>CM039466.1:36874516-36940723 GCA_022414725.1 Microglena sp. YARC
GATGGCAGAGGATTAATAGCGCTCTAACGCGGCCCTCCGACTGGTGGAGCCAAGTACCTGCTCAAGATACAGCTGGGTTGCTACTATTTCTTCTGTTTATATATTCCTAAGGTTATTTCGATCCGAGGATATATTGCGTCTCTAGAGAAGGACGGGCGGCCTCCGACGGCCCGGAGCAATGTACCTGTAAGATAGTGGGCAACCCGTTTTACATCTGGCTGGTTTCAGGAGAAAGGAGCTGTAGCGTTTGCGGAGCGTGTGTGCAGGACGCTGTTAGAGTCAGCAACGCTCGTTCAAAGAGGAGGTGTTTCCTGGACTGCATGGCTGGCGGCTAAATCATGTGTGTAATGGATCCTGTCCAAGGGACAGATGCTATGCTACAAGGTGAGAGACTGGGTCATATATGTGAATGGGTTTTTTGTGGGGGGGGGTTTTGCCGGCTTTTATTTTTGTTAGGAGCGTGTGATGCAAGGGCGACGCTGTTGCAGTACAGCAAACCTCGTTCAGGCGAGGAGGTGTTCCTGGGACTGCATGGCCCTGGCGGCCAACAATCATGTGGCGTCAATGGATCCCTGGGGTCAAAGGGAGAGATGCTATGCTCAAGGTGAGAGACTGTGGGTCATATATGTGTGGTTGCTGCTATTTTGTAGGAGGCGTGTGATGCAAGCCGACGCTGTTGCAGTTACAGCAACCTCGTTTCAGGAGGAGGTGTTCCTGGACTGCATGGCCCTGGCGGCCACATCATGTGCGTCAATGGATTCCCTGTCTAAGGGACAGATTGCTATGCTACAAGGTGAAGATTGGATTCATATATGTGAAAGGTTGTTGCTATTTTGTAGGAGCGTGTGATGCATGCGACGCTGCTGCAGTACAGCAACCTCATTCAGGAGGGGGTGATCGTGGACTGCATGGCCCTGGCGGCCAACATCATGTGTGCCGGTGGATCGCTATCAAAGGGAGAGATGCTATGCTACAAGGTGAAAGATGGATCGGGTATATATGTGAAAGGTGAGGTTGTATTAGGTAGCAAAATATTAGGTATTAAGTATTAGTTTATATATATAAGTATGTTACGTAACATTACGTATTTAGGGCATTAGTATACAAATAGTAATTTATTAATATTAAAATAATATTTATTTACACATATTAGTTTATTAAGTATTAGGTAGAGGGTTTCATGCAGGCAGGAGGAGGTTCATAATATAAACAAACAAGAACAACAGCATTCACTAATCCAACCAACTAACTGACTAACCACACAACCAACACAACAACAACCAAGCCAACCAACCAACCAACCAACAACCAACCAACCAACCAACCAAGCCAACCAACTAATAACAAACCACCTCGTTGCACCCAGGCTCTGGCGGAAAAAGAAAGGAGGTTAGGAAAAGGCCGACACCTAACCAACCAACCAACCAACCAACCAACCAACCAACCAACCAACCAACCAACCAACCAACCAACCAACTAACTAACAAACCACCTTATTGCACCCAGGCTCTGGCGGAGAAAGAACAAAGGTTAGGCAAGAGCCACAACGAATCAACAACCAATCAACCCGTACCAACCAACCAACCAACCAACAAACAACAACCAAAACCAACCAACCAACACACCAACCAACCAACCAACCAACACAACCAACCAACTCACCAACCCAGTACAGCAACCAACCAGCCAACCAACCAACCAGCCAACCAACTAACTAACCACCTCATTGCACCTAGGCTCTGGCGGAAAAGAAACGGATGTTAGGCAAGAGCACAACCAATCAACCAACCAACCAACCAACCAACCAACCAACTAACTAACTAAAACCACCTCATTGCACCCAGGCTCTGGCGGAGAAGAAAGGAGGTTAGGCAAGACGAGCCACAACCAATCAATCAATCAACCAACCAACCAACCAACCAACCAACAACAACAACCAACCAACCAACCAACCAGCCAACCAACTTAAACTAAAACTATGTCTTGCACCCAGGCCTGGCAGAGAAAAGAAAGGAGTGTTAGGCAAGAGCCACCAACCAATCAACCAACACCAACCAACCCAACCAACCAACCAACCAGAACCAACCATACCAACCATCAGAAAAACTGACTAACTAAATAACTAATAAGCTACCACCCCATGCTCTCAGGCCCTGGCGGAGAAAGAAGAGGAGGTTAGGCAAGAGCCACCCCGTATATGTTGAAAAGCCTTGTACAACTTGCCTCCATGCGGCGCGGCACAACAAGCCAACTGCACAGGCCTCAGAGAAAGCCACCAACCAACCAACCAACTAACTAACTAACTAGCTAACCACCTCATTGCACCCAGGCTCTAGCAGAGAAAGAGAGGAGGTTGGGCAAGAGCCACCCCGTATCCGTGGAAAGCCTTGTACAGCTTGCCTCCATGGGTGCGGCACACAAGCTCAACTGCCAGGCCTCAGAGAAAGCCACCAACCAACCAACCAACCAACTAACTAACTAACTAACCACCTCATTGCACCCAGGCTCTGCGGAGAAAGACGAGGGGGTTGGCAAGAGCCAGCCCGTATCCGTGGAAAGCCTTGTACAGCTTGCCTTGCCATGGGGCGGCACACAAGCTTCAACTGGGCCAGGCCTCAGAGAAAGCCACCAACCAACCAACCAACTAATTAACTAACTAACCACCTCATTGCTCCTAGGCTCTGGCAGAGAAAAGCAGAGGAGGTTGGGCAAGACGCCACCCCGTATACGTTGAAAGCCTTGTACAGCTTGCCTCCATGGGTGCGGCACACAAGCTCAACTGCCAGGCCTCAGAGATGGCCACCCAAGCCTTGGACTACTGCGAGAAGTCTTTGGATGGAATATTGGTTCCCTCGGTCAATGCTGCCTCGTGCTTCTACTCCTTTGCACAGGTATGTACATTGTATAATTTGGGTATGTATATGTCACTGTAACACGCAGTTTGAACAGGAACAACCATGTTGCTTCCTCGAAGAATGCTGATTGGCTTATATATTGTGTAGATATTTGCATATATATCTGTGTATATATAACTGTATTTTTACAGCCCAGGGGTAGCCAAAAAGGCATTAATGCATATCTCTCCCACCCTCCCACGCCCCACCTCCCACCACCCACTCCCATCACCACCTCCCAGCACTCAACTCCCACCACCCACCTCCACCTGCCACCTCCCACACCCACACCCATCTCCCACCTCCCAGCCACCTCCTCCCACCTCCACCACCCACCTCCCACCATCGCCTCACCTCCCAACCTCCACATCCTCTCCACCACCCACTTCCACTTATTACCTCACCACTCCCACCTCTCCACTTCCCACCTACCAACCTACGCACCTACCACCTACCACCCTACACCACCCACCTCCCATCCTCCCACCATCCACCCCCCCCTCCCATCCACCCACCTCCACCTCCCACCTCGTCCCACCTAACCACACCCCCTCACCACCCACCCACAAACTCCCACCACCCATAGCCTCCACACTCCCACCTCCACCCACCCACCCCACTGCTTTAACATGGGCAACATCCGGTTCAACATGGCTCCGGCCGACCACCAACCACCACCACACACCACACTTGATTGTATCACAGATGCCTCCTATCCACCCCAACTAGCATATCATGACGCGTATGACCCCCACCCTGACCCTGCCCTCCTTACCCCACACTACTACACCCCTCTCTCCCCACACCCCACCCATCCCCTCCCCGCCCCCTCACCCCTCCACACACCAATCACTACACCACACCCTACCCTGTTCCCCACCCCCCACCCTAACCCCCACCCCGCTAGGTGTCCTACAACACCACAACTGAACGAGGCCTCCTCCTGCTTGATGACTGCTTCAACATG
Source organism: Microglena sp. YARC (assembly GCA_022414725.1). Lineage (NCBI taxonomy): Eukaryota > Viridiplantae > Chlorophyta > Chlorophyceae > Chlamydomonadales > Chlamydomonadaceae > Microglena > Microglena sp. YARC. The sequence continues at coordinate 36,878,378 of CM039466.1, forward strand.
GCCGACCAGATCACGATCCCCAACCACCCGTTCCAATTCAAGGCGCACACACACACACCGCCTTCCTCACACCCCCTACCCCCCACCCCCCTAGGTGTTCCTTACAACCACCAAAACCTGAACGAGGCCTCTGCTTGCGGACTGCTTCAACATGGCCGACCAGAGCATGATCCCCGACCACCCGTTCCAATTCAAGGCGCACACACACACACACCGCCTTCCTCACCCCCCCACCCCACCCCTCCCCCCCACCCCGCTAGGTGTCCTACAACACTAACAACGCTGAACGAGGCCTCCTCCCTGCTTGCGGACTGCTTCAACATGGCCGACCAGATCATGATCCCCAACCACCCGTTCCAATTCAAGGCACACATGCTGAGTGTGAATATCTTGATAGCCAATACCTGCCCCAAAGAGGCCAAGCACGAGCTCGAGGATGTGATCGGGCAGATGGAGAGGACTTGGGGAGAGGAGCATCCCGAGACCATCATGGCCATGTGTGCGCTTTCGGATGTGCAGAGAGACATGGATCTGGAGGAGGAGTGCGGTTGTTAAGGCACGGAAGCCAGGCTTTTGCGAATCGGGTCGGCACTGATACAGGTGTGTAAGTGGATGGTTAGTGTGGGGGTGTGTGTGGGTGTGGGTGTGGTGTGGTGGATGTGGGGGGGGGTATGAGGGGCACCCCGAGACCATCTTGGCCATGTGTGCCGCTTTCGGATGTGTAGAGAGACAGGATCTGGAGGAGGAGTGCGGTGTGACGGAACCAGCTGTTGCGAATCGGGTCGGCACTAATACAGGTGTGTGTGTGGAGGGGGGGGTCGGGGAGGAGGAGGGGGGGGATACGAGGTTTAGTGTGAGGAGGGCAATGTGTTATGCTGATGGGGCAGGAGGAGGAGTGCGGGTGACGGAAGCCAGGCTGTTGCGAATTGGGCCGCACTGATACAGGTGTGTTTGTGGAGGAGGGTAGTGAGGAGGGGGGTATGAGGGGCACCCCGAGACCATCATGGCTATGTGTGCGCTTTCGGAATGTGCAGAGAAGAGATGGATTTGGAGGAGGAGTGCGGTGTGACGAAAGCCAGGCTGTTGCGAATCGGGTCGGCACTGATACAGGTGTTTGTGTGGAGTGGGGGGGGGGGGGGGGGGGTCGGCATTGATACAGGTGTGTTTGTGGAGGGGAGGGTTGGGAGGGAGGAGGAGGCGGGGGGGGAAGAGGAGGTTAGTGTGGAGAATGAGGTAATGTGCTATGCTGATGGGGCAGGAGGAGGAGTGCGGTGTGACGGAAGCCAGGCTCTTGCGAATCGGCGTCGGCATTGATAGAGGTGTGTTTGTGGAGGGATGGGGTGTGTGGGGGGGGGGAGGGTGAAGGTGAGGGGGGAAGAGGGCAATATGTTATATCGGTGGAGCTTGAGGAGGAGGGCGGTGTGACAGAAGCCACGCTGTTGCGGACCGGGTCGGCACTGATACAGTTGTGTTTGAGGAGGTGTGGTGTGTAGGGGGGGGAGAAGAAGGAAGGGGGGGGGGGGGGGGGAGGAGGAGTTTAGTGTGAGTATGAGGACAATATGTTATACTGATGGGCAGGAGGAGGAGAACGATGCGATTGAAGCACGCCTCTAAAAATTTGGAAATGAGGAGGGGAGGGGGAAAGAAAAGATGAGATGGGGGAGGGGAAAGAGAATGAGGAGGGGGAGGGGAGGGGGAAAGAGAATGAGGAGGGGGAGGGGGGGAAGGGGAGGGGAAAGAGAATGAAGAGGGGGAGGGGAGGGGAAAGAGAATGAGAGGGGGAGGGGAGGGAAAGAGAATGAGGAGGATTGCAATGGGGTCCTGTAGATGGAGCAGGAGGAGTAGAACGATGCGGCTGAAGACATGGCACTTACTGGGATAGCACTGAGGTACCACCCCACCCCACCTCCCCTCACACACACACACTCTGCCCCATCCCCCCTCACACACACGCGCCCCACCCCACCCCACCTCCCCTCAAACACACGCGCCCTGCCCCACCCCACCTCTCCCCTCCCTCCCCTCCCCTTCCCCTCCCCTCCCCTCCCCTCCCCTCTCACACACACGCCCTGCCCTCCCTGCCCCCCCCCCACCACCCCACCTCCCCTCTCACACACGCGCCTTACCCTACCCCACCTCCCCTCCCCTCTCACACACACGCCCTGCCCTCCCTGCCCCACCCCACCCCACCCCCCTCTCCCCTCTCACACACGCGCCTTGCCCTACCCCACCCCACCCCACCTCTCCTCCCCTCACACACACGCCCTGCCCTCCCTGCCCCACCCCATCCCACCCCACCCCACATACCCTCTCACACACACGCCCTGCCCTCCCTGCCCCCCCCCCCCCCCCCCCCCCACCTCCCCTCTCACACACGCGCCTTGCCCTACCCCACCTCCCCTCCCCTCTCACACACACCCCCTGCCCTCCCTGCCCCACCCCACCCCACCCCACCTCCCCTCTCACACACGCGCCTTGCCCTACCCACCCCACCCCACCTCTCCTCCCCTCTCACACACACGCCCTGCCCTCCCTGCCCCACCCCATCCCACCCCACCCAACCTACCCACACGCGCCCTGCCCCCCCATAACACACACACACCACCTCCCCCCACACACACGCACCCTGCCCCCACCCTATCCCACCCCACCCCACCTCTCACACACGCGCCTCGCCCTCCTTACAGTCATCCAAGCCAATTGACAAGATCAGAGCTTTGTGTGTAATCACGTCGTACTTGAGCGAGCGGGAACATCTATTGGAAAAGGCGTCAGTGCTAACCGCCAAGGTGGGAGGCAGCAGTATGTGGAAGGGTGTGTGTGTGTGTATGTATGTGTGTGTGTGGTGGTGTGTGGGGGGGTACAATTGACAAGATCAGAGCTTTGTGTGTAATCACGTCGCACTTGAGCGAGCGGGAACATCTATTGGACAAGGCGTCTGTGCTAACCGCCAAGGTGTGGGGCAGCAGTATGTGGAAGGGTGTGCGTATGTATGTGTGTGTGTGTGTGTGTGTGTGTGTGTGTGTGTGTGTGTATGTGTGTGTATGTGTGTGTGTGTGTGTGTGTGCAGGGGGGGGGGGGGGGGTACAATTGACAAGATCAGAGCTTTGTGTGTGGTTGTATAAGGCCAGCTGGGATGAGGGCGGAAGGGTGTGTCTGTTTGAGAGTGTGTGTGTATGTGGGTGGGGTGGGGGTGGGGTGGGGGGGTCACAATTGACAAGGTCAGAGCTTTGTGTTTGGTTGTATAAGGGCAGCAGGATGAGGCGGAGGGCGGAAGGGTGGAAGGGATGGGGGAAGGGGGTCGCAATGACAAGGTCAGAGCTTTGTGTGTGGTTGTATAAGGCCAGCTGGGATGAGGGCGGAGGGCGGGTAGGGTGGAAAGGAGGGGGAAGGGGGTCGCACTTGACAAGATCAGAGCTTTGTGTGTGGTTGTATAAGGGCAGCTGGGATGAGGGCGGAGGGCGGAAGGGTGGAAAGGAGGGGGAGGGGGGGTCGTAATTGAGTAATTGACAAGGTCAGAGCTTTGTGTGTGGTTGTATAAGGCCAGCTGGGATGAGGGCGGAGGGCGGAAAGGTGGAAAGGAGGGGGGAAGGGGGGGTCACAATTGACAAGGTCAGAGGTCTGTGTAAGTGATCATGTCGCACTTGAGCGAGCGGGAACATCTGTTGGACAAGGCGTCAGTGCTAACCGCCAAGGTGGGAGGCAGCAGTGTGTGTGGTTGTATAAGCCAGCTGGGATGAGGCGGAAGTGTGTGTGTGTGTTGAGAAGTGTGTGTGTGTATGTGGGTGGTGGGGGTGGGGGTGGAGGGTCACAATTGACAATGTCAGAGCTTTGTGTGTAGTCACGTCATACTTGAGCAAGCGGGAACTTCTGTTGAAAAAGCGTCAGTACTAACCGCTAAGGTGGTAGGCAGCTGTATGTGGAAGGATGTGTGTGTGTGTGTATGTGTGTGTATTGGGTGGGTGGGTGGGTAGGGTGGTGGGGGTGGGTGGGGTGTATGGGGTGGGTGGTGTGGGGGTCGGTGGGTGGGTGGGTGGGGGGGGGGGGGGGCACAATTGACGAGGTTAGAGCTTTATGTGTATTCACGTCATACTTGAAGCGAGCGTGAACTTCTGTTGGAAAATCCATCGGTGCTAACTGCTAGGAGGGAGGAGGCATTCTGTTCCTTGTTGTATGTTCCTTGCCAGGGGTAGGCAAAGTAGGCTAAAGGGACTTGCCCTGGGTTGGTGTACTTAGCTTTGCTGTATGTTGTAACAGTGAAGGGGTAGCCAATTAGGCTTAAGGGACTTGCCCAACAGTGGCTGGAAGGGCTACAAAGAAAAGGCATTCATGAATTGAACCCCAAACAATCGTTTTACCGACGGGGCCCTGCCCTGGGTTGGTGTACTTAGCTTTGTTGTATGTTGTAACAGTGAAGGGGTAGCCAATTAGGCTTAAGGGACTTGCCCAACAGTGGCTGGAAGGGCTACAAATATTGAGCAGGGAGGCAGTAGTATGTGTGGTTTCAAAGGGAGATTTGTTTCCGCCGCTATGTATAGCTTTCACTACTTTTGACCCCGTTTGCGCCCTCATTGCCGCTATACAGGACCCTAATATGTCCCTAAATGGCCCTAAAAGCTATAAAAAGCTACTTATAAGCAGGGCGGGCAGCAGTAAGTGAAATCCAAGTTCACCCCCACCCAAATAACCACCTAAGCCCCCCCCCCCCCCCCCCCCCCCCCCCCCCCCCCCCAATACACACACACACCACACACACCAGGGAGGCAGCAGTAAGTGAAGTCCAAGTTCACCCCCACCCAAATAACCACCTAAGCCCCCCCCCCCCCCCCCCAATACACACACACACACACACACACCAGGGAGGCAGCAGTAAGTGAAGTCCAAGTTCACCCCCACCCAAATAACCACCTAAGCCCCCCCCCCCCCCCCCCCCCCCCCCCCCCCCCCCCCCCCCCCCCAATACACACACACACACACACACACCAGGGAGCAGCAGTAAGTGAAGTCCAAGTTCACCCCCACCCAAATAACCACCTAAGCCCCCCCCCCCCCCCCCCCAATACACACACACACACACACACACCAGGGAGGCAGCAGTAAGTGAAGTCCAAGTTCACCCCCACCCAAATAACCACCTAAGCCCCCCCCCCCCCCCCCCCCCCCCCCCCCACCCCCCCCCCCCCCAATACACACACACCGACACACACACCAGGGAGCAGCAGTAAGTGAAGTCCAAGTTCACCCCCACCCAAATAACCACCAAAGCCCCCCCCCCCCCCCCCCCCCCCCCCCCCCCCCCCCCCCCCCCCGCCCCCCACCCCCCCTACACACACACACACAAAGCAGGGAGGCAGCAGTGAGTGAAGTTCAAGTTCACCCCCACCCAAATAACCACCTAAGCCCCCCCCCCCCCCCCCCCCCCCCCCCCCCATACACACACACACCCTCAAAGCAGGAGGCAGCAGTAAGTGAAGTCTCAGGTGCTACCAACTGGACGGCCTCAAGCTCATGGTTAGCTTACACAACAAGCGCAGCCACCCACCCGACCACCCACATAACCACCCAAGCGCCCACCCAAATAAATACCCAAGGGCCCACCCACCCACCCACATAACCACCCAAGCGTCCACCCACCCACCCGACCACCCACCCACATAACCACCCAAGCGCCCACCCAAATAAATACCCAAGGGGCCCACCCACCCACCCACATAACCACCCAAGCGCCCACCCACCCACCCACCAACTGACGCGCTAACTCCTGTCATATAAAACATATAACATGTATATTTAGAAAGTGTATGTAATATGATATTAACATGTAAGTACATTTAAATTAACAAAATGTATATAATATGATATTAACATATTGTTTTTAACATTTACATCAGTTGGGTGTGAATAACATTTAAATTAACAAAATGTATATAATATGATATTAACATATTGTTTTTAACATTTACATTAGTTGGGTGTGAATAACATTTAAATTAACAAAATGTATATAATATGATATTAACATATTGTTTTTAACATTTACATTAGTTGGGTGTGAATAACATTTATACTTACATATTGTATAATTACATTTATACTTACATATTGTTTAATTACATTTATACTTACATATTGTATAATTACATTTATACTTACATATTGTATAATTACATTTATACTTACATATTGTATAATTACATTTGTACTTACATATTGTATAATTACATTTATAATTACATATTGTATAATTACATTTATACTTACATATTGTATAATTACATATTGTATAATTACATTTATACTTACATATTGTATAATTACATTTATACTTACAAATTGTATAATTACATTTATACTTACATATTGTATAATTACATTTATACTTACATATTGTATAATTACATTTATACTTACATATTGTATAATTACATTTATACTTACATATTGTATAATTACATTTATACTTACATATTGTATAATTACATTTATACTTACATATTGTATACTTACATTTATACTTACATATTGTATACTTACATTTATACTTACATATTGTATACTTACATTTATACTTACATATTGTATTATTACATTTATATGACCTAAATGTATATAAGATGATATTAAAAAATATGTTATATTAAATTGTAATCCCCTAATCACCCAACTAGTCATTGTCATCTACCTTTGTCATCCCCCCCCCCCTCCCCCCCCCCCACACACACATCACCCACCCGTTAACAAGGCCCCCCAACTTCTAGCCGCCTACCCAAATCACCTGGACCCCACACATGAAAGTTACCAGATCCCCGATTGCTCCTGTTGTTCAGCCCCCCCCCCATACACACACACACACACACACACACACACACACACACACACACACACACACACACACACCACCCTTTAATAACATTTAAATCCCCTAATAATCCAACAGGTCTTTGTCATCTACCGGTCCAAGCTGGGCCCCGAACACACGCTAAACTCGCATCACCCGTGGCTTGTTGACTGGTGAGTAGGTGTCAGTTTTTTGTCCATGTCATGAAATTCTCCAGATCCCCGATCGGTCCCGTTTTTTGGCCCCCCACCCCCCACCCATGAACAGCGCCCCCCAACTTCTGGCCGCCTACCCAAATCACCTGGACCCATGCTAGGCACCAGATACCCGATTGCTCCCATTGTTCAGCCCCCCCCCACCCCACCCCACCCCACCCACACACACGCTAACTCGCATCACCCGTGGCTTGTTGACTGGTTAGTGGAGGATTAAATTGTTATGCACAATACGTTAGTATCAGTTTGTCTTCCCCGCTACATATAGAGATCGCAACCTGACACCGTTTTGGCCAAACCTTCGCTACCCTAAGACTCGAATAGCCCCTGCCCCCCCCCCCCCCCCACCCCCCATCCTCCCCCCCACCCCCCTACCCTTTAAAAATGCCCCGACCACACGCCAACACGTACGACCCGTGGCTTGTTGACTGGTGAGTAGGGGTCGGCTATGTTATATAATATTAGTGAATAACTAATATTAGTCAGACGAGACATCTCACCAAAAATTCGAATTTATTTGGAAAACTAATATTATTGTGACACTAAAATAATATTATTAATATTAGTTTTTCAAACACTAATATTAGTTGCCGTTCCCAAGCACACGCTAACACGCATCACCCATGGCCTGTTGACTGGTGAGTGGGGGATCAGTTTTTTGCCCCAGCTACCCGCTGCTACCTATAGGAGCTGGGTATGGAGCACACGCCAACCCGCATCACCCATGGCCTGTTGACTGGCGTGTGGGGGATTAAATTTGTATATACAATATGTTAATATCACTTTTTGTATATGCTTATATATGATTTGAATATACATAATAATATAATATATATAATTTGTATATACAATATGTTAATATCAGTTTTTCTTCCCTGCTACCTATAGAGATCGCTACCGGCCCTGTGGGGAATCAGGTTTTCGCCCCCGCTACCCACTGCTACCTATAGAGATCGCTACCAGCCCTGTGGGGAATCAGGTTTGTGTCCCCGCTACCCGCTGCTACCTATAGAGATCGCTACCGGGCCTGTGGGGAATCAGGTTTTTGTCCCCGCTACCCGCTGCTACCTATAGAGATCTACAGATACCTGGGACCCTGTTTTGGCCAAACCTTACACTAGTCTGAGACTCAAATAGCCCCTGCCCCCCCCCCCCCCCCACACACACACACACACACACACACACACACACACACACACACACACACACACACATACACACACACACACCAAGAAATATGTATAAATCAGATGTAAATTCAATTACAATGACATAAACTTCCCCCAAACAGGCACCGTAGACTGGATTCGAATAAATAAATAAAGTCAAATATAATTCCACAAACTTCCCCACAAACAGGCATCGTAGACCGGATTCGCATAAATAAATAAGTAAATTAATAAATTCAATTAATATTCCATAAAATTCCCCCAAACAGGTATCGTAGACCGGATTCACATAAATAATTAAGTACATATTCCAGATCATTTAAATATAAATTCCGCAAACTTCCTCCAAACAGGCATCGTAGACCGGATTCGCATAAATAAATAAATAAGTAAATTAATAAATTCAATTAAAATTCCATACAACTCCCCCAAACAGGCATTGTAGACCGGATTCACATAAATAATTAAGTAAATATTCCAGATAATTTAAATATAAATTCCGCAAACTTCCTCCAAACAGGCATCCTAGACCGGATTCGCAGAAATGAATAAATACATACATTAATAAATTCCATTAAACTTCCATAAAATTCCCCAAAACAGGCATCGTAGATCGCGTTCGCATGAGGGCTCTCAACGCGCTCAACAGTGCATTCAACTGCCAGGTGAATGCGAGTGAAGATCCTGATGCGCAGCTGCAGTTCCGCATTGCCGAGACCATGTTCCGCCAAGCAGTCACGGTGCGTTCCTATATATTTTTCATGTTTTTATTTCGGATTTATTTATTTGCTTATTTCTTTATAAATAAAGTATTCGCGGTGCGTTCCTATACATAAAAACAATCACGTATTCATTTATGTATTTATTTTATATATGTATACGTTTATTTATCAATAAATAAACAATTCCCGAGTGTGAGTGAAGATTCTGATGCGCAGCTGCAGTCCGCATCGCAGAGACCATGTTCCGCCAAGCAGTCACGGTGCGTTCCTATATATTTATTTATGTCTTTATTTCGCATTTATTTGTTCGTTTATTTATTTATATATAATGCATTCGTGATGCGTATCTATAAATAAATACAACTATGTATTTATTTGTTTATTTGTTAGTAAATGAATAAACAATTCCCGGGTCCAAGTGAAGATTCAGAGGCGCAGCTGCAATTCCGTATTGCAGAGACCATGTTCTGCCAAGCATTCACGGTACGTTCCTAAATATAAATAAAATCATTTATGTATGGTTTTATTTATTTATTAATCTATGAACAAATAAACCATTATTCACAGGTGCGAGTGAGGATTCAGAGGCTCAGCTACAGTTCCGCATTGCAGAGATCATGCTCTGCCAAGCAGCCACGGTGCGTTCCTATATACTTATTTATGTATTTATTTGTCAGTTGATTTGTTTATTTATATATACACATTCGCGGTGCGGTCCTATAAATAAATACAATTATGTCTTCATTTATTTTTTGTTTATTTGTAAATAAATAAATAATTCCCGGGTGCGAGTGAAGATTCTGGTGTGCAGCTTCAGTTCCGCACTGCAGAGATCATGCTCCGCCAATCAATCACGGTGCGTTCCTACATATTTATTTGTTAGTTGTTTCATTTATACATAAAGCATTCACGGTGCGTTCCAATACAGAAAGAAAATTATGTTTTTATTTATTTATTTGTTTATTTTTAAATAAATAAATAATTCCTGGGTGCGAGTGAAGATCCTGATGAGCAGCTTCAGTTCCGCATTGCAGAGACCATGTTCCGCCAAGCAATCACGGTACGTTCCTTAATATAACTACAATAAATTATGTTATGGTTTATTTATCTATGTATTTATTTATGTTTAAATATATAGATAAATAATTCCCTGGTGCGAGTGAAGATCCTGATGCGCAGCTTCAGTTCCGCATCGCAGAGACCATGTTCCGCCAAGCAATCACAGTGCGTTCCTATATATATAAACAATCATTGATGTATTGGTTTATTTATTTTATTTTTATGTGTAAATAAATAGACAAAGTATTCACGGGTGCGAGTGAAGATTCAGATGCGCAGTGTTTTACAAAGGTTTTTGTACTAAACATTAATAATCGTTTAGGTCTGATTCCTAGGTCTGAACTTTGGGGAAATGGAAATGCAAAGTTTTGCCAGCTCGAAAACATTACCCAGACATTAGAAAACAATGGACTATTTCGCGAATAAACATTAATAATCGTGCTTAAAAAAAACGCTGCCGTGCTACGCCACAATCCTGAAATCAGGCTTTCGTCGCAAATTTTGCTGCACAACTGGACCTACAGAAAAATGGAAAACTGCCCGCTGCCCCTCACTTTTACTGCCCCCCAACCCACAACACCAACACCAACACCAACACCAACACCAACCCCCTCATATCCCCCCCCCCCCCCCCCTCGCTGCACAACTGGACCTACAGAAAACTAAAAAAACTGCCCGCTCCACCTCACTTCTACTGCCCCCCAACACAAATACAAACACCAACACTAACACCCTCATTCCCCCCCCCCCCCCCCCCCCCTGCTGTGTGTGTAGGTAAGCAAGCTGGTAAAACCGAATGATGACCACAGCCGCTTCGGGCAAGGCCTTGCCGACGCCCTTTTTGGACAGGGCAAGGCGCACGAAGCTCAGGCTGCCCTCAAATCAGCAGGGCTGCTCAAGGGGGGCTCTGTACCCACCTCCTACTTGCGCTTCATGAACACCAGGTGTGTGCCATCCCATGGCAGGCATGACGACGTTGTGGGCATGTGGTGGTAGGGATAAGGTGTTGGTGTGGTGATGGGCTCTGGGCAGGTATGTGGTGGTGTGGTGGTGGCTATGTGGTGGTGGTGGGCGAGAGGTTCATGAACACCTCAAATCGGCAGGGCTGCTCAAGAGGGGCACTGTACCCACCTCCTAAATACGCTTCATGAACACCAGGTGTGTGTCATCCCATGATGTGTGTGTGTGTGTTGGGAGGCGGAGCCATCCTGCTTGGGGGGGTGAATGCGGTCACCAAAGAGGAGGGGGGGGGGGGGAGGCAAGGTGCACGAGGCATAGGCTGCCTTCAAATCGGCAGGGCTGCTTGGGGGGTGAATGCGGTCACCAGGGAGGGGAGGGGGGGGGGGGGGGGGGGGGGGGAAGGCAAGGTGCACGAGGCACAGGCTGCCTTCAAATCGCAGGCTGCTTGGGGGGGGTGAATGCGGTCACCAGGAGGGAGGGGGGGGGGGGGGGGGGGGGGGGGAGGCAAGGTGCACGAGGCACAGGCTGCCTTCAAATCGGCAGGGCTGCTTGGGGATGAATGCGGTCACCAGGGAGGGGAGGGGGGGGGGGGGGGGGATATGAGGGTGTTGGTGTTTGTTTTTGTATTTGTGTTGTGGGTCGGGGGGCAGTAGAAGTGAGGTGGAGCGGGCAGTTGTTTCAGTTTTCTGTTGGTCCAGTTGTGCAGCAAGGGGGGGGGGGGGGGGGGGGAAGGCAAGGTGCACGAGGCACAGGCTACCCTCAAATCGGCAGGGCTGCTCAAGGGGGCTCTGTACCCACCTCCTACGTGCGTTTCATGAACACCAGGTGCCCACGCCACGTCCTACTTGCGTTTCATCACACCACGTGCCCACGCCACGTCCTACTTGCGTTTCATCACACCACGTGCTCAAGGAGGGCACTGTACCCACCTCCTACTTGCGTTTCATGAACACCAGGTGCCCACGCCACGTCCTACTTGCGTTTCATCACACCACGTGCCCACGCCACGTCCTACTTGCGTTTCATCACACCACGTCCTACTTGCGTTTCATCACACCACGTGCTCAAGGAGGGCACTGTACCCACCTCCTACTTGCGTTTCATGAACACCAGGTGCCGTTTATAAGGGTTTTTGTAAAAAAAGCATTTTTTGTAAAAAACGAATAAACTAACCAACTAACCAACTAACCAACTAACCAGCAAATCAACCAAACACAACTAGCTTGCTGACTATGCTGACTGACTTCTTGTTGCAGGGCAATGCAGCATATTGAGAAGCATACCGCAGCAGCGGAAAAGGCTGAACAGTGAGATGATGAGGGACGGGAGCAGCGCCCCCGACCCCCCCGGCCCCCCCGACCCCCCCGACCCCCCCGACCCCCCCGACCCCCCCAACCCCCCCAACCCCCCCGACCCCCCCGACCCCCCCAACCCCCCCAACCCCCCCGGCCCAGCCCGGCAGGGCGGCCCTACGGGCCACCTACCCAAATCGCTACCAGGAGCCCAACCTTGGAAGAAATCAAATCCCTGATCGCTACCAGTCAGTCAAATGCTGAACAGTGAGATGACAGGGGTTGACAGGAGAAGAGTTTTTTTGCCGAGCCCCCGGATCCTCTTGGGGGGCGGGAGCCCCCAGAGTCAACCCATTATCCGTTTGTCCGTCCGACCGACGGACCGTCCGAAAAGACGAAGCCTGACACGTCAGCCAACTGTCTCGTAACTACCTGGCTTCGGTCAGCTCCATCGTTACCACCTGCCGTTCCGTCTCACCCTCCGCCAATTTTCCGCGTCGCTTGCGACGCTGCATAGGTCTTGTCACTAACAGTAGCGATCGCTACCTGTGACCCAATTCTGGCCAAACCTTCCGCTCCCCTGAGACTCCCCTGCCCCACCCCCCGCCCCCCTGCCCCGGCAATATTTAATTCGATGACTAATCCAAGTAAGTGAAACTTGCACGAGGCAAGAAGCCAGATTCGGGGGCGGGCTCCTAGTAAGAGTCGCCAGCCTGAGTAATGACAAGTGCCGTGGGCACGATTGTCAACAAAATGTTAGCCTGGGCATGGGGCAGGTCACCAGAGTAATGACAGGTTCCGTGGGCACGATTGTCAACAAAATGTTAGCCTGGGCATGGGGCAGGTCACCAGAGTAATGACAGGTGCCGTTGGCACGATTGTCAACAAAATGTTAGCCTGGGCATGGGGCAGGTCACCAGAGTAATGACAGGTGCCGTGGGCACGATTGTCAACAAAATGTTAGCCTGGGCATGGGGCAGGGCATTAGAGCTTTATTTTCATGTTCGGACAACTAGGGCTGGCCTGGTTATCCATCAGGCCGTCGAGAACACGCCTTACGAATAAAGCAGTGCAGGACAAGGTGTGTGTGTGTGTGGTGTGTGTGTGTGGTGTGGTTGTGTGTTGTGTGTGTTGTGTGTGGTGTGTGTGTGTGTGGTGTGTGTGGTGTGTGTGTGTGGTGTGTGTGTGTGTGTGTGTGGTGTGTGTGTGTGTGGTGTTGGTGTGTGTGTGTGTGTGTGTGGTTGTGTGTGTGTGTGGTGTGTGTGTGTGTGTGTGTGTGTGTGTGTGTTGGCCAGAAGATGGCCACTGCAGCTTTGGAACATAAGTAACAAGAACGCCTGGTGGGGCGTAGGATTAAGGGAGCCAGATTTTCGGAGGTAGAAAATGGGCTGCTTCCTGACCTGGATGTAGCTACCTGGCCTGGATGTAGTTACCTGACCTGGATGTAGCTACCATGGCGGTTGACAGCGACCGTGTCCGCTCAGGCACGCCCGGGGGGACTCAAACTATGTACCTGCTTCGTCAAGATGAATAGTCAACCAGTCAATCATTCAACGAAACAGGCAGCATTATGAATCCGAATTGAATCGATATGAATCGCATTTAATTTAATTTTATAATTTTATATTTTCTTGTTAGACAGTTAAGCAACTTCGGGATGCTTACCTGTCTAGCAATTGTTGGCATTCTCCCCGTGCTATTGCTATTTTATGGAAACCAGGGAAAAGTAATGATAACGCCTGGTGGGGCGTGGTATTTAGGGAACCCGTCGTACGCGGGCAGAGAACGGTCTACCACCTCGACTGGACAAGCTACCATCGCAGTTGACAACGACCTGCAACGCTCAGGGCGACCGTAGGGGGGATGGAACCCCCGACCCTGCTTCGTTTAAGCGATTTGGTGTACCACTAGACCAATATAAATCACTGAAACAGGCTGAAAACTAGGAAGCACACATTACATTACATTTTAATTACATGTTAAAGTCTACTTGACACCGCGAGGGTGTATGAGACTCTGTGCTTTAAACAAAAATAAAAAGCACCCACAAAGCAAAAATACCCATTACATCAGGGGGTGTCAAGGACAAACAAATCAAACTCCCAACCACCGTTTTGGTGGCGTAGGTATTAAAACCCCTAGAGCAGGACCCAGATCTGAACCACTAGCAGTGGCGGACCCAGATCTGAACCACTAGCAGTGGCGGAGGTAAGAAGCTAACAGTTAAACCCATTACATCATTACAACATGCGGATTCAGAGCCACGATTGGAATGTACCTTGACATGTACCCCAATGTGTACCTCAATATGTCCCCCGGTATGGACCCTGGTATGCACCCCAATATGCACCAAAGACGTACCCTGAGTTGCACCCGATACATGCCTTGCTATGTACATTGATATATACCCCAATGTGTATCCCGATATGTACATCGATATGTACACCGGTATGTCCCTTGATATGTACACGTTATGTACCCCGTGATTCATCCCGAAAAGTACCTGTTATGTTACCTGATATGTTTCCCCACATGCACCCCGAGATGTACCCGAGATGTACCTCGATATGTACCCCAAGATGTACATGAGATGTACCCTGATATTTACTACGATATGTACCCCGATATGTACCCCCAGATGCACCTGAGATGTACCCGAGGCGTATCTGATATGTACCGCAAGATATGTACTGCAAGATGTACCCTGATATGTGCCCTGATCTGTAGGGAATGGCAACTATTATTAGTGTTTGAAAAACTAATATTAACTAATGCCACAAGTGCCACAATTATATTATTTTTTAAAATAAATTCGAGTTTCTGGTGAGACGGCTCGTCCGACTAATATTATATAGTATTATATAATATTATTTATTCACTAATATTATTTAACATAGCCGACCCATACTGATATGTACCCCGAGACGTACCCCCCTGAAGCAGTTTGGGAGAAGCGCTGGAAGAAAATAGAACTGACTATCTTTCTACCTGCATATTCAGTTATTGCCCATCTGGACAACCTCTTGTGGTTTGGCGAGCAATTTTGTATCGAGGATGAATTGATGATGATGATGATGATGATGATGATGGTGGCGGTGGTGATTATTATTATTAATGAGCATGTACCGCCTTCATGCCCCACAGGGATTTATGAAGGCGATGCAAGGAGCATTTTATTAAACGGCTATTTCATGTGCCTCGGTTGCATGTATCGTACTGACATTGTATTGAAAAATGCATGGTTAAATATTTTGACCGTCGTCTTTGGAAGCAATGGAATTCGCCGGTAGAGTGAATATGGGGCCGACGCTTCGGCAGGTGGCATTTCACCCCTCTGTCGCACCGATTGACCTGGGCTCCTTTACGCATAATCCCCTGCTGACCCCTTCGCTGCGACTGCGTCAAATGGTCAAACCGTCAAATGTGCGTGTCAGTACGGTATGTTGCAGTACGGATGTATCAGTATGTTGCAGTCCAAGGGCATTTATCAGTCTGTAACAGTCTAGGGGGAGCCAATTCGGCACCCCTGGTCTTGCCCAGCGATTGCATGCACCGTAATTGTGTGTGTGTGTTACAGTATATGGTTAGTATGCGAATGTGTTGCAGTCCAAGGGCGTGTATCAGTCTGGTACAGTTCAGGGGCAGCCAATTATTAGGCACCCATAGACTTGCCCAGCGATTGCATGCCCCTTAATTGTGTGAATGTTACAGTATACGGTTAGTATGCGAATGTGTTGCAGTCCAAGGGCGTGTATTAGTCTGGTACAGTTCAGGGGCAGCCAATTATTAGGCACCCATAGACTTGCCCAGCGATTGCATGCCCCTTAATTGTGTGAATGTTACAGTATACGGTTAGTATGCGAATGTGTTGCAGTCCATGGGCGTGAACCTGTTCCAAGCTCTAAAGTTCCACCGCATTGGGTCATCATCTGGAATAGTATAGCTTGACAAAAGTGGTAGTACTGTAACGAACTGACACCTCTAACTGGACGCGACCGGACAGCGGTAGACTCACGCAACCTGTCACTCAGCTTGTTACAGTCCAAGGGCGTGTACCTGTGTCAAGCTCTACAGTTCGACCACACTCGGTCATCATCTGATCAGTCTCTTACTCGTCTCTTACTGACATGACCGGACGTCTCTTACTGACATGACCGGACAGCGGTAGATCAACCTAGAAGACGGCAAGGGCCGCCCAACTTTGGGCTTAGCCCAGTGGCTGGCCAATCGAGCTGCCTAGATGCTTCTGTTCGTCTTCCAAAAAAGAAACAGTGCCCTCGACGACCCCTCTATTTAATTGGATCGTCTTGTAACGTGATTTTACAGCTAGCTCAGGGCTGCTAACACTTTACATCTTTAACTTGGTTACATGGCTCCTGCCTTTAAGGCTGCTCGCCGTCTTCTTGTACTGCCCATCCAACCATCCTCTAATAACGATATATATTAGTAGGATATGGCGATGCTCCATTGCTCGAATCCTCGAATTCAACGTTTTCTAAATTTCTAAATTTCTATTTTTCTACGATTTAATAAGTCTTAATTAGTTTTAAAGTTAGTAACTATTAATAGTTCAAACCTTAGCTGAATAGCGATAACTTATCAAACCCGATATATATTAGTAGCATATGGCGATGCTCCATTGCTCGAATCCTCGAATTCAACGTTTTCTAAATTTCTAAATTTCTAATTTTCTACTATTTAATAAGTCTTAATTAGTTTTAAAGTTAGTAACTATTAATAGTTCAAACCTTAGCTGAATAGCAATACCTTATCAAACCCGATATATATTAGTAGCATATGGCGATGCTCCATTGCTCGAATCCTCGAATTCAACGTTTTCTAAATTTCTACTATTTAATAAGTCTTAATTAGTTTTAAAGTTAGTAACTATTAATAGTTCAAACCTTAGCTGAATAGCAATAACTTATCAAACCCGATATATATTAGTAGGATATAGAAACCGCAGGGAACAAGGAATAAAGCAATACTGTAAGCAAAAATCAACAAAGCAAGAAAATGAAGCACAATATCCATCAAGCTTTGAGTACACACCATTTAAGCCTGATCAAGTCCGAGGCGCGTTGCAAGCAACGAAGGAAATTGGCGACCTCATAGTTGATATGGGTGCAAGTGTGTCCCTCGGATGTACGATCGTGTGTCCCTCGGATGTACGATTGTGTGTCCCTCGGATGTACGATCGTGTGTCCCTCGGATGTACGATCGTGTGTCACTTGGATGATCTTATTACTGCGGAAGACGGCGTGCAGCCAAATTGCTGGCAGAAGCTATGTTACCAAGTTAAAGTTAAAGTTGCAAGCAACGTGGGAAATTGGCGGCCTCGTACTTGATCTGGGTGCAAGTGTGTCCCTTGGATGTAGTGTGTCTCTTGGATGATCTTTTTACTGCCGAAGACGGCGTGCAGCCAAATTGCTGGCAGAAGCTATGTTACCAAGTTCAAGTCAAAGTTGCAAGCAACGTGGGAAATTGGCGGCCTCGTAGTTGATCTGGCCATCTGTGTGAAGCTATGTTACCAAGTTCAAGTTCAAGTACGGTACCTTGGATGTAGAAGTACCAGAAACGCCAATTTTTGAGCTCTAAACAAGTCTGAGCCCTACTAGGGCTGGCCATTTTGACACAAAAATACTGCATCAGATGGTTCAGATAATCAGATCTAGGGCTGCACATGAACATTCTGAACATTCTGATGCAGTTTTTTTGTGCCAAAATATAATGGAAAGGAGATAAGTGCAGACCGATACTAGAATAGGGCAGGCCAAAAAAGCAGTCCGATTTTACAAGTTTTCAAAATTCAAATGTAACACCTGGGTATATGGCAGCCCGATTGTAAACGTTTCTTCCTTCCCAAATGTCACACCTGTGCATATGGCAGCCCGATTCCATAGATACGTGCAAAAAATCTTAGGAATAGAACTGCTCTATGCATATCATACAATTTACTCTATAATAAACCGAATGTAGAAAGATGGAAATTATACAATTTAATATACCGTATGCATCATACAGTTTACTCTATAATAAACCGATTGTAGATGAATATGAATCATACAATTTACTTTATAATCAACCGAATGCGGATAGATAGGAATTAAACAATTTACTTTATAATAAACCGAATGCAAATAGATAGGTATCATACAATTTACTCTATGCATCATACAATTTAATATATAATAAACTGATCGGAGATACCGGTAGATAGGGATCATATAATTTACTATATAATCAACCGAATGCAGATCGATAGGAATCATACAAAGTTACTCTTTGCATCATATATACTTTATAATAAACCGAACGTAGGTAGACAGGAATCATACAATTTACTCTATGAGTGCAGTCCCTAATTGATCACATGATAATAGTTCTTCTAGTTTTTGAGAAATAAGAACAAATTACATTACATGTTAAAGTCTACTTGACACAAATGAAAAAGTGATTTGTCTTCGTCTACATTTTCCATGTAATATGTTGTTTACTTCCGAAGACGGCGAGCAGCCAAATTGCTGGCTGAAGCTATGTAACCAAGTTCAAGTTTTAGTTTTTGAGCTTTACATGTCTTTAAAATGTCTGCAGCCCTGTACTTACATTCTGTACTCTGGAGTGTGGTGTAGTAGTATTTATGCTACCATGTTTTACCCTGCCAGCAGACGGTGAGCAGACTGAAGGCTGATAGACCATGTAAAAAAACAAGCCAGAAAAAAGCCAGTTTTTGACAACTCCTAAGCGCATGTCGCAAGCGACACGGAAAACGCTTTATTAAATTATCAGTCACGGGCAGGGCAGGGGGCGAAAGGGCTAGGAGATTTGATGAAGTGCGAAGCAAGTAGCAAGTAGATACAGCCAAGCATTCCGTAGCGGAATAGCTACACAACAGTGAACAACTTTTTCAAAGAATCTTGGCCGCTGCGATGCTGGTAACTCCAGTCATGCACACGCAAACCATGAGCCGAATGTTTGGGTGCGGAGGTGGACGGTGTCGTTCACAGCAACAGACAGACAGGCAGACACAGGTGGAACTGCAGGCTTCAGACCCGGGTATCTGGGGGGTCCTAGGGGTGCTAAAGCGAACATAATAAGTGGACAGTTACATTTACAAAAAAAAAACGTATTAAGCTGCACTGGCATGATGTGGTTGGTAATTCTTTTTACTAAGATGGTCCTACGGTGACTATAGCTAGCCCCGGCTTACGCTATGGTGTCCTTAACTTCACGTCCTGTGAGTAACGGTTCTACACGGATGTAACAATTTCAATTTCAATGTACATTTACAACACTGCCATAGGCAGTCCATTTTAAACCCATGAGTAGTGGTGAATGTTCGTTTGGACGAGGATTGATTTCTCCCCCTCTTAGTGCGCCTACTCTTTTGTAGGAGTGGCAACGCCATTCAAACTGAATCATTGGTGTCGCTGGTTTGTGTCCGGAAACACCACTGCCCTCGAAAGAACGGACTCGAGACGCACACTGTATTCCGGCAGTGGGGCTCGAACTCCCGTTGCTGTGACCTTCAACAACTGTGTATGGACCATACCGCCCTCCAGGCTGCAAAAATATGGACAGTCGTCCCATGTTGGTATATGTATACCTGAGTCCTTCACACCGCAGGTGATGGGACAGGGCTGGGCTAGGCCTCTGAACCCCCCGCGAGAAAAAAAAGAAAGATTACAAGGGGCTCATGTCCTAGCAGTGGAACAACACCGCCCTTAAGTCGGACGTGAGAAACCACTATCAGCTAGAAAGCACTTCGAAGAGTGGACAGAGATGTATGCAGCGGAGACAGACGGGCTTGGTGAAGGGGTCAGCACAGTTATCCACGGTGTTAACATAGGCAACATCCAGTGAACCATCCTCCACCAGCTCCTTGATGTAGTGATGAATAACATCAATGTGCTTGCTGCGAGGCAGGAGCTGCCAGTCTTTGGCCCAACTTAGAGACCCTAAGTTGTCACCCTGAATGGTAACCAAAGCACAAGGCAGACCCAGATCCACCCTCAATTTCTTCAACCATTGTACCTCCCTGGCAGCCTGGGACAGGGCCTGATACTCAGCCTCACTAGAGCTAATGGCAACAGTAGGCTGCCTCTTGCTCATCCAGTTCACTATGCACCCCCCAGCTAGCACAGCAAAGCCAGTCTGAGACCGCCTGTCAGACCCATCATCAGCAAAGGATGAGTCACTAAAGACAGTAAAAGAGAACTCAGGGTTGTGGGTGTAAGTGAGACCCAGGTGGGAATGTGTTCTCAAATACAAGAGCAACCGCTTGGCAGCCCCCCAGAGAGGGACGGTAGGGTGAGCAGAAAACCAGGACAGGTAGCTCACAGCAAAAGAAATATCAGGCCTGGTGCAAGTAGCCAGGTATAGCAAAGCACCCACAAGAGAGAGGTACTGGCTATTAGACGGCAGGGGTTCTCCAGGGGCGTCAGAAACGGTGGACTTGGCCATGGGGGCAGCAAACCTGGGTGGGGCAGCATCAGTAAGACCAAACTGCTCCACCAGATCAACAATGTAGGTGTGCTGAGAGATGTTGATCTGAACACACCTGCCTTCAGAATCAAGTGTAACATGCATGTCCAAAGAGAGGAACTGAACCGGAACACCCATCTCTTTGACCTCCCAGCCAGCCTTTTCCATAGCCTGGATAAGCAACACATACCTATCCAGCTCACTAAAAGCACAGATAAAATCATCAACATAGGTCAGAACATAGCTCCACCCACCATCAGAATCCTTCCTAAAATACAGAGCAGGTTCAGCCTTGCACATAGTGAAGCCGTGTGCAACCAGAACCCGCTTGACATCCCTACTCCAAGCCCTGGGTGCCTGCTTCAATCCATAAAGAGACTTGAGCAGCTTGCACACAAGGGGAACACCGTTAGGACCAAGGTGCTGAAAGCCCTCAGGCTGGCGGCAGTACAGGTCCAGACCAGGTTCCAGCTTAGCGTTCAGAAATGCAGTTTTGATGTCCAGCTGCCGAACAAACATCTTTCTATGAGTGATGGCAGCCAGGAGCACCCGAAGACCTGCTTTAGAGGAGACAGGGGCATATACGTCATGAAAATCCAGCCCAGGACGTTGCAGAAAGCCACGTACCACAAAACGTGCCTTGAAGCGTATAGAACCATCAACCCCAATCTTCTTCACAAATAACCACCTGCCTGACAGGATCTTTTGCTTACGAGGCTGTGGAGTGAGTACCCAAGTACCATGGGCATGTAGGGAAGCCATCTCATCCTTCATAGCAAGAAGCCATTGATCCCTGTCAGGGTTGGTAGGGAGCATGGCAGCTTTATAGGTTAGTTCAGTGGAGGGGGCAACAGATGCTCCCACGTACAAGCAGTTTACTTGTACATGAGCAGCGGGGATATCAGCAGTATCAGCAGTCACCGGTAGTAGAGCCCCCAGTGCAGAACTACTGCCTGGTTGAACAGGGCCGGCCTTATTTGCCTCTAATTCAACGAAGCCTGGGTCGACCGGAACACCCCAGCCATACGCAGTATCGGAGCCTGACCAATGATCAAGATCATCACTTGCACTATCGGCAAAGGCTACATCATCACCCGGGCTCCCGATTAATCTATCAGGAACGGCAGGAGGCGAAGCGCTCACCAACCCCTTCGAGCCATCCAAGATGATTGGAGCAGGGTGACTATTAGACAATGGACCTATAAGAGGCTCCACTATGATCTGAGATTGTCGTAATCCTAGAGCTTCACCGACGGAATTTGACGCAGAGGAGGGCCTGGCGACCCCCTGAGATTCGGCTAAGATTTTATCCGTAGGAACTGCAGAACCTCGCCCGCCCAGTGCATTCTCACGGAATACAGTACCAGCAGCCCCTGACCTGGGACGCAGAATCATCCTATGGCCAGGACAGTGGTCAACAATTGGGGAAAGCAAAGGATCTAAGGAATGGACCGCAGCCTCAGGCATGTGTCCGTTGATAGCGGCAGGGATGCTAGAAACATACGGCGACCCGTCATAGGGAGGAAGCCCAGGAATACAGTTATAGCTAAACTGTTCATAGAAGAGTACATCACGACTCTCTACTACCTGGCGCAACTTAGGAACCCAAATAAAATAACCCTTACTCACCAGAGAATACCCAACCAGTCTACCAGATAACGCCCTTTCGTCCAGCTTGTTACGTTTCTTCCCATTGACTAACGTGACATAGCAGGGGCATCCAAACACACGTAACAACGACACATCAGGCATCACCCCATAAAACAACTCATAAGGTGTCTTGCGTCCCTGATTGGGCAGTCGGTTACGAAGGTAACAAGCAGCTAGGAAGGCATAAGGCCAGAAAGACTTAGCTAGCTTTGATTCCAGGTGGATACTCCTAGCTATAGACTGCAAGACCCCATTATACCTTTCCACAGTTGCGTTCTGCTGGGCAGTGTACACCAACGATAACTCATGTACTGCCCCAACCGATATCAGCCAATCCTCGAACCATTTAACTATAAACTCCTTGGCCCTGTCAGATCTCAGACACTTAAAGGCAAACCCCTGCAGCTGATTTGACCATCTGAGGATGATAGTTTGGACTGCTAAGGGAGCTTCATCCCTGGTCCTCAAGCACAATACTTCAGCAAAGCCAGAGAATTGGTCTATGAGGCACAGGATGTAAAACTCCCCACGCAGACCCCTAATATGAACTGGTCCCATTATATCCAAGTGAAGTCGTTGGAGAGGTGCACGGATCTCAGTTTTGCTTTCTTTAGGAAAAGGGAGACGTTTGCCCTTAGCCTTGTGACAAGCATCACATGGGATCTTACCCAACTTTTGCACTTGACCCAGACTGAGGGGTAAGTTCTTAACCATACCACTCTTGACAAGTTTGTGTAAGGCACTATAGCCGGGATGACCCAACCGCCTATGCCACAACCATGCAGGAGTGGTAGGGAGAACAACTCCACCGTCCTCATCAACATCAAGTGCACACGCTGGATAATTGTCAGCAACTCTTAAACAACGACTGGAGGTGTGACAAGGCCTACATGCAAACTTGTACACACCATCACTGGAGGCAGGGAAGGACCAGAGAACAGAAGAGCCCTGAGTGGCAGTGCAACTAAGACTATCAAAAGAAACCTGGCAGTGGAGAGAATGAGCCACAGCATTTACTGACAGGAGATTCACCGGACAGTGAGGGATATAAAGAACATTGGTTAGAGTGATTGATGTTGGTAACCAATCACTACATAACACAATGGATCCCTTACCCTCTGACCGTTGAATAACCCCGTCACCAAATCGAACCGTAGGCCCAACAGCAGAAGATTCAAACACAGTGAACAAAGACTTATCACCCGTGATTGACATTCCAGCTCCAGAGTCCACATGCCAGACACCCTCAGAAAGACTAGGGCTACACACGTTAGAGAACTTCGTAGTGCAAGAGAATAGGACAGAGCGTACCTCCTAGTTCTTGGACATGGCGTACCCATCAATCTGAGCCTGCAAGGAGGACAACTGCTTGCGAGTCAGCGAACCTGGAAGGGCCAAGGCAACGGGCACAGGTTCAATGCCCGGTGCACCAGCCTTGGCCTTTCGCAGGTGCGGATGTTTCGTCCAGCAACGGTCCTCCGAGTGGCTCGTTTTGGAAAGACAGGGGCCCCAAGTGCAATCCAAGCGCCTCTTGGTAGTCCCGGAACCCTGAGGACCAGGTCCCCTGCCACGCTGAAAAGCAGCATTGGCAGGGACTTGGGGAGGATCGCGGGACCAACCAGGATGCCTCGGATCAGACTTAGGGAGAGACACGTTCAAGAAATCTAATGATCTGTATGCTGCCAGACAGGTCCAGTAATCAACAGGCTGGTTCTGATGCAGTGCGAGACCAAACTGTAGCCGCAGAGAGTCGAAGCGGGGGTGCATGATGCCATTAATAATAGTATGCATGGCATGGCGCTGAGGCTGTGGGTATCCCGCACTGCGGAGGTCAGTGCACAAGCCCCGGACCCTGCGAAAGAACACATCCACAGGTTCAGAGTTGTCCATGGTTGCACGCCGAAGCTCAACAAGCATGAGAGGGACACGAGCAGCAAGAGCATCAGAACGCTGTCTTCGGATATGCAAGAAGATATCCCGAGGAGTGGCAAAATCCTGATACACATTGACCATCGCATCCGTCATGTTCGCAAGCATCATAGTGAGACACATGAACTCCTGACGTTCCAGGGGCAGGGCACTAAAACCCAACAGTGCAGGATCTACACGAGACTCACCATGAGAGGCCGAGGGTTATCAGCTTGAAATCACTCCGGTAGAGTGGACAGTAGATTAAAGCAGCGGAACAGACGCACCAATCTATACACGGAGACAAGGATAACGTTACAGACACAGGAGACCCATAAAGGGGCACCTGTGGTGAAAGGAGGCGGTAGACAGGAACCTAACAGGGTACAGATCAGACCGGAGACGTAGGTGACAGGAAGCTGCCACTGAGTCATCTCAAGATGACTCAGTCCCACGGGAAGCTGGCTCAGGAGAGCCGATAGTTCTAAGGGAGTACATAAGTAGTCACCAAGTCATAAAACGCGTGAGAGCACCGCTATACATGCTGATACTCCACCTATGACACAGGTGACATACAATAGTACTACTCCACCTATGGCACTGGTGACATAGAACTATATGTAACAAATTAAAAAAAAAAAAAAAATCAAAGAACTCCGAAAAATAAAAATCGAGAGAAACTTCAAATGAAACCCGAAGGGTGTAAGGGAAGGTATGAAGCAAGGCAAAGAACCAAAATTTGCCAAGTGGATATAAGAGGACAACTAAATATCAAAGTCGGGTAACAACGGTATAGAAAACCCGATCCGGGAATAGGAACCTAATGCCAATCAATGATAACTTAAAGAAACTCTAAATGTAACCAAAAATTCCAGAATACATGTAACCAAAATTCTAGAATACATGTAACCAAAAAATTGGTTTAAGGAGAAGCAGTCATTCCAAACATGCGAATGAAACGCCAGAACACCATAGGATCAAGGGGCTTGGTGAAGGGGTCAGCACAGTTGTCCTTAGTGTTAACATAGGCAACATCCACCTGGCCATCCTCCACCAGCTCCTGGATATAGTGATGGATGACATCAATGTGCTTGTTGCGAGGGAGCAGCTGACAGTCATTGGCCCAGCTCAAGGACCCCAAGTTGTCACCCTGAATGGTGACCAGGTCACAAGGCAGCCCTAGATCAATTCTCAACTTTTTCAACCATTGCACCTCCCTGGCAGTCTGAGACAGGGCCTGATACTCAGCCTCACTGGAGCTAACAGCAACAGTGGGTTGCCTTTTGCTCATCCAATTCACAAGGCAGCCTCCAGCAAGCACAGCATAGCCAGTCTGAGATCTCCTGTCAGATCCATCATCAGCAAAGGATGAGTCACTAAAGACAGTAAAAGAGAAACCAGGGCTGTGAGTGTAAGTGAGGCCCAGATGGGAATGTTCTCTCAAATACAAAAGCAAGCGCTTGGCTGCAGCCCACAGGGGGGCAGTGGGTTGAGCAGAAAACCTGGACAGGTAGCTAACAGCAAAAGAAATATCAGGCCTTGTGCATGTAGCCAGGTACAGCAAAGCCCCCACAAGAGAGAGGTACTGGCTATTAGAGGCCAGAGGTTCTCCAGGAGGATCAGTGACAGTGCACTTGGACATGGGAACTGAAAACTTGGGCTTGGTAGCAGCAGTGAGACCAAACTGCTCCACCAGCTCAACAATGTAGGAGTGCTGGGAGAGGTCGATCTTAACACACCTGCCGTCAGAATCAAGTGTGCAAGTCATGTCCAATGAAAGGAACTGGACAGGTACACCCATTTCCTTGACTTCCCACCCAGCTGCTTCCATAGCCTTGATCAGCAAGGCATACCTATGCAGCTCACTAAAAGCACAGATAAAGTCATCCACATAGGTCAGGACATAGCTCCACCCACCAGTAGAATCCCTCCTGAAATACAGAGCAGGTTCAGCTTTGCACATGGTAAAACCGTGGGCAACCAAAACCTGCTTTACATCTTTGCTCCAAGCCCTGGGTGCCTGCTTCAAACCATAAAGAGATTTAATTAGCTTGCACACAAGGGGAACATTGTCAGGACCAAGTTCATGAAAGCCCTCAGGCTGGTAGCAGAACAGGTCCAGACCAGGTTCCAGCTTGGCATTCAAGAATGCAGTCTTGATGTCCAGCTGCCTCACAAACATTTTTCTATGAGTGATGGCAGCAAGGAGCACACGAAGACCTGCTTTAGAGGAGACGGGGGCATATACATCATGGTAGTCCAGCCCAGGACGTTGCAGAAAACCACGAACTACAAAACGAGCTTTAAAACGTAAAGAACCATCAGCCCCATGTTTTCTTGACAAATAACCATCTGCCAGATAGAATCCTCTGCCTAGGAGGCTGTGGAGTGAGGACCCAAGTGCCATGAGCATGGAGGGAGGCCATCTCATCCTTCATAGCCTGCAGCCAGAGATCTCTGTCTGGGTTGGTAGGTAACATTGCAGCTTTATAAGAGAGTTCGGTAGAGGTAGAAATAAAAGCCCCCACGTACAAGCAGTGTACTTGTACATGGGCAGCGGGGATATCAGCAGTATCAGCAGTAACCGGTAATAAAGCCCCCAGCGCAGCACTCATGCGTGGTTGAACAAGGCCGGCCTCCTTTGCCTCTAAATCGTCGAAGCCTGGGTACACTGGAACACCCCAGCCATACGCAGTATCTGACCCGGACCAGTGTTCGAGGTCATCACTCACATCATCTGTGACGGCCACATCGTCGCAATGCCTGGTCCGGTATAAACCACCAGGTATAGCAGGGGGTGAAGTGATCAACAACTCCCGCGAGCTATCCGAATAGGTGGACGGGGGGTGGCGACTAGTGGGCAGTGGACCTGTACTAGGTTCCACTATGACCCGAGGCTGTCCTAATCCTACGACTTCACCGACGAAACGTGGCGCAGAGGAAGGCCCGGCGACCCCCTGAGATTCGAATAAATTAGAGCTTGAAGGAACATCAGACTCCCCCTGGCCCAATGCCGCCGCACGCGATACAGCACCATCATTACCTGGCCTGGGACGCATCGTCATCCCATGACCAGTAAAGCGGTCAACAATCGGGGTTGGTAAAGGGCCCAGGACATTGTCAGTAGTATCAAGCCCTTTACCGATGATAGCGGCAGGGGTGCGAGAAAAATACTGAGATCCATCATAGGGAAAAAGCCCAGGGATACAGTTATAGCTAAACTGTTCATAGAAGAGCACATCACGACTCTCTACCACCTGGCGCAACTTAGGAACCCAAACAAAATAACCCTTACTCACCAGAGAATACCCAACCAGTCTACCAGATAACGCCCTTTCGTCAAGCTTATTGCGCTTCTTCCCATTCACTAAGGTAACATAGCATGGGCACCCGAACACGCGCAATAACGATACATCAGGTAGAACCCCAAAGAACAACTCATAAGGAGTCTTGTCACCCTGATTAGGCAGCCGGTTGCGTAGGTAACACGCGGCGAGGAAGGCATAGGGCCAGAAGGACTTAGTGAGCTTAGACTCCAAGTGAATGCTCCTAGCTACGTTCTGAAGGACCCCATTGTACCGTTCCACAGTCGCATTCTGCTGAGCAGTGTAAGCCATGGACAATTCATGCACAGCACCAACCGATTCTAACCAATCCTCGAACCACTTCACTATAAATTCCTTAGCCCTGTCAGACCTAAGACACTTGAAAAACAAATCCATGCAGCTGAGTCATCCATCTGAGGATGGTAGTTTGAACTGCTAAGGGAGCTTCATCCCTGGTTCTCAAGCACAAGACCTCAGCATAGCCAGAGTATTGGTCAGTGAGACACAGAACATAAAACTCCCCACGCAAGCCCCTAATATTAAATGGCCCCATGATGTCCAAGTGAAGGCGTTGTAATGGGGCACGGATCCTAGTTTTGCTTTCTTTAGGAAAAGGGATACGTTTTCCCTTTGCCTTCTGACAAGCATCACATGGGATCTTAGACAGTCTTTGCACCTGTTGGAGAGTGAGGGGTAAGTTCTGAACCAAACCCTTCCTTACAAGGTTGTGCATGGCATCATAGCCAGGGTGACCCAGCCGCCTATGCCACAACCATTCAGGAGTGGTAGGGATCACAACTCCACCATCCTCATCAACATCAAGAGCAAAAGCTGGATAATCTTCAGCACCATACAAACGGCCACGAGGGGTGTGACAAGGCCTACATGCAAACTTGTACACACCATCACTGGAGGCAGGGAAAGACCACAGAACAGAAGAGCCCTGTGTGGCAGTACAACTAAGACTATCAAAAGAAATCTTGCAGTTGTGAGCATGGGCAACAGCATTTACTGACATGAGGTTCACCGGACAGTGTGGGATGTAGAGAACATTGGTTAAAGTGATTGGTGTTGGTAACCAATCACTACATAACACAATAGAACCCTGACCCACAGACCGTTGAACCACACCATCACCAAATTTAACTGCTGGCCCAGTCTCAGAAGCATGAAACACAGTGAACAAAGACATATCACCTGTGATTGACATCCCAGCTCCAGAATCAACATGCCAGACACCCTCAGACAGGCTCGGGCTGCAGACATTTGAAAATTTCGCAGTGCAAGAGAAAAGGACAGAGCGTACCTCCTATTTCTTGTCCAAAGCATACCCATCAATCTGAGCCTGCAAGGAGGCCAGCTGCCGCGGAGCAAGCACACCTGGAAGGGCCAAGGCCATGGGCACCGGATTGGTAACCGGTGCACCAGGCTTGGTCTTACGCAGGTGCGGATGCTTCGTGAAACAGCGATCCTCCGAGTGGGTCGTCTTGCTGAGGCATGGGCCCCAAGTGCAATCCAGACGTCGCTTGTTGGAACCAGAACCCTGAGAACCAGATCCCTGCCCACGCTGAAACGCAGCATTGGCAGGAACCTGGGGAGCGTCCCGGGACCAACCAGGATGCCTGGAGTCGGACCTGGGGAGAGCAATGTTCAAAATGTCGAGAGACCGATATGCCTCCAGACAAGACCAGTAATCTACAGTCTGTCTGTTAGCCAACATCATACCGTACTGGATCCGCAGCGATTCAAATCGGATCAAACGGATCCCATTCACAATGGTTTCCATGGCGTGGCGCTGAGTGACAGGATGTCCAGCACTGCGGAGGTCAGTGCACAGACTGCGAACTATGCGAAAGAAATCATCGACACGGTCAGAAGGGCCCATGTGCGCATTATGAAGTTCGATACGCATGAGAGGGACTCTAGAGGCAAGGGCATCAGACTGCGTCTTCCGGATATCCAAAAGGATATCCCGAGGGGTGGCAAAGTCCTGGTATACCTTGACCATATCGTCCTCCATGTTCGCGAGCATCATAGTTAAACACATGAACTCCTGACGTTCGAGAGGCAGTGCACTGAACCCCAACAGTGCAGGATCAAACCGAGACTCACCATGAATGAGGGTATTAGACCCAGCTCCATTCGCAGAAGGGACAGGAGCCAAGGACCTACGAATGTCCATGAAATACTCCGCAGCAAGACCAGCGTCAAGAGCGCGCTGGTCGTCTATGTTCCTAATCACAGGAATGGACCTCGCAACACTCATAAGCAGCTCGAAATCTGGGCTAACAGGACACAGAGGGACAGGCACTCGCACAAACTGATAACCAAGCTTCTCGTGATCACTACGCCTCGTACCACCAAAGGAAACACCATGATCTGGGGGATACAGAATCCCAGAAGTGACTGGACCAAGAAAAGAACGACACCTGGTACCAAGCTCAGAGAAAGCCATCACTCGGCGATGCCTCAGCTTCACACTAACATTTGCCATTGTAGCCTGCATATCCATCCGACCGTACAAAGAGCGGTTCAAGGACTCACCATCCCGTCGATCCTGGTTGATCAGGCGGTAGTCCCGCAAGTTCAAAGTCGGAGGAGATCCACCAGTGAGCAGATGCTCCCAAGATTCGCATGACCGCGTATATAGCATAGGAGGAGGGCCAGGGGCAGGAGGCAGCTCCACCGGCGGAGGCGGAGGGGGTTCCAGGGAGGCACCAGCAGCAGAGGTGCGTGCAGAGGAAACAGCAGCCTCGCGAGAGCGAGTGTGGTAGCCAGGGAGGCCACGCTCCATGGGGGCAGATGCAGAGGAAAAAGAAGCAAAGCCCTTCAAGAAAGTGGGCTTAGCCACCTCCGGGTAAGCCGGGGGAACAGGCTCAAAGGGAGGCGCCGACGATGGCTGAGGCTGATACACAGGCGAAAGCTCTCGATTAGGCATCTGCTGATCAGCAGGCTCATACACCGGCGAAACAGCGGAAGTCTCAAAGACACGAGTGGCAGCAGCAGATGGGGTCACGCCACCGAAGTCAGCACTCGTAGCACTCTTCAAGTCCTCCTCATCATCAGTAGTAGTAGAGTAGTCTTCATCATAATTGAAGGGGACGCAATGAGGCTGCGGGTCTGATGCACAACGGATGATCTGTGTCTGTACACAACACAGCTTCATCAGGACATCCTCAACATCAGAGGACAGGCGTCGAACATTGAGAGAAGGAACCGTAAAGTTGGAGGATTGATCGGGGGGGGTTACTTCCTTGATGGCGGAAGGACCCTCCTCTCCGGCAGCAGAGGCCGCTGGCGCGCAGTCGTCTAGCCAATCTAGAGGAACCTTCACCCCCGTTGGGAGGATTCGGTCGCATCCATTGCTCACAATGACACTGCGGATCCCACGAGCCCATGAAACACCATTAAGTTTGGTAAGTTTCACAAAGCCGGCAGGAGGCCCTCGCGGAAGTTGCATTATCAAAGCAGTGGTAGTGATGAGGAGCCCAGTAACCTATCAGCTTGAAATCACTCCGGTAGAGTGGACAGTAGATTAAAGCAGCGGAACAGACGCACCAATCTATACACGGAGACAAGGATAACGTTACAGACACAGGAGACCCATAAAGGGGCACCTGTGGTGAAAGGAGGCGGTAGACAGGAACCTAACAGGGTACAGATCAGACCGGAGACGTAGGTGACAGGAAGCTGCCACTGAGTCATCTCAAGATGACTCAGTCCCACGGGAAGCTGGCTCAGGAGAGCCGATAGTTCTAAGGGAGTACATAAGTAGTCACCAAGTCATAAAACGCGTGAGAGCACCGCTATACATGCTGATAAGGGTCCAGCAGCAAGAGGATCAGGCACAGGAGCATACGAGGCACGAACCGACATAAAATACTCGGCAGCAATGCCAGCATCATATGCGCGCTGATCATCTAAGTTCCTAATGAGATCTAAGGAACGCGCAACACTCGCAACGAGCTCGAAATCAGGCCTAACAGGAACAAAACTGAGAGGGACCTTCACATACTGATACCCTCGGAGATCATTGTTCCTACGCCCAATCCCACCAAAGGTAACACCTCCAGGGGAAGGGTAGTTAATCCCTGCCTTCACAGGTCCTAGAAAAGCACGACACTCATGACCCAGCTCAGAGTAAGCCATCACACGCTTAGGGCGACCCTTTCTATCTAGATTAGCCCGAGTGGCTGCCTCATCCAGCCTACCGTACAAAGTGCGATCAAGAGAATCTCCAGCATAC
Source organism: Microglena sp. YARC (assembly GCA_022414725.1). NCBI lineage: Eukaryota > Viridiplantae > Chlorophyta > Chlorophyceae > Chlamydomonadales > Chlamydomonadaceae > Microglena > Microglena sp. YARC. The sequence continues at coordinate 36,910,247 of CM039466.1, forward strand.
TGGGCTTGGCGAATAAGCCGGCAGTCCCGCACAGCCAGCCGCACAGGTGGTGTGCCATCAAGCAGATGTTCCCAGGATATGCCGGACAGCGTAGGATTCATAGACGGCGGAGGGCCAGGCGCAGGTGGCAGATCCACCGGTGGAGGTGGAGGGGGCTCCTGCGAGGTGCCAGCAGCAGATCTGTGGACACTCGTGGCAGCAGCCTCGCGAGCCCGAGTATGGTAAGCACCAAGAGCCCGCTCTGCAGGGTTGCGAGCCTGCTCTGCAAGGTTGAGTAGAGGACCCAAAGGACCAAGAGACGAACTCCGCAGCAAAGACGGCTTGACCACCTCAGGTAGGTCCGGTGGAAGCGGCGCAAGCAGAGCGGCAGACGGAGGCTTGAAGACCGCAGGAGAAGGTGCCAATTGAGGCTCATACACCGGAGAGACAGTGGAGGTGTGGAAAACCCTAGTAGCAGAAGAGGGAGTGACTCCACCGAAGTCGCCACTTCTGGCACTCTGTAGATCTTCCATACAATCATCAGAGTAATCTTCCTCTGAGTCGTCAGACTTGCCGTAAGCATAGCCATCTTCATGGCTATGGAGAGCAAGGTCTACAGTGTCGTAGGTAAAGCGGGCATCAGCGGGTGGAGGCGACCTTGCATACTGGATAATCTGTGTGGAAACACAGCATAGGCGCATCAGAATATCCTCAACCTCAGGTCGGAGACGTTGGACAAAAGGAGAAGGAGACGGAGAAATGGAGGTATTGGAGGGGGGGGGTGGCTTCCATGATGGCGGAAGGAAACTCATCTCCGGCAGCAGAGGCCGCTGGCGCGCAATCATCTAGCCAATCAGTGGGAACACGAATCTTTAGAGGAAGAATTCGGTCGCATCCATTACTGATAATGACGCTCTCCATACCGCGCGACCAGGAAATACCATTCTGTGGGGTAAGTTTCTCGAAGCCGGCAGGAGGCCCACGCGGAAGTTGCATTGTAAAGCAGTGGTAGAAGTAATAAGCCCGTAACCTATCAGCTAGAAAGCACTTCGAAGAGTGGACAGAGATGTATGCAGCGGAGACAGACGCGCCAATCTATACACGGAGACAAGAAATAGCGTTACAAGGACAGGCGGACGCCAAAGAACACCAGCGGTGGGAGAGGCGGACGTCTGTAACCTGACTAGACCCTAAGTCAGGAATCTTAAGCCAGGCACCGGCTATACAGAGTGTGTCAGTGAGAGACCGATGACGCAGTCAACAGGAAGCTGTCACAGTACAGACAGAAACACTGTCTGGGCCGATAGTTCTAAGGAAGTACATAAGTAGTCACCAAGTCATAAAACGCGTGAGAGCACCGCAATTCATGCTGACAACCACCTCGGGGCTCGAACTCCTATCGCCGAAGCCTTAACGACAGGGTCTGGACCATACCGCCCTCCCGACTGGGCAAGGAGCCCTTCACACCGCAGTTGATGAAAGTCAGGAACTACAAGGCTATGGGAGCTGTGAGGACATCTTATAAGATGTCCTCAGAGCTCCTGTAGCCTAGTAGTTCCTGACTATAATGCATGTCCCGGAGTGGGTGGGTTTGAATCCCGTCGGACACAGGTAGGGGGTGGAATTTTGATAAGTACTAAGTCGCCGCCATAGGTAAGACCCGCTGAGGCACTGGTTGGGACAGCTGGGTAATCATCGTTTCCGATCCGGGACCGCTGGGTAATCATTGTTTCCAATCCGGGACCGCTGGGTAATCATTGTTTCCAATCCGGGACCGCTGGGTAATCATTGTTTCCAATCCGGGACCGCTGGGTAATCATCGTTTCCAATCCGGGACCGCTGGGTAATCATTGTTTCCAATCCGGGACCTCAGGGTAATCATTGTTTCCAATCCGGGACCGCTGGGTAATCATTGTTTCCAATCCGGGACCGCTGGGTAATCATCGTTTCCAATCCGTACATGCATTACTGTCAAGAACTACTAGACATCTTAGACGCAGGCTGGGTTACTTGGGTAATCATCGTTTCCACTCCGGGACATGCATTATAGTCAGGAACTACTAGGCTACGGGACCTCTGAGGACATCTTATAAGATTTCCTCAGGGCAATGGGGAAGGGCTGGGCAAGGCCTCTGAGTCCCGCGCGAGTCCTTCACAATGCGAGTGATCAGGAAGGGCTGGGCTAGGCCTCTGAGTCCCGCTCGAGTCCTTAACGACGCAGGTGATTGTGAAGGGCTGGGCTAGGCCTCTGAGTCCCCCGCGAGTCCTTCACAATGGAGGTGGTCGGGAAGGGCTGGGCTAGGCCTTTGAGTCCCGTTTGAGTCCTTTACAATGCAGGTAATCGGGAAGGGCTGGGCTAGGCCTCTGAGTTCCGCGCGAGTCCTTAACGACGCAGGTGATTGTGAAGGGCTGGGCTAGGCCTCTGAGTCCCCTGCGAGTCCTTCACAATGGAGGTGGTCGGGAAGGGCTGGGCTAGGCCTTTGAGTCCCTTTTGAGTCCTTTACAATGCAGGTAATCGGGAAGGGCTGGGCTAGGCCTCTGAGTTCCGCGCGAGTCCTTTACGACAAAGGTAATTGTGAAGGGCTGGGCTAGGCCTCTGAGTCCCCTGCGAGTCCTTCACAATGGAGGTAGTCGGAAAGGGCTGGGCTAGGCCTTTGAGTCCCGTTTGAGTCCTTTACAATGCAGGTAATCGGGAAGGGCTGGGCTAGGCCTCTGAGTTCCGCTCGAGTCCTTTACGACGCAGGTGATTGTGAAGGGCTGGGCTAGGCCTCTGAGTCCCCTGCGAGTCCTTCACAATGGAGGGGGTCGGGAAGGGCTGGGCTAGGCCTCTGAATGCCACGCCCCCAATGGGAATCGACGCTTGGGAGACTTGCCGCTAATTATTTGCTTGTTGAGTCTGGGGGGATGTGTCAGGAACTACTAGGCTACGGGAGCTCTGAGGACATCTTATAAGATGTCCTCAGAGCTCCCGTAGCCTAGTAGTTCCTGACAGGATGGGGCGGCAACGGGGCCACGCTCACTTTTTTGTGTGCTACGCGTCGCAGCTTCTAGGCAGCTACCTTTCATGGGCCAAACCTGCAGCTAGCTAGTGCGTATAAAAGCTTGCATGGAAGGCATTCTTATGCAGCTGCAAGTTTTGGGTTTGAACCAGTGCCTGGCTATTGGAGCTGGTGGGAAGCTGCCATGAGTACCCCCAAAACGAAACAATGGCCACGCTCTGTCGTGGGTTGAAGAAAAAAGGGAAGGGGAAAAAGGGAAGGGGAAGCTTAATCGGCAATCCATGTAGGTGGGCTTCTTTGCTCCTTAAAGCGATTCTGCAGATGATTTGGATTTTTGTATTTTGAAACAGGTTGTAGTTCGTAGTTTGCACCTCAGGTTTGGCCTGAGATTACGAGTCAGAACCTACATTTTTAGGCTTTGGTCGGTGCCTTCTTCCTGGTTGGTGTTTTATTGGTCGGCGTCTTGGTCAGGGTGTTCCTGGTCGGCGCCCTCTTTATTGGCGCCCTTTTTGTCGGCGCCCTCTTTGTTGGCGCCCTCTTTGTTGGCGCCTTCTTTGTCATCGCCCTCTTTGTTGGCGCCTTTCTTTGTCATCGCCTCTTTGTCGCGCCCTCTTTGTCGGCGCCTTCTTTGTCGGCGCCCTCTTGTCGGCGCCCTCTTTGTTGGCGCCTTCTTTGTCATCGCCCTCTTTGTCGGCGCCCTCTTTGTCGGCGCCTTCTTTGTCGGCGCCCTCTTTGTCAGCGCCCTCTTCGTCGGCGCCCTCCTGGTCGAAGCTTTCTTCGTCGGCACCCTCTTTACCAGCGCCTTCTTTGTCAATGTCTTCTTCGACAGCGCCTTCTCGGGTTGTATAGCTTGGTCAGGTCTTTCTTCCAGCTGCTGCTTCTCAGTATGTCTGCCAGGGAGATGCCCCCACAACTATCTGGATCTGCCCTCTGGCAAGCGTGCAGATAGTCCTCGACCGCGAGGTACACTTGCTTCTGGCTGCTGTACAGATCCTCGCTCATCTGGCTGATCTCATCCTGGGGGGTGCCCCTCCTTTTGATTGCTGTCTGGAGTAGCTGGCAGTTGGCCCGGCAGAGCATCATAGCAGTGCCCATTTTAGAGAAGAATAGACCAACGAGGGATTTGTAGCGCTTGTACTTCATGTCATGTCGATAGCCTCCACAGCCCTGATCGTCTGACCTTCTCCCCCCACCTCCACCCCCTCCACAGGGCAGGTAGGATAAACAGTTGCGCGCGTGCTTTTTGGACAGCATATGTTCGAAAATATCCGATCCACTTAAGCCCTTGTGGTCATCACAAATCTTGCAAGGCTGTGCTCTACTAGTAAGAAACGCCAGCTTCAGCATGTCAATCTGTTGGTGTGCTGCAGACACTACCATCGACCGTATGGGCTGGCTAGCCAGACTGGTGTTCCACGTGGCCTCCGCCCCCCTAGCAATCTTGGCCACGTGGGGGGGCGACATGCTATGAAGCCCCCACTCAGCCTCACCCACCAGCATGACGTTACACACATCACACTGATAGGGGGTCAGGATTTGGCCAACGCCCCCCCACTCGGCCTTCTTGCCCTGCTGTACAGGGGCCTTGAACCCTAGGCCCCGATTCAAGAGCATTTTCGCTGCCTTAATAGGCTCCACAATGCCCTGCTCCATTGCCCCCAACCCTGTGCCCTCCTTCCACCCAGCCTTTTTCAGCAGCTTGTGGCCAATGTTGCAGTGAGATATGAATTCTGATGAGACTGAGGGCTTGCTAGCCAGACTGGTGTTCCACGTGGCCTCCGCCCCCCTAGCAATCTTGGCCACGTAGGGGGGCGACATGCTATGAAGCCCCCACTCAGCCTCACCCACCAGCATGACGTCACACACATCACACTGAGAGGGGGTCAGGAATTGGTCTACTCCCTCCCACTCGGCCTTCTTGCCCTGCTGTATGGGGGCCTTGAACCCTAGACCCCGATTCCAGGACATTTTCGCTGCCCTAATGGGCTCCACAATGCCCTGCTCCATTGCCCCCAACCCTGTGCCCTCCTTCCACCCAGCCTTTTTCAGAAGCTTGTGGCCATTATTGCATTGAGAGATGAATTCTGTTGAGACTGACTTGACCTGAGCTGAATGGGCCCCAGTGGTTGATAGTTCTTTGCTAGGTCTCTGGCTTGCATTGCTGGAGGGGGGGCCAGGGTGTTGGCTGTGTGAGTGGTGATGGTGGTGGGAGTTGTGGCCAGAGGATCCCAAACCTCCTCTCTCATGCCCATGGTGCTGCTGTTGGTGTTGGTGATTGTGGTGCGAGTGATGTCCATGCGTCCCTGACCCATGTTGACCATGCGAGCTGTTGCCATCGAGTCTTTGGTGTTTGCTCATCTGGGACCCCTCCTCCTCCGCCGGCTGCCCCTGCATCTTTCGCTTGTTGTGGTGGATAACGATCCTCCCACTGAGTTGCCACGCGGTGGTGACGACTTTCCGACAGATGACGAACGACTTCTGTAGGCAGTTGAAACCGAGCGAATTGACCTACTGATCAGTGTCTGATCAGCTACTCGGGAATACCTAAAACGAGGGTTCCATTAGGGTCTAGACGCGCTGGAAGCGGGAAGGGAGTCTTAAGCCGTGCTTCTGACTCTTAGGGCCGTCTAAACTCCTGAGATCATTTCTTAGGCTTCCAGTTACAAGACACTCCGTGTTACAAGGTATTCATATACCACAATTGGTTTCTTGAGCCTGGGTCGCGCTTTCAAAACCGCGCCACTCGCTTTACTCCCCACCCCCGACGTCCCCTCGAGCCCACCATCACCAAGTTTGGCCTCTTCTTCAGCCCAAGCTGCTGCGCTCCACCTTCTGAGGTCCGGATGTTGACGAATGGACCACGAGGAGCTCGTCCAGCAAGTCAAGGCTTGGGAGCTGCACAAGCTCTCCAAGGAGAAAAGAAAAGGCGCTGGAGGGCCGGCACCTTCGCCTCCCGACCTTTTCAGCTACCGAGAAGGAGCTGAAGGAAAGCGCGGATGTGCTGTCAAAGTCAATGGCAAGAAGGTCGCCACAAGGCCTGACTCCACGCCGCTTGGCAAGGCTGCGCCGCGCACGTTGCCCTCGTGGAGAAGGACAGGGATTATCGCTAGCCTCGAACTTCTTCACCATCACGAGGCCGAGGCCACCGCATCCAAGCACCTTGAGGAGATGGTTCGGCTCCAAATGCGAATGAGGGATGCCGAACAGGAGACACTTCGAGTTTCCGCTCTCCTGAAGGCCCAGCAAACGCCCCCCGCTGGACCACCTGGGCCCCGGATGCTGGATCGCCTGCAACGCCCCCCGCCCCCGCTGGACCACCGGATGGCCCCGCTGCTGGAATCGCCTGCAACGCCCCCCGCCCCCGCTGGACAACCCGCGGCCCCCCACAGCTGGACTGCCTGCGGGCCCCCCTGCTGATGGATCGCCTGCTGCTGGCCAGCCCGCTGCTGAAGCGCCCGCTGCAGGACCGCCCGCTGTTGGCCCTCCCGCTGGACCTCATTCGGACGCTTTAATGGCTTCTACGTGCCCAGATTGAGCTGCTGGGAGGCAAGGCCAAAAGTGGCTGAGCTACAAGCTGCGGCAGCTAAGGTAGAGTCACATGTTTTTGCCCTTGGGTCCCGAGGCCCTTAGTTGGCAAGTATGAACGTCCATCCCTTTGGACTGGGGTAGAAGATAAGAAGCTCCCGAGGGGTAGGATTTGGTGGAAGTTGCTAGATTCATATTGCACGTTGCACCATATGTTAGTACCATCCAACATACCAAACTTCTTTGGTGGGGTAGCTGCCGAGTGGCTAGACCACCTCATGACCGCGTCACCGGCCATTACGTGGGCTGAGATAAAAACCTCAGTTCCTAAACTTCTATGACCCCTACCATGCTGACGACGACATCCAATGCACGCCAACGCTGCATGCCAACTCGATTCGGCAGACCTCGACGGTTAGGCATTACGCTATGGCTTTCCAAAACGAAGTGCGCATTGCCGGGGGTATGCAATTGGATGATCAGCTAGTTCTGTTTCGGTTTGGTCTGATTCCAACCATCGAGGCACGATGCCGCAGACGTACTGCTGCACAAGGAGGCCGATTTTCCTCTTTAGACGAGCTTGTCGAACATGCTGCTGCCATTGAAACTGAACTTGCTGCCACCAAAAACACCAACCCCTACCTCGCCATGTACGTTCAGGCAAAAGGCAAACGGCCTGGTGGACCTCACGAGGGGTCCACCCCAGCACAAGCACAAGAAGGCACGGCCCAGACTCCAGCTGCAACGGGCCCGCCGCCCTTTTCCAGCCCTGCGGGACAGCTACAATTTGCTGAAAAGCATAAGTGGAAGCAGGCTGATGGTCAGCCCTGGACACCGGATGCTATTAAACTAGCTAAGGAGGGTAACTTGTGTTACAAGTGTGGTAAGAAGCGCACGGCCGCTACAGCCACTGCCCCCTCCAAGTGCCCTAGCTGCCCTACCGTTAGGAAGTAGGATGTAGGTCTGCTTGTAGACATAGATAGGGATGTTCTTTTTCAGTTTCCGTCCCCTACTATCTGTGTAAGACCATCTACAGCACAGACCACATCCCCTCCTTGCCTTCCGACCCTGCCCCCGCCTCCTGCCATTCCATGCATATCTGCTTGCACAACAGCTTGTGTCCACGCGGACCAAGCTACCGCACACTTTGAGGCCACCCTATCGGGGGTATCTGGCAAAGTTCTCATTGACAGTGGAGCAGACTCTGTCTTCGTAGACGCAGAATTCTGTGCTAGGGCAGTTTAGCCACCTTTACGGGCTCACCAGTCATGGTGCGGGTAGCTGATGGATCCCAAGTCCTCACTACTACGAGAACGAGTTTTGTCCTGAACTTAGGCAAACATAGGTCAGAAATTAAATCTGCTTATGTCCTCCCTACGCTAGGGCCCGGCACCACCGCACTTCTCGGAAGAAGTTGGATGATGCAGACGGGGTACTGCATTGGTTTTGAAGAGACACGTCTCAGAGCCAGTTTCAAAATAGCTAAAAAGCATAAACGTAGAGTAGCAGTCGAACTGTACTCCACCCGACTCGAGTCGGAATCTCTCCCATCAAGGAATTGGTTGCTTATACTTTTGGCACGTATCGAATTTTTTGACACAGCACAGCGAAAGACGCCAGGAGTCCTGTCGAACAGAGCACTTAAAAAGTTTATCCGCAAATCAAAACAAAAACTCAATTGTTTCGAAGTCCTAGTCACATCAGTGGACCAAGACGACGATGCCTTTACAATTCGAGTAACGGCCGCACAAGCAAACACGTGCAACAAACGAAACACGAACGGATAATCTCGGGGTTGCGAAACGGACTTTAAAAAGGTCTTCGCCCCGGCAGACAAGATTTCTGACCTTAGGGCTGACACCCCATTCGTATGCCCCCTCACGGAGGCGGCATCCCCACAATTCTCTCGAGGACACAGGTTGTCCCCCGCAGAACTGCTAGAGGTCCAAAACCAAGTTAAAGACTTGTTGGCCAAAGGCTACATCAGTCTAGCTCGAGCCCGTGGGGCGCACCAGTCCTTTTCATCGCCAAACCCGATGGCTCTTGGAGGATGGCTATCGACTATCGTAAATTGAACAAGGTCACGGTACCAAATCGCTATCCCCTCCCACGAATTGACGATCTGTTTGACTCAGTTCGAGGAGCTAGTGTGTTCTCAAATCTGGATTTACGTAATGCATACCACAACATACGGTTACATGATTCAGACGTCCCGAAAAACTGCGTTCATAACACCGATGGGACTCTATGAATTCAAGGTTCTCCCTTTTGGGCTAGCAAATGCACCCTCGGCCTTTACAAAAGTCATGAACACCGTGTTCAGAGATTTAATTGGCAAATTCGTCGTCATTTACTTGGATGATATTCTCATCTACAGCAGTAATGATGAAGAACACGAAAAACACATTCGAATTGTTTTACAACGTCTTGAAGATAACCACCTCTTTCTTAAACGAGAAAAGTGTTTCTTCTATAGACCGGAAGTCAAATACCTAGGGCATGTGCTCTCCGGTGAAGGCGTCCGAGTCAACGAAACGAAGGTGAAAGCAGTTGCAGATGGCCCACACCTACCTCCTCGAAGGAAGTTCAGCAGTTCCTAGGACTCTCTAACTTTTTCAGAAAGTTTATCCAAGGTTACTCGACGCTCGCAGCCCCTCTAATCCAGATTTCGAATCTAACAGAGGCCAGCACCGATTTCACCGAAATTGAAACCGCCAGGACTGACAAAATCACCGACGGTGACACCAAGTCCGAAACCACTCGGAAAACGACAGGCAGGGCTCAAGGGACCTGCATTTCAAAATGTTTGGACCAAGCCTGCCAGGAGGCATTCCTCGGCATCAAAGAAAGTCTTCAAAGGCTCCTTTGCTTGCACACCCTGACCCAGCGAAGGACTATCGGGCGGTAACCGATGCTTCTGTCGTTGTACAGGGGGCGTTCTTCATGCAAGATGGGCGACCCATCGCGTACCACTCTCACAAATTCTCAAGCGCTGAACGAAACTACTCCACGGGCGAGCAAGAATTACTCGCAGTGTACTTGGCCTTGAAAGAATGGCGATGCTACCTCGAAGGTTGCACTGGCAAGTTCGAACTTGACACCGACCACGAACCCCTCGTCTACCTTGCAAATCAGCCCATGCTGAGCAGAAAGCAGGCACGATATCTTGAGTTTTTCTCGCGCTTCACGAACATGAAGTGGGCTCATATCGCGGCCGTACTAACGTAGCTGACCCTCTGAGTAGGAATCCAGCCTTCTCAGAGGCTACGGCTTTGTTCATTCAGAGGCTGTCCGCAAATGACCCACTCCACATGCGCGAAATAGCCCCAGATATTCTGCATGGTTACACGGAAGACTTGTGGTTCGATAATCCGCACAATACCAAGTACCTCTCCAAACGGGCAGATGGTTTCTGGGTTGGCACGGCAAATCCATACGAGCAGCATCTGAGTCGCAGATCGTTGTACCGAATGGTAATTCGCTCAAAGCTCGGATTTTTTTGCTTTCCACGATACCCAACGAAGTGGACATGGAGGCATCGACCGAACTTTTCGATCTGTTGCACGCTACTATTGGTGGCCTGCCATGCGACTCGATGTCGTTGATTACGTACGCCACTGTGATTCTTGCCAACGGGTAAAAATTTCACATCAGAACCCGCAGGGTAACCTTCAACCCCTTTCGATTCCGACCGCCCCCTTCGATTCACTGTCCATGGACTTCATCGTTGGGCTACCGAAATCGAATGGTTTTGATCAGATCTACGTGATCGTTGATCGCCTTACGAAGATGGTCAAACTTATCCCATGCAAAACGACATACGACGCGAAGGATCGTCAAAAAACGTATGCAGACTTGCACCGTCGACCGGTGAAGTATATACTCACGGTCAGGAAGTTTTGTTGAACTCGAAGAACATCAAATACTGGCCTGGTATGACTCGGAAGCTCATGCCCAGATTCGTTTGTCCCTACGAAATCTCTCACACTATCCAAAAGAGGGGGGAGACCATTGCAGTGACTCTATCCCTCCCCGAAGGATGGAAGATTCATCCAACGTTTCACGTATCTCTTGTCAAAGAATACCTATCGGACGGGACTGGGTTTATTAGACCAAATCCGGAATTGTTACGCACATGCGGTGAACCTATCTACGAGATTAGCAACGTTGTTGATCACAAGATACAGTCTGGTACGGTGTATTACTATGTACAATGGTTACACTCAGACCATGTTCACTCTTGGGAACTCGAAGAAGAGTTGTTACCTATGTGCTCTGAACAAATCGATTTGTATTGGAGACAACACCCTTCTCGGGTACGACCCGTGATAGGTGCCAACGACCCAAAACCTAAAACGGTTAAAAAACCTACTCACAGGGATTATGCGACTGTAACCCCTGATGAGTTTCTCATTCGAAAGAGTACTAGACTTCAGGAGAAGGCTAGGGCTAGAGAAGGGGGAATTGTGGTGGATAACGATCCTCCCACTGAGTTGCCACGCGGTGGTGACGACTTTCCGACAGATGACGAACGACTTCTGTAGGCAGTTGAAACCGAGCGAATTGACTACTGATCAGTGTCTGCATCAGCTACTCGGAATACCGAAAACGAGGGTTCCATTAGGGTCTAGACGCGCTGGAAGCGGGAAGGGAGTCTTAAGCCGTGCTTCTGACTCTTAGGGCCGTCTAAACTCCTGAGATCATTTCTTAGGCTTCCAGTTACAAGACACTCCGTGTTACAAGGTATTCTTATACCACACTTGTGATCCTTGTTGGTCTTCTTCACTAGATCGATGCCCAAGCTGGATCGATACCCCAGCAGACACGAAAGCTTCTGGGTCGATACCCCAGCAGACACAGAAGCCACAGGCACTGTTTGCCCCAGAGATTCCATCTCCTCCTTCTTCGCCTTCTTCTTCTCCTCCTTCTCCTTCTTCCTCTCCTCCTTCTCCTCCTCCTTCTTCCTCTTTTCCTTCTTTTCCTCCTTCTCCTTCACCTTCTCCTCCTCCTTCTTCTCCTTCTTCTTCTTCCTCTCCTCCTTCTCCTTCTTCTCCTTCTTCTCCGTCTTCTCCTTCTTCTCCTTCACCTTCTCCTCCTTCTTCTTCTCCTTCTTCCTCTCCTCCTTCTCCTTCTTCTCCTCCTTCTTCCTCTCCTTCTTCTTCTTCTCCTTCGTCTCCTTCCTCACCTCCTCCTCCTCCTTCTCTGCCTTCGGTGCCCGGAACTTCGGGGGTTTGCTAGGCACCATTCCGAACTGGGCAGTAGCAGTCCACCCTAGGCTAGCGGTGGACTCCACCTGGCCCGAGTAGCCCATACCACGGCGGTGGCCACCGCCACCACCGCCTTGGAAGCTCCACTCATGCCCGCCATAGCCGGAGCTACTAGCTCCTGAGTAACCTAATACCCCACCACCCGAGGCATGGCCCAAACCAGAGTGGTCGAGCCACAAGCCCTTGTTCATGGGGTGCCTGTCGCAGAGCGCAGGCGCCTATGCCTCGGATTATGGCCCCGAGGCCTTCACAACGCAGGTGGTCCGACAGTTCTGGGCTAGGCTTCTGAATCCCCAGCTCACAAAGGGAGTCGACGCTTGGGAGACTTGCGGCTAATTATTTGCTTGTCGAGTCTGGGGGGCTGGGGCGGCAACGCTGTCACGCTCTGTCGTAGGTCGAGGAATAAAAGGAAAGGGAAGCTTAATTGGTAATCGATGCAGATGGGCTTCAATGCTGCTTTTTTTGCCTACAGATTTTTGAATGATTCGCGCAATCGCCTGAATTGCACTGCAGAGTCTGAACCCTCTCAGAGTCTGGTCTGAACTGAGTTGCCTCGCTGGAATCGCGAAATCTGAATCCGAGTGTCTACTCGTGACAGTTCACAGTCCGGCAGTACGGCTCTTACTTCTGTGCCACGTTTTGATGGGATTCGAGCGTTCAATACCGGGTTCCATCTACCTGAGCGCAGCAGTACACGCGCGTTCAGCACGTTGTCGCCATTGCATCGACGCGCAACTAAGCATCGCTGAAAAGTTGATTTCCAGACGCCCTCCGAGCCCCTCCGAGCCCCAAAACCAATCCAACTATTAATCCTCGCTTCTGATTCCATCGACTGCTTCCATCACCCAGCTAGCCCCCTTGAATCGAATATCCAGCGCAATTGAGCTGTTTAGAGGACTCTCACAGACCATTGCTGTCATCATCGCCAAACGTCCGCCATAAGGCCCTCCTAGCATACCCCGACCTCCCGCACCAGCATCGCTAACGCGCCTGTAGCTGCAGCGATTCTTATCCCGCTCCTCTCTCCGAGCTACCCATCGAATCCCTACTCCCAAGGGTCCAGCAGCCCTGCCCCCAAGGCTCTCTTCGCCTCATTCTCGTTGGTTGCTCCTCTCCGCGGCCTCGTCTTCTAACTACGTACAAGAGGAGAGAGGTCAGGCATGCACGCGTTAGAATTTCAATCGGTAAGGCAAAGTTTGGGACGTCAGTTTCTCTTAGTCAATTGGTGGCCTACGGAGCCGGCCCACCCCCACCTCCACCCACCCACCCAGCTTGGATCACCCAGCTCCCCCCCCACCCCACCCACCCATCTGATGCAACCTAATGCATCTTAAAGCACCTAGCTCCCCCCCACCTCCACCCACCCATCTGATTCAACCTAATGCATCTTAAAGCACCCAGCACCCCCCCACCCCCCACCCACCCATCTGATGCAAACCTAATGTATCTTAAAGCACCCAGCTCCCCCCCACTCCCCACCCACCCATCTGATGCAACCTAGTGCACCTTGAAGCACCCAGGTCCCCCCCACCCCCCACCTCCACTCACCCACCCATGGGGGTAGGCTAATAGACCCAGGCCCCCCCCCCCCAACCCCCACTCACCCACCCACGGGGGTAGGCTAATAGACCCAGGCCCCCCCCACCCCCCACCCCCACTCACCCACCCATGGGGGCAGGCTAATAGACCCTGCCCCCTGAAATACTAGTAACTACTGCAAAAGTCGATGCTCCATTTAGTTTGGTGCTAATTTAGTTATTTTAATCTCGCATGGCTTGATGCTCTTGTTGATGTAAAGCTCTTTTGGTCATCGGGGAGCATGGTTTAATGAGACATGGACGCATACATACACAGTCATAGCCCCCCCCCCCCCCCCCCCCCCCCCCCCACACACACACACGCACACACACACGAACACAATTACCTTCCCCGATCCTGCATAAAAATCGACCACTCCTGCATGGATGAATAACTTCATGTGGAGCTCGTTTTAAACAATGCATGTCTTGATTATAAGCTTAGTGTGGTGCTTTTCAAAAATATTTCATGACTGGATTATATTGAGCACATCTCCTGAGGGGTTCGAAGGGGCATTTCTGACTAGTTTAGCCAGACCCATGCTTTGCCATGCAGTAACATAATGGCGAAGCGACGTTGAAAAAACAGTGGGTTAGGACACCCTGAATTAAACAAGTATGAAAAAATATGCTTCTCAAGAGGTGGAGACACAACCCATGCGGGAGTGGTCATGTTTTTGTTTTTCTAACTTTTTTTATTCAGGGTGTCCTAACCCATGTGTATATTCCCGACGTCGCTTCGCCATTCTGTCGCTGCATGGCGATGCATGGGTCGCTTCGCCATTCTGTCGCTGCATGGCGATGCATGGGTCGCTTCGCCATTCTTTCGCTGCATGGCGATGCATGGGTCCATGGGAGTCCATGAAAGAAAATAACACATGGTATTGTCTGGTTGAAGTCTGTTTGAAGTCTGTTTGAAGTCTGTTTGAAGTCTGTTTGAAGTCTGTTTGAAGTCTGTTTGAAGTCTGTTTGAAGTCTGCTTGAAGTCTGTTTGAAGTCTGTTTGAAGTCTGTTTGAAGTCTGTTTGAAGTCTGTTTGAAGTCTGTTTGAAGTCCAGTGAATGCTCAATGCTAACGTCTTAGTTTTATTTTCCGTGTTCACATTGCACTAGGCGGGCACCATCAATCCTTCAAGCCCACATAGGAGCACCATTGTTTTGGCGGAGCCCCCCCTCCTGGATTCACCTTGTTGTATATTTGTGCGACCGATAAAAAAATTGAAGCTTGACACGTCAGCCAACTGTCTCATAACTAACTGGCTTCAGTCAGCTCCATCGTTGCCACCTGTCATTCCGTAGCCAACACACTCCGCCAATTTTCGGCGTCGCTTGCGACGCTGCATATGACTTGTTCTCTATATATATTGAATATAAGGGTAGGTGGCGCGGGTCTAGGGGGAGTGTGTGTGGTGGGGGGAGTGGGTTGTGTGTGTGTTAGGGGGGATGGGTGTGGTGTGTGAGGGGGGGGGGAGTGGGTGAGGATGCGAATGGACTCGGCCTCTATCCTCTCGGTTTGAACGCTGGGCCGGATGTCCCTCTGCAAGTATGTTATCACAGTCTGAAGGAAGTGGGGGAGTGTGTACGTGTGCCATCCTGGCTATCTAAATCAAACTTTGGCAAAATTTAAACAAAATGGTACGTGTGAAACGTTAATTGTATTGCATGTTGTGATATGTCAGGAGATCAATAGCTTTCCAATGAGCTATTTAAGTCAATAATTGAATGAAAACAAAGAAAGTGAAGCGCCGGGATGCGTGGTGTACATTTCGAAGTACAGTCCATACGTTTTTTATGCGACGTATGAGCATATGTTTCGAGAAGAAAAAAGCCGGCGTATACAAATGAATGTATGGCCGCACGTTCATATGTCGGCCCAGCCCTATATATGCTAACGTACATATGCTGCATGTGACCAGCCATGCAAGCAGCCAAACAAGCAACCAAGCAAGCAACCATTTTTAAAATGTAAATTTACAATTTAGAATTTTCTTCCATCCAATTGTCCAACCAACCTGAACCACCTAACAAAAAAAAAAAAAAATGTATTATTTAACATACCATCTCTAATCCAATGCAGCCCCGGTCCAGGGAAGCGGAGTAAGCATGTGAGGTGGAGCAAACACGTATGTATGCTAATGTATGTAAGCTTATTTAAATTTAAATATACATTTTTCTACCATCTAATTGTCCAACCAACTGACCAACCAACTAACCAAGCAACCAAGCAACCAACCAAGCAACATGCAACACACACTCTCCATAATCCAATGCAGCGCCCGGTCCATGGAAGCGGAGGAAGCATGTTGGATGGAGCAAAAAAAGACTTCAAGACGGTGGGTTATACATGTTTGTGTTGTGTGTGTGTGCTGATGTGTGTGTTGGTGTGTTTGCTGATGTGTGTGTTGGTGTGTGTGCTGATAAGTGAGTTGGTGTATGTGCGGATGTGTGTGTGTG
This sequence comes from Microglena sp. YARC, assembly GCA_022414725.1. Classification (NCBI taxonomy): domain Eukaryota; kingdom Viridiplantae; phylum Chlorophyta; class Chlorophyceae; order Chlamydomonadales; family Chlamydomonadaceae; genus Microglena; species Microglena sp. YARC. The sequence goes on from CM039466.1 coordinate 36,926,046, forward strand.
TGTGGATACGTGTGTGTGCAGGGCAGGGTCCATGGAAGCTGAGGAAGCATATGACATGGAGCAAGAAAAGACTTCAAGACGGTGGGTCATACATGTGCTTATGCGCCACACATTTGTTGATGCGTCATAAGTTTGCTTATGCGTCATGCGTCTGTTGATTTGCCACACATTGGTTGATGGATCACATATTTGTTGATGCGTCACACATTTGTTCATGTGTTACACATTGGTTGATGGATCACACATTTGTTGATGCGTCACACATTTGTTCATGTGTTACACATTGGTTGATGGATCACACATTTGTTGATGCGTCACACATTTGTTCATGTGTTACACATTGGTTGATGGATCACACATTTGTTGATGCGTCACACATTTGTTCATGTGTTACACATAGGTTGATGGGTCACACATTTGTTGATGCGTCACATATTTGTTGATGTGTTACACATCTGTTGATGGATCACACATTTGTTGATGCGTCGCATATTTGTTGATGGGTCACACATTGGTTGATGGATCACACATTTGTTGATGCGTTACACATTGGTTGATGGATCACACATTTGTTGATGCGTTACACATTGGTTGATGGATCACACATTTGTTGATGCGTTACACATCTGTTGATGGATCACACATTTGTTGATGCGTCGCATATTTGTTGATGGGTCACACATTGGTTGATGGATCACACATTTGTTGATGCGTTACACATTGGTTGATGGATCACACATTTGTTGATGCGTCACACATTTTTTCATGTGTTACACATTGGTTGATGGGTCACACATTTGTTGATGTGCTACACATTTGTTGATGGGTCACACATTCGTTGATGGGTCACACATTTTTTGATGCGTCATACACGTGTTGATGCGTCACACATTTGTTGATGCGTCATACATATGCTCATGCGCCACACATTTGTTGACAGGTCACACATTTGTTGGTGGGTCACACATTGGTTGATGCGTCACACATTTGCTGATGCATCATACATTTGTTGATGAGTCACACATTTGTTGATGTGTTACACATTGGTTGATGCGTCATACATGTGTTCATGCGCCACACATTTGTTGACGGGTCACACATTGGTTGATGGGTCACACATTTGCTGATGCATCATAGGTGTGTTGATGGGTCACACATTTGTTGAGCGGTCACACACTTGTTGATGGGTCACACATTGGTTGATGGGTCACACATTGGTTGATGCGTCATACATTTGTTTCATTATGTGCTCAGTTGCTCATAAATAAAGAAATAATTAGATGGTGCCCCTTATTACGAGGCAACAAGGGGTGGGTGGGTGGGTGGGTGGGGGGGGGGGCTGTCCAGTTTTCCCCCAGCTTTCTGTAGGTCCAGTTGTGTATCAGTAGCAACTGGGAGGATTATGATGATGAAGGAGGAGATAGATTTTTAGGATGAGGAGGAGGGGGAAGAGCAGGAGGGTGGTGGTGATGATGATGGCCATGATACGGTGACTATGACTAGCTCCGGCTTACGCTGTTGTGTCCTAAACATCACGTCCTGTGAGTAACTGTATTACACGGATGTAACAATTTCAATTTCGATTTCAATGACTATGATGTTACATGTTCAAGCAAACTCATTTCAAACATACCCATATAATTTCGAGAATTCCTTTTTCAAAATTACATAAATTTCAGGTGATGCTGGGGACCAAGGTGAAGATCCTGCTTGTGTTCTTGCCCCTATCAAATATGAACATTTCCCGTTTCAGTGATACGATTGGTCTAGTGGTACACCAAATTGCTTTAACGCGAAGGGTCGGGGGTTTGATTCCCCCTACGGTCACCCTTAGCGTTGCAGGTCATTGTCAACCGCGATAGTAACTTGTCCAGTCAAGGTGGTAGACCGTTCTCTGCCCGCGTGGGACGGGTTCCCTAAACACCACGCCTCACCAGGTGTTATCATTGCCTATGCACATTTCAGGTCTTGCCCATTTCAAACTTTTCCATTTTTTAAAAATGACCATTTCTGACCCTGCCCATTTTGAAAATTCAAACATTCAAAATACCCATTTCAGAAGTTCCTATTTCAAAAACACCGATTTCAGGTGATGCTGGGGACAACGATGAACATCCTGCTGGTGTTCTTGCCCACATCAAATATGTCCATTTCAGGTCATGTCCATTTCAAAAATTCAAACATCCAAAATACCCATTTCAAGATTGCCGATTTCAAAAAGTTCCATTTCAAAACACTAATTCCGGGTGATGCTGAGGACAAAGATGAACATCCTACTAGTGTTCTTGCCCCTATCAAATATGCACATTTCAGGCCATGCCCGTTTCAAACTTGTCCATTTCAAAAATGCCAATTCAGACGGTTGACTCAGATTCCTTACAGTTGCTTTTTCATATTTCCAATACATATAATTACCCTTAAGGTTGAAGAAATTAAGCAACATGCAGGCTCATCATTGTCAGTACTTATATTTGCAAAAGTATGGGGGCCTGCTTGCTGGACATTGAGACACTGCCCGAGAGGTCCAGCGATCTTTCAGATGGGGCCCCCATTGGTACAAGTGCTAGTAGACATATTTAAGGTGTATGCTGGGCCTTGTAAAGTTTTAGCTTTGAGTGTGATATTTCCCTTAATTAGGGGGTATATCACACCACTAGCTGGCTTTACTGGTCTTATCAGCTGTTACCATTAAATAAAGTCAACTGCACTATCTAGCTTGTAAGTCCAGACTGTTCAGGTCTGTCTTTGTGCTACTACCAATAGAGTCGCTACTGTCAAATAATAACAGAGTCACTTCCCCTGGGAGGCTCAGGTAGCTTCTGGAAGATATAACTCCTGTGGGACAGAGGGATGGTGGCGGGAACTAAAAATTTGGTTCAGATCAAGGCTCAGCAGCTTGGGGCACCAAGAATTTAGTGCCCCCAGTGACTGTGCACTTGATTTTATACCGGGCAGGACAGTACTACTGGGAAAACACTGGCGGTGGTTACTCCTGGTTTTGCCCGAGGGTTTACGGGTATTTGAAATATGAATGCGTCCTGCGGAATCTTACGTCGCGCGGCTGAATACTCCATTTCACCCACTACTGTGTGGGAAATGCGGCATTCAGACGGTTGACTCAGATTCCTTACAGTTGCTTTTTCATATTTCCAATACATATAATTTACCCTTAAGGGTTGAGGAAATTAAGCACATGCAGGCTTCATCATTGTCAGTACTTATATTTGCAAAAGTATGGGGGCCTGCTTGCTGGACATTGAGACACTGCCCCGAGAGGTCCAGCGATCTTTCAGATGGGGCCCCCATTGGTACAAAGTGCTAGTAGACATATTTAAGGTGTATGCTGGGCCTTGTAAAGTTTTAGCTTTGAGTGTGATATTTCCCTTAATTAGGGGGTATATCACACCACTAGCTGGCTTTACTGGTCTTATCAGCTGTTACCATTAAACAAAGTCAACTGCACTATCTAGCTTGTAAGTCCAGACTGTTCAGGTCTGTCTTTGTGCTACTACCATTTGCAAGAGTCACTGCAATTTCACACACACGTGCCCTCAGGATAATAAAAATCAGTCCCACATGTAAAGAAAGGAGTGTAAAGGGGGGACTGGGGGAAAGGTGTAGGAGTAAGGAGCATGTACAGGACAGCAGGCTTTGCTAAGTGATGGGGTATCAAGAGAAAAGAGAGGGAAAGGAAAAGCTAGGCTCAGAGGCTGGAGGCAAAGTTCAACTTGACCGAGAGGTCTGGGATCAGATATGCCTTAATGGCATCTGATTTCCATCTACCTTGAGTTCTAATAGTCTCTAGGTCTGCCCCATTAGCCCAAGCTGCTACTACACCTCCCCGTCTGAGGCCGTGCATGGCAAACCTAGCTGGATCTATGTCCAGTTTGGGGTGAGAGTGTGCAATAGCAGTGAGATAAGACTTTAGTCGATAGGACAAAGCCTGACCTGAAAGAAGGGGGGAGGAAGACAAGCTAAGGGAGTCTAGGTCCCAGGCGGGTGATGAGGTGGTCCTCTGGCGTGGCGCCTGACGGGTTCTAAGCTGTAGAGGGGCATCTATAATCCTCCTGACTCTAAGTGAGTCCCTACATTTGGCTGGGAGCACTACAGTGGCTCCTTTCCCTTCCTGGTCTGTTTTGGAGCGTCTGATGTGGACAACTACATGATCCTTCTTAGTCACCACATCTGACAAACGCATAGCAATAAGCTCACTCCTTCTAAGGAGGCCAAAGAAACCCATCACTAGCCAAGCTGCGTCTCTAGTAAACAAGTCCTCCATGTGGGGCTGCAGGGTCTTCAGCTTCCTCATGGTCTCCAGACACTTGATAATGAGGGACTTACATATGCCCTGCTTGCCAGAGGAGACTCCCTCAGGCCCCTGGAACACCCTGATGGCCTGTGAGAGCTGTCCCACAACACTGGAGTTCAGAGTGTGAAGGTCCAGTCCCTTAGACCTGTGCCATTCTGCTAGTGCTGACAGGGTTGTTTGAATGGTGGCAGGTTTGTAGTGACCTGCCGCCCAACCCATGAACAGCTTTACTAGCGTCAGTGGCACTTGTTCCTTGGGGCCAGGGGGGAGTGCCTCCTGCTCAGTAATTAAGTATACCTCAGCCATGCACCTGGTGTACCGCTTAAGAGCACTTGCATAAGTGTCTTGCGAACTGACAGCCAGGGTTGAGCCCTCCAGCATCACTAACCTCCTGGCACCTTGCTGGCCTTGGCGCTAGTGATGTGGAGGTTGCACTCAATTAAAATGCAGGCTGGGCACTTGAATATACCACAGGACATGGCATTCCTGCCCAAGCTGAGGCACTGGGGAGTGGCTGTGCTGGTTCGCAAATTGGTGCACCTAAGCATCCTTCCCTTGGTGCCTTGGCAGATGGTACATCCTATGGGGGTTGGGAGGAAGAAGAAAGGGGGGGTAAGTTACTGAGCAGACCTGATCACAAGCATGGTGTGTGGAATTGGGCCTGTGGTTTTTCCTGAACTGGGGTCAAGGAAAATCCTGGCGCCCTTAGGGTAAGTTGCTAGTACCTAAACTTGGGGTTCTTGCCCCTAAGGTACTTCCTAAACCAAATACATCTGGCCATTTAGGCACCAGTGCTGTGCAAATTGTGTCAGAGGGTGAGGCTACCCAAGCCGCATACAGGAGATCAGAGTTGTTCCTAATGCAGAGAATGGATGTTGGCCCAAGACACTTGGCCAGAAAGTGATTCCCAGTGTGATACAAGTGGGTGTTGGATGGAAAACCATTTTGTGCACCCGTCATGCTTGTTGTACCCATCTGCTGCAGCAAAGCAGTCAATGGTGGCTGGGGGTTGTTATGCCTGTCAAAAAATTTGAACATGTAATGGTTGTTGGTGCTGCATGCTTTTCCCCTGCTGGGGCGTCTGCAGGTTTAACTCTCCCTTAACATGCTTGGCTTTGACAGTGAACCCATACTTAAGCCTGTGAGTGCCATCTGTGCCAGAGCATCCCTGATGCCTGGTATCCTAGAACCCCCCTTATTCACAGCTGAAACAGCTTGGACATTGTCATGTAGCAAGTACTGACGTTCCTGCCAGTTTCATGTGCCCAGTGCTGTAAGCAAATCATGCATGCTTCGAGTTCTAGGATGCCTATATGCACATGTTGCCTGTTTTCTGGCCAGGGGTAGGAGTATGTTCATCGCCCAAAGTTCCACCTGCACCGAAATACCTTGCTGGCATCTGTGTACATGTGGACCTTGAAGGCTTTACTGTCCACGTTGTACATCCTTTCTGGCAACATGCTTTCATGTACCCCTACCGACTCATGCCACTCCATCTACAGAGCCCTGTCCCAAAACTCCAGGTCACTTAGTGTGCCCTGTGTCCAAGGATTACAGCCTTTGGTTTGTGAGTGGTATGGTTGGTGGTGACAGGATATAAGGCATCAAAACAGGTGTTGGATGTGCAAGTATCCCCAAGGTGTCACCTTAGACGCCCAGACTAGCTTCCCCACTAGGCATTCAAGTTCTTTATTCTGAGGATGCCTCCCTCCTTCCTTGACTGTAGTGTCTTAAGGACTTCTGCTCTGTACAGTTGCTTCTTGTGGGCCGGGAGGTCCATTTTCAAGAGAGGTGCATCTAGCAGTAGCCCTAGCACTTCCAGTCTGGTTGTGGGTTGGGTGGCACTTTCATCTTTAAGAGGATTGAACTCTAGTCCTAGCAGTTAAGCTTCTCTGTCCATGATCTCGAAGGCCCTCTGCATGTCTACGTGTGTATCAGCCATGATGGGTAATCATCCACATAGACATCACAGGTGGCCTTGACACCATGCTCATTGAAACTGTGTTGAAAATCAACTTGGAGAAGTTGGTCAACTCACAGAAAAAATGGGGCTCTGGGCTGTGCCTTGAGGAGAGCTATCCATCTACCAATTTTACCTGTCACAGGTGTGCCTTGAATCCCATGTACCTCCTAGCTGAAGGATGCAGGGAAACATGATAGAATCCATTCGTCAGATCTCTTTTACCCAACATATCTGTTGTGGTGAGCGTTCTTCATGAATGTTTCAGGGGTGGTGAGTGAGCAAGGTAGCTTGTTCATACAAACCGTTTACCCCAGTGATGGTGGGATCTACTAGAATTCTAGGCCTTGCCATTAGGCTTGATCCTAACCCCGAACGGGTTGATGCAGCTAACAAAGTCTGCCTGGTCCTGATCTGCCTGCAAGAACTCTATCAAGCCTAGCTTCTCAGCCTTATCTAACTCAAGAGACCAAGGGGGGGAGAAGTTGAGCAAGGCACTGGTGTGGTTGTTCACCTCTATGGGGGCTGGAGGGGTGGTCTTCCATTCCAAGAAACAGGCGCCTAAGGCTGCTACAGGACAGGGGACTCCTAATTTATCCGCCCAGAATATCCATCTCTCAGATTCAGCTTGATCCCAGACGAGTTGAACCACTTTCCCTGTCTTCCAAGTCATGGGGTTGGTACATCTCATCTACCAAATTCCCACACTCCCCCTTCTCACCTACAATGAAGCGGGGGAGGCCTTGTTAGAAGGCTCACTTCTTGTCATCCCCTTTGGCGATTTCCTCTGCCTCTTGTTCTTGCCTTTGTAGCATTGCTCAGCCGAGTGCCTTCAATGCCACAGTGCTGCAGCGCACCGGCCTTCCGTCCTTCGCTTCAGCCTGTTCCTTCTGGTAATCCAGGGACGTCTGATTTGGGGGGCGAGGCGATGCAAATGCATCCTCGAATTTACCCCCCTTCAGCCAAGCTTACTAGCTTGTCCCACTGATCGTTAGAAATTTCACCGAAAGGTTTCATTCTTTCGATCAACAGCTCGTGCGCCTTCTCAATCCCGAGGCTTTGGTCAGGGCACTCCACTGGGACCTCATAGAGTCGCGGGCAGCCTTGTACGCCCAGAAGCATAGAAGCAGGTTTTGAAATTGCCTGCTGCCTGTGCCGCGGTGTACAAGGTGCTCAGGGTCCAAATCGTGTCTGCATGGACTTGATAAGGTTCCTGGGGGTATCGAACGCGCACAAAACCAGGGTACCACACGATCTCGTCGGGTTTGCCCTCCCCATCGGCGCACTCTTGGACAAGGGCTGAGACTTTCGTCTTGACCTTGCCACTGAGCTGTCGATGGTGAGTTTCAGAGCCATAGAGTTTATCAGGAAATCGCTGCATCTGGTAGGTTGGGATTTGGCATGAACTCCGATAACGCCTGACCACATTTCATGTAGGTCTGGTGAGATCGCATCCCCAGATCCTTGATACCCAGAGCCGCTTCGATAGTTTGGTAAAGTTCAGGCCGTTCAACTCGGATTTCTTGAGAAGCCCTGGGTAGCAAGTCGATCGTGCAGGTCAACGAGGGCCTGATCCGACTTTCGATAGGATCACTACTAAGCCTGGCGCTGGCCCACTCATCTTTCGATGGGTTGGATTGCGGTGCTTTTGAGTGCGATCTTTTTTCGAAGGTCCGTGTGCGTTTGTCGTTCGGTCGCTGAACATCGGGTAGGATTTTGACTTGGGGATCTGAACGGACAGGTAGGGGGGGGGTCGGGGGACGCTTTGGTTAAAAGATCTGGGGAAAAAACTATGAACACGGGTAGTTCTGTAGGGGATAATGGCTAGCACGAGGGCGACGCAACCTACAGGGCTAACAGGGCTGCTGTGCAAAGGCCAGCTGAGCAGAAAAGGAAGGCAAAAGGAGAACCGCGAAGGTCACTACGGTCCGCGGTGCAAAGGGGGGGGGGGGGAGAGAGAAGAAGACGGGCAAACAATACTCTCACCATTCTCTCCTTCTCCCTTGATGACGCTTGCAAGTCCTTGATGATCCCGTTGGCGCTCCACCACTGGCGCAACAGTTCGGAGGTTTGACCGAAGGGTTGAGGCGTCCTCCTCGCGCGGAAGGCCTTGGATCCAGATGTCACAGATCTGGAGGGAGGAGTTTTTTTTTTTTGTTTTTTTTTTCCCGGCTGGGACCCTTGAGACTTGGAGAGCCCTTGGTCTTGGCTGGGGCGTCTTGGCTGGGAAGGCCTTGGCGTGGAGCATCTTGGCCTTCTTGGGGTCTTGGGAGGAGGCGCGTTGGTCTTCTTGGGTGGGGCGGGCTTCCTGCCGCCGGTTCTCCATGCGCGGTCTTCTTGGTGCGGGCCATGGTATTCGAAACTCGAAATTTGGTTCAGATCAAAGGCTCAGCAGCTTGGGGCACCAAGAATTTAGTGCCCCCAGTGAGCTGTGCACTTGATTTTATACCGGCAGGACATACTACTGGGAAAACACTGGCGGTGGTTACTCCTGTTTTGCCCGGGTTTACGGGTAATTTGAATTGAATGCGTCCTGCGAATCTTACGTCGCGCGCCTGAATACCCGCGCTGAATATACCATTCACCCACTACTGTGTGGAATGCAGGCATTATTGAAAATTCAACATCCGAAATACCCATTCAAGGTCATATCATTTTGAAAATTTCTGGTTTCAGGTCATGCTGGGACAAAGGATGAACATCCTGCTTTTGTTCTTGCCCTACTCAAATATGCAGCTTTCAGGTCATGCCCATTTCAAAAAATGTAAACATCCAAAATACCCATTTCAAGATTTCCGACTTCAAAAATTTCCATTTCAAAACACTCATTTCAGGTGCATGTGGGACCAAGAATGAAACATCCTGCTAGTGTTCTTGCCCTTTGCATTCATATCGGCTAATGCTGGGTGGCATGATGCGGCCACATTCATCCTGTGTGGTATCCCCTCTTATATCTTTGCGGAGGTGAGTTTGAGGCGGCGCGAGGGAGTGGGCAGGTTTGTGTGGGTGGGGAAGTTGCATGTGTGTGTGTGTTAGGGTCATGCGTGGCAGGGAGGGAGGAGGTATATATAGTGTGTGAGGTGGAGGTGTCTGAGTGGTGATTCATATCGGCCATTCTGGATGCCTGATGCGCCTCAATTCCATCCTGCGTGGTATCCCTCTTATATCTTTGGCGGGTGGAGTCTGGGGATCACTGTGTGTGTGTTGCAATAAGTGTTTGGGGGATTGGGTGAAGGGTGGAGAAGTGGTAGAAAGGGCATGATAGTGCTAATGATGGAGATGGAGGTGGTGAAATTCATATTGGCTAATGCTGGATGGCCTGATGCGGCCACATTCATCCTGCGTGGTATCCCTCTTATGTCTTTGGCGGAGGTGAGTCTGGGGATACGTGTGTGTGTGTGGGCAATAGGTGTTTTGGGGTTGGGGGGGGTGGAGTTAGCAGCCCACCAGTAGTGCTAATGATGAGTGTAGTTGTGGTGAATTCATGTCATAATGCTGGATGGCATGATGCGGCCACATTCATCCTGCGTGGTATCCCTCTTATATCTATGGCGGAGGTGAGTCTGGATGTGTGTGGTGTGTTGGGAATAAGGTGTTGTGGGGGTTTGGATGGGGTAGGCAGAAGGGCACTAGTAGTGCTAATGATGGAGGTGTAGGTGTCGTGAAAAAATTCATGTCGGACTAATGTGGATGGCCTGATGCCCACCATTCATCCTGCGTGGTATCCCTCTTATATCTATGGCGGAGGTGAGTCTGGGATACGTTGTGTGTGTTTGGCAATATGTGTTTTGGGTGAAGGGTGAGAAGGGTAGCAGAAGGGCAATGATAGTCGCTAAATGATGGAGATGGAGGTGGTGAAATTCGTTCGCTAATGCTGGATGGCCTGATGCGGCCACATTCATCCTGCGTGGTATCCCTCTTATATCTTTGGCGGGGGTGAGTCTTGGGGATACGAGTGTGTGTTTGGCAATAGGTGTTGTTGATTGGGCGATTGGGGGTGAAGGTGGAGAAGGGTTCTAAAAGGGCCATGATAATGCTAATGATGGGATGGAGTGGTGAAAATTCATATGGGCTAATGCTGGATGGCCTGATGCGCCACATTCATCCTGCGTCAACAACCAATCGGATCCCTCTTATGGTCTTGCGGAGTGAGTCTGGGATACGTGGTGTGTGGGGCAATACGGTGTTTGGGGGTTTGGGGTGGATAGAGAAGGGCACAGTAGTGCTAATGATGGAGGTGTAGGTGGTGAAATTCATGTCGGCTAATGCTGGATGGCTCTGGCCCACATTCATCCTGCGTTATCCCTCTTATATCTTTGGCGGAGTGAGTCTGGGGGGATACGTGTGTGTGCTGTCTGGCAATACTGGTGGGTTTGGGTGACCGTAGGGCAGAAGGCACCATATGCTAATGTATGGAGGTTTAGTGGTGAAATTCATGTCGGCTAATGTTGGATGGCCTGATGCGGCCACATTCATCCTGTGTGTATCCTCTTATATCTTTGCGGAGGTGAGTCTGGGCATACGTGTGTGTTTGGCAATAGTGTTTTGGGTGAAGGGTGAAGAGAAGGTAGGAAGGCATGATGTGCTAATGATGGAGATGGAGTGGTGAAATTCATGTCGGCTAATGCTGATGGCCTGATGCGGCCACATTCATCAACTGCGACGCTGGTATCCCTCTTATATCTTTGCTAAGCGGGGGTGAGTCTTGGATACGAGTGTGTGTTTGGCAATAGGTGTTTGGGGATTGGGGTGAAGGGTGGAGAAGGTAGAAAGGGCTGATATCAGAGTGCTAATGATGGGAGTGGAGTGGTGAAATTCATATTGGCTAATGCTGGATGGCCTGATGCGCCATTATCATTCATCCTGCGTGTATCCATGTCTCTTATGCCTTTGCGGAGGTGAGTCTGTGCCCACGGATACGTGTGGTGTGTTGTTGGCAATAGAGTTTTAGGGCGTTTGGGTGCGCAGGGTAGGGCAGGAAGGGCACGTGGCTAGTCAGTAGTGGTGGAAATCATTCGCTAATGTGATCCTGGCCCACATCACCCTGTATCCCCTTATATCTTGTGGTGAAGTCTGGGATACTGTTTTCGTTGACAATAACGTTGGGTTTGGTGACGTAGGCAGGAAGGCATGATATGCTAGATGATAGTTTATCGTAAATTCATGGATGGCTCAAGGGATGCCGATAACCACTGGCCACATTCATCCTGATTAGGGCCGACCCTTTATATCTTGCCATGAAGATCGCTGGGATACGTTGATTTTCAATAGTTGGGATTGGGGTGAAGGTAAGGCGCTAAATGATGGAGGAGATGAGTGTAAAGCATATAAAGCCTGGTTTATATGGCCTGATGCGCCCACATTCTACCTGCGTGTTATCCCTCTTATGCTTTGGCGAGGGAGTCGTGGCGGATACGGTGTTTGTGGTGGGCAATATAGGGTTGGGGGTTTGGTGCGTAGGCAGAAAGCGCACATATGCTAATGAAGTAGGTGTATGAAATTCTGTCGGCTATCTGGATGGCATGTTCAATCCTGGCGTTTATATCTTTGCGGAGTGAGTCGAGGATACGGGGTGGTGGCAATAGTGTTTGGTGGGTGAGGTAGCAGATAGTGCACAGTGTGCTAATGTTGGATGATGTCCTAGGTGGTAAATTCATGCGCTAATGTTGATGCCTGATCGGCCACATCATCCTGTGTGGATATCCCTCCTTATATCTTCTGAGCGGAGGGAGTCTGAGGGGATACGTGTGTGTGGGCATAGTTGTTGGATGGGGTGGAGAAAGGGTCAGCAAGGGCATAATGCTATGTGGAGATGGAGTGGTGAAATTATGGGCTAATGCTGGATGGCCTGAGCGGCCAACATTCATCCTGCGTGGTTATCCCTCTTATATCATTGGGGAGGTGCAGCTTGCATAACGAAGTGTTTGTACGATTGTTTTGCAATAGGTGTTAGGATTGGGGAATGGTGAGGGAAGGTTAGAAAGCGTACAATATGGAGGTGTAGGTTGGTGTAAATTCATACTGTCGGGCTAATGCTGGTGGCCTGATGCGGCACATTCATCCCCCTGCGTGCTACCCTCTTATTTTGGCGAGTGTAGTCTCGGATACGTGTGTGTTGTTGGGCAATAGGTGTTTGGTTTGGGTGGTAGGCTACTGAACACAATATCCTAATTGATGGAGGTCTAGTTGAAAATTCATGTCGGCTCAATGTGTGGATGGAATGCGCACATTCACCCTCGTGTATCCTCTTATATCTTTGCGGAGTGAGTCTGGGGTACGTGATGTGTGTTTGCAATAGTGTTGGTTGGGGATAGGCCATGTATGCGTAATGATGGAGTTAGATGGTGAAAAAATTTCATGTCGGCTAATGCTTGGATCTGCGGCCACATTCATCCTGGTTGATATCCCTTTTAATATCTTTGCGGGGTGAGTCAGGGATACGTGTGTGTTTGGGCAATAGGTGTTGGGGGGAGGGGGAGAGGGTAGGAAGGGCATGATAGTGCTAATGATGGAGATGGTGAGTGGTTAAAAATTCATATGGCTAATGCTGGATGGCCTGATGCGGCCACATCATCCTGCGTGGTATCCCTCTTATATCTTTGGCGGAGTGAGTTGGGGATACGTGTGTGTGTGTGTTGGCAATAGTGTTTGGGGTTTGCAGGTGGCGAGTAAGGCATATATGCTAATGAGGAGTGGTGAGTGAAATTCATAATTGCTAATGCTGGATGGCCTGATCGCCACCATCATCCTGCGTTGGATATCCCTCTTTATCTGTCCGCGGAGTAGCCTGGAATTAGTTGTTGTTTGGTGAGGTGGGGGTGTAAGGAGTTGCATGTCTGCAAATGTGTATGGAGTTATGTTTGTCTTGGGGGACAAGTTGGTTACTTAGGGTCGGAGGATAGCGGCAGGAAGGCATGAGTGGCTAATGATGGAGTGTAGGGTGAAATTCAAGTCGCTAATAGCTGAGGCAATGCCATCCACATTCATCCTGCTGGTTCCCTCTTATATTACTTTAGCGGAGCGATTCTGGGGCTGTGTGTTAGTGTGGGGGCAATGGTGTTGGGGGTTTGGGGTGAGGCTAGGCGGAAGGGACAGTGTCTATGATGTGGGTTTAGGTGGTGATTCAGGTCGGGTATGTGTGGATGGTGTGTGATTGCGCATTCATCCTGTGTAGGTATCCCTCTTATTATCTTTGGCGGAGGTGATGTCAGGGATAGTGTTGTGTGTTGGGCAATAGGTGTTTGGGGGTTTTGGGGAACGAGCATTTCCTGTCATGTGAGAGTCCTGGGGGAACGTTTGTTGTGTTATTGTGAACGGTACTGTGAAGAGATCTGATTACGTTTGTGACTGTGAGAGACTGGATACGTGTGTGTGTTGATCTGGGTAGTGGTGTGTGTGTGTCATGAGTCTGGAGACGTGGGGGTCTTGCGGAATTGTGATACTTGTCTGTGGATGTGTTTGAGTGAGGAAAGTGTGTGGTGTTGCTTCGTGTTGTGAAGTGATAAGTGCTGTGTATTAGCGATAAGTTTAAGAGGGTGTTATGCTTTGCAATAAGTTTGTATGTCTGACTTTTTACACAGTGTGTGTTTTATGAAGGGTAAGCTTTGTGTAGATTTAGCGATGAGTTGAGGGTTTGTTTGGCAATAAGTTGCGTCTGCTTGGTGACAAGTGGTGTGTTGGGTAGGGGTAGGCAGGAAGGCATGTAGTGCTGAATTTCATACCACACACCAGATCCCTTCGCTCTTCCCCTCCATGCACACACCACACACAACCACACCCTCAAACAACAACACGCGACGCACCACACATACCCCCCCCCCCCGCAGCAACCCCCCCCACCCCCCCCCCCCCCCCCCCTCCCCCCCCCCCCACACACACACACAACAACTTATATCCCCCGAACGCCATCCTCCCATCCTGCAAGCGCTTAAGTTTTTACCACAGATCGAGACCAATTACTTGAGTGAACCAAATGCTGGCTGCGCCACCACACACACCACTCACTAAACACACACACACAAAGCACACAAACAATCACACACAAACACAAACACACACACACACACATACATACATATGCCCAACGCTCACCCTCCCATCGCCGCACGATTGCGAGTCTTTCTATGCCACAGAGGAGTATCAGAATACGTGACGGAACCATGGGCTGGGCTGCTGAACAGCCACTTTCCCTCCACACACACTCGTCTCACACACCAACATGCATTTGACCCCCCCCCCCCCCCCCCCCCCCTCCCTCCCTCATCCCCCCTACCACCCCATCCTGCAGCGCTTAAGCTTTTGCCACAGAGGAGTATCAGACCCACTGTGCAGTGGAACCATGCTGGCTGCTTAACGCACGGAAATCCCGCGCCGGAAGCTCATCCGTCGGCTCGCCCTAACAAGGATACT
>CM039466.1:36941723-37008434 GCA_022414725.1 Microglena sp. YARC
TGTTTACTTCCCTAGGCTGGCAGCAAACAGCCGCCCACCATTGACCACACAACGCCCCACACTCCACTCAACTCCCGTCACCCACCCTACACCAGCATCACCCCTTACCTCTAGACTGGGTTTCGCACAACAGCAGGCACATTGCCCTCCACCTCCCTACTTGGCGTCGTGCCACATGTTTTACACACCGAGCACCACACACCCCACCACCAGCATCTCACGCCCTTACCCTAATGGTATGCGACAAGCAGCAGCTTTCCGATGGTCTGTTCAGATGCGCATCGTAGTAACACCGTGCAGACTGAGAATATTTTCTGTTTTGGCTTGCTTCACACGGTCCTTGAATTTTCACAGTGTGTGTGTGTGTTGTGGTGATGGGTGGTGGGTGTTGGTGGTGGGAGTGCGGTGGGTGTGTTGTGTTGCATTTCTGTTGTGCAGTACTTCAGATACGTTTTGGTTGCTGGCACACTCTTGACTACTTTTCAACTGTTGGTGTGTTGTGTGAGGGGTGGGTGGTTGTGGTGGGGATCCTGGTGTGTGTGTGTTGTTGCACCGTGGAAGACTTCAGTATATGTGTCTGTGCTTTGGCTTGCGACTTATCTCCTTTGAACACCTTTCCAACAATGTGGGTGTTGTGGTTGTGTGGAGGCGTTTGTGTGGGGTGAAGGGTGTGTAGTGTGGGTGTTGGTTGGGGTTGGTGTGGGTGGTTGTGGAAGGTTTTTTGGTGTAAGAGTGTGTGTGGGGGTGTGTGGGTGGGGGGTGTGGGGGTGTGGGGGGGGTGGGGAGGGGGCTCCGGGGGGGGGGGGGGCGCGGGGGGGGCCCGGGGGGGTTGGGGGTGTGTGGTGGGGGGGGGTTGGGGTGGGGGGGGGGGGACAAATACATTATTGACTTGCCTAATTTGCAAATTTACGAGGGATCATGTATTCCGACTCTAAATAGCCTAATATCACAGAACAATATCGATGATAGTTAAATAACAAAAGCGCGCTTTGTCATCTGAGCCCGTTGATGGACCTCATGCCCTAGCTTGTTGGTATTAAAGGGTCATATGTTACATTTTCGGAATAATTAATGATACAAAATATAATAAGTACAAGATATTACCATTACAATACGAACACAAAAATAACAAATAAAAAAATCATAGGAATACAGAGAAAAATAATGTCACTGAGCGTTGATTGACCTCCTGGCACTAGATGTGTTGGTATAAAGGGAAACTATCAGGGGATATGATCTGTTTTACAAGCATTTTCAACCGATGAAATGTAGTCTAGTACCACTAATAAGTGCAAATTCAATTACAAAACCGTTCCTTGTCATCCTGTTGAGAATTACTATTGGAATAGGGGCTATGAATGGGTGATAAGGACAATGAGGCGGAGCTTAGCTGTCGTAAAGAGCCCTGAGCGCCCAGAAGATATGAAAAGCCACCAAATATCCCGCCTTACAAAAGTTCTGCTTCAATCTCCTCTCGTCCCAAATGGCCCGCAAATAGCGATCCGAAACCTTCCAAATCCCCAACAGATTTTTGTCAACTAAGCCTCGTTGATTGACTCTCCTGGCACTAGAATGTGTTGGTATATAAGGGTCATAGATCTTTGTTTACATCTTTCAACCGATGAATCTTATAGTACCAATTATGATAATACGTGCAAATTACCATTACGAAACACCAAATATATTCAATATGAAAAATCAAGACAAAAAACTTTGTCTACTTGAGTGCCCGTTGATTGATCCTCCCTGGCCCTGTAGGCGTAGTTTGTATATAAGGGTCAATATCTGTTTTACATTTTCCACACGTATGAAGTTCTAAACCAATAGCAAATTGACAAAAGTACCAATGTCCTTAAATGCAAATACCTAATGCAAGCTACCAATGTGCCAAATACAAAAGCGTCGGCTTTGTCATTTTGAGTGTTTGGTGTTTTTCGTTAAATTGAACTTAGATGTTGGTATTATAAGGGTCATATGTTCGTGGTTTTAGCATTTTCACCGATGAAGTTATTACTGTAATTCGCAAATATAAAATTAGTGACAAAATACAAATACCGTAATAGGACTTTGTCATCATGCGCTGAGTCCGTTGATTGACGCGTGTCTGGCTCTAGATGTTGTTGGTATAAGGGGTGGTGGTAGAGTTTGGTCATTTCTGTTTTACATTTTTCAGGTATGAAATTATAGTCAATTATAAGTGCAAATTAAGGTTCATTAGAAACACGAACTTAAAAATAGTTGATAATGCAAAATGCCATTTGTTGGTTCGAAATAAAGACATTGTCCATCTGAAGCCGTTGATTGACCTCCTGGACTAGGCGTGTTTTGGTATATAAGGGTCATATTTTTTATATTTTCACCCGATGAATAAACGATTAGCGAACAATAAAATACCAATTTGAAAACATCCTGAATACAAAATAACAAATATGGACTTAGACACTTGAGCATTGATTAACTCCTGGTACAGGCGTGTTGGTCAATATATAAGGGTCATATTCCTTTTACATTTTCAGGGATGAATTACACATTAACATAATTCCAAAACGAAACATCCGATATTATATGCATTGAAAATAGAATACAATAAATTAAAATTAAAAAAAATAAAAAAAAAAAAAAAACATATCCATTAAGGCACCTTGGTCACTGAGCGGCTTGGCCGTTGCTCTTCTGGCCTAGGCGTGTTGGTATATAAGGGTCATTATATTTCTCAATTGCATGGGGATTTTTTCATTTTAGGGAATTGAATTATTAGCAATACCAATACGAAACACCAAATGCTACTAATATCAAATCCTGAATACCAAAACGAATACGCCAAATATCAAAAGCGAAACACTAAGATATACCAAATATCCAAAAAACACAATTGTCAGCTCACGTGTGGAATGAGTGCGTTGATAACTTCGCTGTCTGTGAGCCTAGACGTGTTGGTATATATAGATAATAGGGTCTCATATTTTCAGGGTGGTGATTGTCTTAATTCTGGAATTATTGCATGGGATTTTTCGTTTTCAGGGAATGAATATCTAGACAATACCTATAGCGAAAAAACAGCCAGAGAGCCCCAATACCTAATATCAAAATACTGACTACCTTTACCACAACAATAATATAAAATGCCTATATATAATTTATGAATAGTAGCCAAATACTAAAATCCAAAAAATCCTAATATTCAAAAAAAACCTTTCACATGTGAGAAACGCCTTAGCTGTTGCTCGATCTACTCCTTTGCCTAGACGTGTTGGTATGTTTATAAGGGGTCATATCTTCTCTTACTGAGTGCATGGGGATTCCTTTCGTTTTTCAGGGATGAAATAATACCAATACCAATACCAATCGATAACATTGCCTAAAATACATATAAATACTGACTTACCATAGAACACCAAATATAAAATGCCAAAAAAAGATAACACCTAAAATACCAAAATCAATGTGAATACTAATACGAAACACAAATATCAAATGCCAAATACCAAACACTAAATACAAATACCAAATACAAAAAAAAAAACTTAGTCACTTAGCCGTTGATTAACTCCTGGCCTAGAGCGTGTTGGAATAAAGATTGATTTTTGCTGCGTTTGATTTGTTATATAAATGTAAAAATTGATATTAAATTTGATTATTGATTTTTTTTTTTTAATTTGAATGTTCAAATTTGAAGCTAAATATTGATTTTTCATTTATTAAAATTCGATATTAAAATTTAATATTAAACTTCGATATTACAAATTGTTTTGTTTACCTCTGGCCACTAAGCCCTAGTTCGGACCTCTCTGGGCGAGATATGATAGAATCAAGGTTAGCTGCCTTGAGTTGCTATTCAAAATGATATATTTTCATTTTTTTAATTTGAATTAATTTTTGAAATGGTATAAATATAAAATATAATATTTGACTTTGAATTAAAATCGTATTTTTGATTTTATTTATTTGAATTAACATTTGATAGTTTACAATTTGATGTATTATATATTTATTGAAATTTTGATATAAATTTGATTTTATTATTTATTTCTTAAATTTGATATCAATTTTTTTGTTTGTTTACCTATGTTCCCTGAGTGCCGTTGCTCGACCTCTCCTCGGCCGAGATATCGCTGGATCCTAGATTGGTTAGTAGCGCTGTAGCCTTGATTTGTTGTTTGTTTTTCATTCTTGTATAAAACCATTGATACACATTTTTTGTTTATTTATTACAATTTGATTTTCAAATTTGATATTTTATTTATTATTAAAATCTGGTATTGAAATTTATTTTGTCACCTTTTGTCCCTGAGCTGTTGCTCGAGCCTCTCTGGGCCGAGATATGCTGGATTTCAAATTCCTGCTGGTGGGGCTGCTTGAATCGTCATTGGTAGCTAGCCGGAAGGTAGTGACTCGGCTCACAGAGCGAGACCGTCTGCTGCTGGGCGTGGCAGCTGAGTGGAAGCTGCAGCCTTGAACCAGACCTATGGGTTTATTAGCAGGGGGCATGCATGGGGGTGGGGGTGGGGGTGGGCTGGTTGTAGCAACATTAGTAGCTAGCCGGAAGGGTGGTGACTCGGCTTACAGAGCGAGACCGTCTGCTGCTGGGCGTGGCAGCTGAGTGGAAGCTGCTTCCTTGAGCCAGACCGACGATTTGTTGAGTTTGTCACTTTGCAAATGTATTAATCTATAATACATCATGTTTTATCCATGGATTAATGTTTGGCTGTTTCAGTTAAAAAAGGTTTCCTTTGAGTGAGACACCCCCCACACACCCACACGCACAACCTAAAAACCCACCCATTAAAACACATCTGGGTAGTTGCTCTCTAGCTTCTCTTGCACGGATGCCCCCCCCACTCCCACCCCACCCCCACCACACGCACCCCCCCCCCCCCCCACCACCACCACAACACACACACACCCCTCCACCCACCCACAACCACAAACGCCCCCCAACAAAAGAAAACCTGGTAGTTGCTCTCCAGCTTCTCTATAAGTTATGTTAGCAGCGACAGCATCAGCAGCAGTTTTGAAAATTGCCTGTATCGGGGAAAATCATTAAAAAACTACATGCAGTTGCTCTCCAGCTTCTCTAGCAGTTATGTATGCAGCGATAGCAGCAGCAGCCTCAGTTTTGAAAACGGCCTGTTTCCCAGGAAAAAAATATATATAAAAAAACTACCTGGCAGTTGCTCTCCAGCTTCTCTAGCAGCAATGTTAACAGCGACAGCATCAGCATCAGCATCAATTTTCTGAAAGCCATAACTTGCTTTGTTTTATCTACCCCACACCCACACCCACACAGACCCCCCCCCACACACACCCACCCACCACACACACACCCGAAAAAACAAAAAAACTAACCTGGCAGTTACTCTCCAGCTTCTCTAGCAGAAAAGTCACAGCGACAGCATCAGCAGCAGACCTCGGTTTTCCGAAAGCCATAATTGCTTTTGTTTTTATCTACCCCACACACACACCCACACAGACCCACCCCACCCCCCCCACACACCCACCATACACCCACCCGTGAAAACAAATGAAAACCAACCTGGCAGTTGCTCACCAGATTCTCTAGCAGAAATGTCAACAGCGACAGCATCAGCAACAGCCTCGGTTTTCTGAAAGCCAGACCTTGCTTTGTTTTATTACCCCACACCCCAGCCCCAGCCCAGCCCCCAGCCCAGACCACACAGACCCACCCAGACCCAGGCCAGACACAAACACCCATACACCCACCCGTGAGAACAAATGAAAACCAACCTGGCATTTACTCTCCAGCTTCTTGAGCAGAAATGTCAACAGCGACAGCATCAGCAGCAGCCTCGGTTTTCTGAAAGCAAGAATTTGCTTTGTTTCATCTACCCTCACCCCCAGACCCAGACCCAGACCCCCACCCAGACCCAGGCCCAGACACACACCCATACACCCAGTGTGAAAACAAATGAAACCAACCTGGGCAGTTGCTCTCTAGCTTCTCTTGCAGGGATGCCCCCCCCCCCCCCCCCCCCCCTAACACACACACACACGCCCCCCCCCCTCCCCCTACAAAAAAACAACCTGGTAGTTGCCTCCAGATTCTCTATAGCATCGATGTCTCCCCCCCCCCCCCCCCTACCCCCCCCCCCCCCCTACCCCACACACACGCCCCCCCTACACCACACACACACGCCCCGCCCCCCCCCCCCCCCCCCCCCCCCCCCCCCCCCTACAAAAAAACAACCTGGCAGTTGCTCTCCAGATTCTCTAGCAGGGATGTCATCCCCCCCCCCCCCCCCCCCCCCCCCCCCCCCCACCCACACACACACACTACACACACACCCCCCCCCCCTACAAAAAACCAACCTGGTAGTTGCTCTCCAGATTCTCTAGCAGCGATGTCAGCAGCAACAGCATCAGCAGCAGCCTCAGTTTTCACCGTCGATCGGAAGCGCAGAGCAAGACCTGAAATTGTTTTTGTTTGAAATCGTTTTGTTTTTTGTTTTTAATTGAAATCGCTTTTGTTTTTGATTTTGTTGGAAGTTGAAGATTTTGGGTACAGTCGATTCTTGTAAATCATCTTGTGCACAACATCACCAGCAGCCTCGGTTTTCGACGTTGATCGGACGCGCAAAGCTAGACCTGAAAAAAAAATTAACAAATGCTTGAAATCTTGTTTGTTTTTGTTAGAAATCGTTTTGGTTTTTGTTTGACATCGTGTTTGTTTTTGCTTGATATCGTTTTTGATTTCTTTTAGTTTAAGATCGTTTTCGTTTGAAATCGTTTTTTGCTTTTGTTTGAGATTGATTTTGTTTTTGTTTGAAATCGTTTTTGCTTTTTTGTGTGGTGCAAGTTGTAGATTTCAGATTTGGGACATAGTCAATTCATGTGAATCATCTTGTGCACCACACCAGCAGCAGCCTCGGTTTTCACCATTGATTGGAACCCCAAAGCTAGACCTAAAATTGTTTTGTTTTTGTTTGAAATCGTTTTTTTTGCAAGTTGTAGATTTTGGGTTAAGTAAGTTCATGTGAATCATCTTGTGCACCACTTGCAATCATCTTGCACCGGTTTTCACCGTAGATCGGAAGCAAGGAGCTAGACCTGAAAGCTGGTTTGTTTTTGTTTTTGTTTTTGTTTATAATTGTTTTTGTATTTGTTTGAAATCGTTTGAGTTTAAGTTTGAGATCGTTTTTTTTTTTTTTTTGAAATCGTTTGTGTTTAAGTTAAAAATCGTTTTAGTTTAAGTTTGACATTGTTTTTGTTTAAGTTTGAAATCGTTTGTGTTCAAGTTTGAAAATCATATTTTATGTTTTGGTTGAAATCGTTTTTCTGTTTTTTTATTTATTTAAAATTGTATTTCAGCAGATTTTGGGGACAGTAAATTCGGGTAAATCATTTTGTTTACCACATCCACACCCCACACCACATCTGTACCTACCCCACATTTAGTGTGGGTGTGTGTGTGGATGTGGGTGTGGGTGTGGGTGTGGGTGTGGATGCGGTGTGGGTGTGGATGCGGGTGTGGGTGTGGTGTGGGTGTGGGTGTGGGTGTAGTGTTTAGGTTCCGCACCTACCCCACATCTGCAACCCATTCCACACCCGCACTGACCCCACATCCGCACCCCATTCCACACCTGCACCTACCCCACATACCTCTTCCCCCTCCATACCCTCCCATCATATTGCCCTCCTGTCTGCCTGTGAACGGAGATTTGTTGTCCCCGCACACCTCCACCCACTCCACACACCACCCCCAACTACCCCCCCACCACCACCCACCCCACCCCCCACTCCACACACCCACCCAACTACCCCCCCCCAACACCCCCCCCACTCCACACACCACCCCCAACTACCCCCCCCACACACACACACACACACCCACACCAACACCCACTCCACACACCACCCCAACTACCCCCACCACCCCAACCCCACCCCCCACACCCCAACCCCAACCCAACCCAACCCAACCCAACCCAACCCAACCCAACCCAACCCAACCCAACCCAACCCAACCCAACCCAACCCGACCCAACCCAACCCAACCCAACCCAACCCAACCCAACTCAACCCCAACCCCAACCCAACCCCAACCCAACCAATTACCTAATAACCCACCCTGTCGGCTTGTGAACGAAGATTGCATCCGGGTTATGCTAAGGGCTCTTCTTTGTTGGAGCCCCTCCCCTCCCCCCCACCCCACCCCCCCTTCACACACACACAACACACACAACCCTCCCACCTCACCTCCCCCCAACCCAAACCAAATCAAACCACCCCCACCAACACCTCCCAACCCAAACTCAACAACCCACCTTTCGGCTTGTGAGCTGACGATCGCACCCGAGACCGCTACGGACTCTTCTTCGTTGGATCCCCTTCCCCCCACCCACCACCACCACCACCTCACCCCACCCCATCCCACCCACCCAACCCAACCCAAACTCAATAACCCACCTGTCGGCTTGTGGGCTGACGATTGCAACCCGAGAGACCACTACGGACTCTTCTTCGTTGGATCCCCTTCCCCCTTCCCCCCACCCACCACCACCACCACCTCACCCCACCCCCATCCCACCCACCCAACCCAACCCAAACTCAATAACCACCTGTCGGCTTGTGGGCTGACGATTGCACCCGAGAGACCACTACGGGCTCTTCTTCGTTGGATCCCCTTCCCCACCCACCACCACCACCACCTCACCCCACCCACCCAACCCAACCCAACCCAAACTCAATAACCCACCTGTCGGCTTGTGGGCTGACGATTGCACCCGAGAGACCGCTACAGGCTCTTCTTCGATGGAGCTTGGTAAGATCCCAAAGTTGGAAGCCATCAGAATCATATCATCCTCTGCAGGTTAGGCCAGGGTTAAGGGTTTAGGGTTTAGGGTCTAGGGTTTATATCATCCTCTGCAAGGTAGGCCAGGATGTGTGTGCATGTGTGTCTGACTGTGTGTGGGGGGGGGGGGGGGAGGGGGGGGGGGGGGGGGGGGGGGGGTAGTGTTTAGTGTGGGTGTGTGGGTGTGGTTTAGTGTTTAGGGTTTATATCATCCCCTTCAGTGTAGGCCAGGGTGTGTGGGTGTGTGGGGTTTAGGGTTTATATCATCTTCTGCAGGGCATGCCAGGGTGTGGGGGGGGGGGGGAGGGGGGTTGTGTGTGTGTGTGTGTGGAGGTGGTGGTGGGGGGGATAATGTGGGTGTGGGTGTGGGTGTGGGTGTGGGTGTGGGTGTGGGTGTGGGTGTGGGTGTGGGTGTGGGTGTTGGTGTGGGTGTGGGTGTGAGTGTGGGTGTGGGTGTGGGTACAGATCAAGCCATGTACGAAGGGAATCAGCACTCAGATTTCCATAGAGCTCCTTTGGGTTTGGTATGGTTTAGTGACGATCCATGCCGTAACACATGACAACATTACCAACTACTGCTGGTGACTACTGCTAGCTCCGGCTTACGCAGTGGTGTCCTTAACTTCACATCCTGAGAGTGGCGCATTACTCGGATGTAACAATTTCAATTTCAATTTCAATTACCAACAGCCTAATTGACTACCCCTACACAACAGCCCCTTTCAGTGATATACATAGGTCTAGTGGTAGACCAAATCACAAGAGGATGGAGTCGGGGGTTCGATCCCCCCTTCGGTCGCTCTTGGCGTTGCAGGTCGTTGTCAACCGCGATGGTAGATTGTCCAGTTGAGGTAGAAGACCGTTCTCTACCCGCCTACGACGGGTTCCCTGAACACCCGGCCCCACCAGGCGTTATCATTACCCCGTACACAAGCTACCTCCCTTCATCATAACTGAGCGGGGCCGCACGAACATCCTGTGCCAGCTAGCACCAACTTCCACCAGGACTGTAACAACACGAACTACCTCCCATTAACAAAACAGAGCGCGGCCGCACAACCATCCTGTGCCAGCTAGCACGACTTCCACCAGGACTGTAACAACACGACCTACCTCCCATCCACATAACAGAGCGCGGCCGCACAACCATCCTGCGCCAGCTAGCACCAACTTCCACCCAGGACAGTAACAACACGACCTACCACCCGTTAACAAAACAGAGCGCGGCCGCGCAACCATCCTGCGCCAGCTAGCACCAACTTCCACCCAGGACTGTAACAACACGAACTACCTCCCATCCACATAACAGAGCGCGGCCACACAACCATCCTGTGCCAGCTAGCACCAACTTCAACCCAGGACAGTAACAACACGACCTACCCCCCATTAACAAAACAGAGCGCGGCCGCGCAACCATCCTGCGCCAGCTAGCACCAACTTCCACCAGGACTGTAACAACACGACCTACCTCCCATTAACAAAACAGAGCGCGGCCGCGCAACCATCCTGCGCCAGCTAGCACCAACTTCCACCCAGGACTGTAACAACACGACCTACCTCCCATTAACAAAACAGAGCGCGGCCGCACAACCATCCTGCGCCAGCTAGCACCAACTTCCACCCAGGACTGTAACAACACGACCTACCTCCCATTAACAAAACAGAGCGCGGCCGCACAACCATCCTGCGCCAGCTAGCACCAACCTCCACCAGGACTGTAACAACACGACCTACCTCCCGTTAACAAAACAGAGCGGGGCCGCGCAACCATCCTGCGCCAGCTAGCACCAAGTTCCAGCAAGACTGTAACAACACGAACTACCTCCCATCCACATAACAGAGCGCGGCCGCGCAACCATTCTGCGCCAGCTAGCTCCAAATGTGAGGGTGCGGGGTTTAGGGTCTGGGTGTGGGGTTTAAGAATTAGGGTTTAGGGTTTATATCATCCTCTGCAGGGCAGGAGTGTGCGGGTGTGTGGGTGGGTGGGTGGGGGGGGAGGGGGGGGGGGGGGGGGGACCCGGACTGTAACACAACACGACCAAACCTCCCGTCAACATAACAGAGCGTGGCCGTGCCTCAGCTTGGAGGTGGCGAGCCTTTTTCACCAGGTCAGGGTCCCCTCGGACTTCATTCCTCACCCGTGGGGGTACCACCACAGGGATGTCCTCTTCTGACGAGCTGGAACTAGCAGCAGCAGCAGCAGCAGCAGGGTTGTCGGCACTGGCATCGAATTTGAGAGTGCTCTGGGGGTCTGTGGCGCGGCCCACGTTGGGGGGAAGTACCGCGTCGCTGCGGGGTGGAGGGATCGAGTTGGGGGTTGAGGGAGTTGGGGAGGTTGAGGGGGTTGGGGTTGGGGTTGGGGTTGGGGTTGGGGTTGGGGTTGGGGTTGGTGGGAAGTACCGCATCGCTGCGGGGGGGGGGGGGGCGGGGAGGGGGGGATCGGGTTGAGGTTGGGTTGAGTCTGGGTTAGGATTGGGGTTACTACAACAACCACAGGTGTGTCCTCTTCTGACAAGCCGAAACTAGTAGCAGCAGGTCTGTTGGCACTGGCATCAAATTTGAGAGTGCTCTGGGGTCTGTGGCGCGGCCCACGTTGGGGAGAAGTACCGCGTCGCTGCGGGGTGGGGGGATTTGGTTGGGGGGGTATGGGGGTTGAGGGGGTTGAGGTTGAGGTTGAGTTGGGTTGGGTTGGGTTGGGTTGGGTTGGGTTGGGTTGGGTTGGGTTGGGTTGGGTTGGGTTGGGTTGGGTTGGGTTGGGTTGGGTTGGTTTGGTTTGGTTTGGTTTGGTTTGGTTTGGTTTGGTTTGGTTTGGTTTGGTTTGGTTTGGTTTGGTTTGGTTTGGTTTGGTTTGGTTTGGTTTGGGTTGGGTTGGGTTGGGTTGGTTTGGGGGTTGGGTTCGGGGTTTGGGGTTGGGGGGTTGGATTTGGGTTGGGCTTGGGGTCCGGGTTGGGGGTTGGGTTGAGTTTGGGGTTGGAGTTGGGTTGGAAACAACAGTGGAAATAACAGTGGAAATAACAGTGGAAACAACAGTGGAAATAACAGTGGAAATAACAGTGGAAATAACAGTGGAAATAACAGTGGAAATAACAGTGGAAATAACAGTGGAAACAACAGTGGAAATTTCAGTGGAAATTATAGTGGAAATAACAGTGGAAAAAACAGTGGAAATTTCAGTGGAAATTATAGTGGAAATAACAGTGGAAATAACAGTGCTGTGTGACACAGCCACAGTCCTGGATTGTATTAATCCAACTTGGTTATTTGACTGGTGTCCCCTTCAAATGAGGCGCACCAGACTATGAATGTTTATCATCACTTGTATGGTTTATCTTATTTTTAGACAAAACAAAGTCATTTAGTATAAATTATGTTTATTTGGTATGCACGACAGAAGTGGTTTAGAATACTACAAATGAGGCGCACCAGATTATACAGAGATCTATCTCTGATTGGCACCAGATTATGCAGAGATCTATCTCTGATTGGCACCAGATTATGCAGAGATCTATCTCTGATTGGCACCAGATTATGCAGAGATCTATCTCTGATTGGCACCAGATTATGCAGAGATCTATCTCTGATTGGCACCAGATTATGCAGAGATCTATCTCTGATTGGCACCAGATTATGCAGAGATCTATCTCTGATTGGCACCAGATTATGCAGAGATCTATCTCTGATTGGCACCAGATTATGCAGAGATCTACCTCTGATTGGCACCAGATTATGCAGAGATCTATCTCTGATTGGCACCAGATTATGCAGAGATCTATCTCTGATTGGCACCAGATTATGCAGAGATCTATCTCTGATTGGCACCAGATTATGCAGAGATCTATCTCTGATTGGCACCAGATTATGCAGAGATCTATCTCTGATTGGCACCAGATTATGCAGAGATCTATCTCTGATTGGCACCAGATTATGCAGAAATATATCTCTGATTGGCACCAGAGGCCTAGCATTGGGCATCCAGATGGTGCTCCCGTGTTTTATTTTACTTTTGTGTGCATTTGTTATACACAAACAAATTCGCTTACTCTACGGTAGTCTACATTATTTAGATTTGTATTCGTGCCTTAGGTGGTTTAGAATACTACAAATGAGGCGCACCAGATTATGCAGAAATCCGTCCCTGCTTTGCACCAGAGGCCTGGCATTCGGCGTGCAGAAGGTGCTCCCGCCTTTTGTTTTATTTATTTGTACGTGTATTTTGTAGACACACAAATTTGTCTAGAATTCTACAAATGAGGCGCACCAGATTATGCAGAAATCTGTCCCTGCTTTGCACCAGAGGCCTGGCATTGGGCATGCAGAAGGTGCTCCCGCCTTTTATTTTATTTATTTGTATGTGTGTTTTATACACAACAAAAAAGTGTTAGAATACTTCAAATGAGGCGCACCAGATTATGCAGAAATCCGTCCCTGCTTTGCACCCGAGGCCTGGCATTGGGCATGCAGAAGGTGCTCCCGTCAGACGCGGCAGGACGGAGGTAGTGCACTAGGGCTGCCTCTGCTTCTAAGTTGGCCTGCAGGTAGAATTCAAAATAATGTTAATTTATCATGAATAAAAACCCGTTAATTTTGATTTATCGTGAATAAAAAACCATAATAACAGGACCGAGGTAGGTAGTGCACCTAAATTGGCCTGCAGGTAAAATTCAGATTACATTTAATTTATCATTAAAACAGGACGGAGGTAGGTACAGCACCAGGGCCGCCTGCGCTTATAATTTAACCTGCAGGTGGAATTCAGATTAATTTTGATTTGTCACAGTGTATCATGAATAAAACCCATTAAAACAGGACGGAGGTAGGTAGCGCACTAAGACCTACGCACTTAATGTCCACACACACCCTTGACCCTCCCCTCCTCTCCCCTCCCCCCCAGCCCCCTTGCACCTCCCTCATCACCTCACACCCTTTCAGTATGTTCCACACATGTGCTTGGCCATAGCATGCACACCATGTCCACACACACCCCTGCCCCTCCCCTCCCCCACAGCCCCCTTGCACCTTCCTCCTCACCTCACTCCCTTGCAGCATGTTCCACACATATGCTTGGCCATAGCATGCACTCCCTGTCCACACACACCCTTGCCCCCCCCCCCTCCCCCCCAACACCCCTTGCATCTCCCTCCTCACCTCACTCCCTTGCAGCATGTTCCACACATGTGCTTGGCCATAGCATGCACTCCTGTCCACACACATCCCTGCCCCCCCCTCCCCCACAGCCCCCTTGCACCTCCCTCCCTTGCAGCATGTTCCACACATGTGCGTGGCCTCTGCACGCCATGTCCACACACACCCCTGCCCCTCCCCTCCCCCACAGCCCCCTTGCACCTCCCTCCTCACCTCCCTCCCTTGCAGCATGTTCTACACATGTGCTTGGCCCTAGAATGTTCCACACACACCCCTGCCCCTCCCCTCCCCCACAGCCCCCTTGCACCTACCTCCTCACCTCCCTACCTTGCAGCATGTTCCACACATGTCCTTGGCCCTAATATGTTCCACACACACACCTGCCCCTCCCCTCCCACACAGCTCCCTTGCACCTCCCTCGTAACCTCCCTCCCTTTCAGTATGTTCCACACATGTGCCTGGCCTCTGCACGCCATGTCCACACACACCCCTACCCCTCCCCTCGCCCACACACCCCTTGCACCTCCCTCTTCACCTCCTTTTCTTGCAGCATGTTCCACACCCGAGCCTGGCCTTCGAACAGAATGTCCCACATGCACCCCTGCCCCTTCCCTCGCCCACACACCCCGTGCACCTCCCTCCTCACCTCACGCCCTTGCAGCATGTTCCACACACGTGCTTGACCTCTGCACGCCATGTCCACATGCACCCCTGCCCCTCCCCTCCCCCACACACCCCGTGCACCTCCCTCCTCACCTTACGCCCTTTCAGCATGTTCCACACACGTGCTTGACCTCTGCACGCCATGTCCACACGCACCCCTGCCCCTCTCCTCCCCCACACACCCCTTGCACCTCCCTCCTTACTTCACACTCTTTTAACATGTTCCACACGTGCGCTTGGCCTTTGAACACACACCCTGTCTGCGCATCCTGCCCCTGCCCCTCCCCTCATCCACAGCCCCCTTACACCTCTCTCCTCACCTCCCTCCCTTACAGCATGTTCCACACATGTGTTTGGGTTTTGCTCTCCCTGTCCACACACACCCCTGCCCCTCCCCTCCCCCACAACCCCATCACACCTCCCTCCTCACCTCACGCCCTTTCAGTATGTTCCACACACACACCTGCCCCTCCTCTCCCTCACCGCCCCCTTGTACCTCCCTCCTCACCTCACGCCCTTTCAGCATGTTCCACACATGTGCCTGGTCTTTGTACGCACCCCCTGTCTGCGCATCCCGCCCCTGCCCATGCTGGCGCTGCAGGCTGGTCCACAAGCGAACATCCAAGCGCGTTTTACCGTCGCTCCTTCTGGTGATGGCCTCGGACATGATACAACGCTTATCTTCAACCAACCCCATCATCACCTCATAGCTTGGCGGCAGGGTGGTACTTCCCAGAGGACACTGCACAGATCTTCTGGGGGACTGCAGCCTCCCTCGGGAATACACCTGGCGGCCCCCCTGGTCCCCCTCGCCAACCATGGCTGGGGCACTACAACGCAGGCGGTTGTACCGCTCCCGGGTTTGGGAGGGGGCTGTGCTGGGCTGGGTTGGGCTGCTGGGGGATTCATCTATATCCCGGGCCAAGGCTGGGGAACGATCTAATGGACCGTCCAAAGTGGTCATGGGCATGTTTGATGGGCGTTTGCCGTCCCCTTTTTTAAAATACTCCGCAGGTATAATGCAGTATTAGGGTAGTTTTAGGGCAGTGGTAGGGCAGTGGTAGGGCAGTTGCAGAGTGGTTAAGCACTGAGATAAGGTATGCAGTGTGGATGCACCCGATCATGAACGGATCAGTCTTGATGTCCCCTGAAGTGCTGTGCAGGTGTGTAAATGCATCAAGGATGGACCGACCCGTCTTGATGTCCCCTTCACTGCTGTGTAAGTTTATGTATGTTCCCTAAACGGTGGGGATGCTTGATGGACGTTTGACATCCCCCGAGCTACTGTGCGGGTACGTGTATGTTCTTCAGGGATATATGTGGCCGGTACATTTATGTTCTCCAGGGATAGATGTGGCAGGGTCTGTGCAGGTGTGAAGGTGCGTGCGTGTGCATCTGTTTGGCTGTCTGGCTGGTGGCTCAAGGTTTGTGTGGCTGTGTCCTGCCTATGCTCTGGCTGTGTTTTGGATTTGTTCTGGCTGTGTGCTGGCTGTGAGCGGTGTGGCTGAAGGGTTGCACACACTACGTTGGGGCGTAGGTACCGGGGGTGAAAGAATCAATCGGCAACACTGCCGCGTGGCTGTGGGGCTGTGGGGCTGTGTCTTGCCTGTGTCCGGGCTGTGCGGTAGAAGGGTCGTGCAAACTTGGTTGGTGCGTGCGCTGCTATGTTCTCTTAAGCACCCACAGAACAGTAAAAAAACTGCACTGTTGGGCAATTGTTGAAAAACGGTAGTGGAGTTGTACGTTTGGGCGCTCTTCGTGCAGACTACGCAAGTGGAAGTTTGCGTGCTGCCAAGACGAGGCTAAATAATGTTAATTCTCCATTTGCTCACGCATTGTCAGTCAGTTGCCAGCAGGGTTGCCAGGTCAGTTGCGCGCCCCGCGCTTGCGCGCTTTTACAGTCCAAGATATTTGTCCACGTATTGTACCGCACCGGGTGCGTAGTGCCGGTACCGCTTGCCGCTGCCGCTGTGCCAATAGCTACTGTAGTGCCAACTTGATCACGACAAGGGGTTCGAAACCGCTTGCTTCTTCTTGTGCTGCTACTTTAGGTAGTGTAGTCACCCCCTATCCAATAAGCTAGCAGAAAGATGCAGGCCATCCGAGCAGCACGTCAGGGAGTTGTGTCCGCCCTTCGCGGTAACAGCAGGGTGGAGAGCCAGCAGACTCGTCAGAGTGAGTAAACGATCTAGTTGCAGCTCTGAATCGATGTTTTGCTTTGCCCTTCGAGCCGCTGATAAATGTGACTTGCCCGATGTGTCTCGGCAGTGTCCGGCGGAGGTGACGACGGTGTGTTGCGATGCAACTGGTGGGACGCCCCTACCAACCCTGGTAAGCCGATAGCATTTGGAGTGTTGTCTAAGAGATGGGTTGGGGCTGCCTCCAGGCTGGTGAGAAGTGCATGCTGTAAATCTCGTCTCTTTTGGCCATCCCCTACATGCTCTGGTCCCTTGCATGATCACAGTCCCGAGGCAGTAGGCCAGAAATGTTGTGCTGGACAGTTGCACCATAGTGCATCATGTTTCTAACAGTTTGTTTGTTAACATTTCTGTGTCAGCTAAAAGCTGAATGGGCCAATCCATACGTAAAATTGTTTAAATCGACGTAGCATCACATACCTACAGCTATCTCTCCATCTCGCTCACACACACACACACACACACACCCAACCACGCACACATACAAGTCAATATGCTTCCTTGTAGTCAATCTGCAAACAAGTGGATGCATGTGAGATCATCTGAGTGGGGGGGGGGGGGGGGGGACTCCTTTCACATCTGCGGACATGTGTGTGGTGGTGTCAGTTTAATAGGTGACTCATACAGCGAGGGAGGCTATGTAAATATATATATAGTATGCCTTATTACGAGGAGTGAGGTTGAGGGGGCCAGCCCGTTCGCTTTCACTGGGGCCAACTACGTTTATATCTGCTGATAGTTGTGTGGCGGTGTCAGTTTAATAGGTGTCTCATACAGCGAGGGAATATCTGTATTCTTGCCTTCAACAGGGTTGAGATCTAGATGATAAAAGGGCGTTATTGGGTTAGTATTGTGATACAGTGTGAGAAGGTGGGTGTTCTCACCTTTAATTAGATTGGGCTCCAGATTCTGCCAGGGCATTATTTTTAGGGAACAGAAGGGAACAGCAATATAATATCATTGCATCATATGATGACGGGAGTCTGACTAGGTTAAAGTTACCATTTATAGACAATATCATATGATGCAACTTGTATGATATCATATGTTATCATACTCGCCTTTGGTCAGCATCATATGATATGCAGGTCCCTAATTATTTGCAGTGCCTGTCCTGGGAGAGGCAGCGATTTGAGCACATAGCTTTTCCCATAGCTTTTCTTTTCAGCTTTGATTATATAGCTTTTCTTTTCAGCTTTGAGTAAATAGCTTTTCCCATAGCTTTTCTTTTCAGCTTCGAGTATATAGCTTTTCCCGTCGTTTTTCTTTTCAGCTACAATCAGCAGCTTCTAGGCAGCTCCCTGATCCAGCCACTGGGCTAGGCCCCAAGATTTCAGCAGTCCTGGAAAGACGATTCTATCAGCTTCCAGCTGCATTGCTACAGCTTTGGCTGGGTGGCCAGCCTGGGAAGCTGCCTAGAAGCTGTTGCTGGTAGGTGAAAAGATATGCTATGGGCATGCCGTGGTCACCATCATTACATTGACACAGGCCGGACAGTGTTGGCCCAGGACAAGCCCACCACAACTTCGGGGGGTCTCATGGTATTCAATAGGATGCAAATGGTAGGAATAACACTTAGATGCGCATAAGTGTAGCCATTGATAGGACCTTGATGCAGTAGACTAGAATGACCCCAAACCTTCAACCCATTGCAGCTTAGCCCATCCATTCCAACCAAAACCATCACAGCCAAGCCGACCCTAAGTTCCTAAACCAACCCAGCTAAACGCAACACGATCCAACACAGACAAAACAGGCCATCCCAACCCAACACATAACAATGCAAGACGTACCAACACATCCCATCCTGTTCCAATATAAACCATATCAACACAACCTATCCCATCCCTTCCCAACATAAAGCATACCAACACAACACATAGCAACACATACCATCCCTTCTCATTCCAACATTAACCATCCCATACCAAAACAACCCGGCTTTGGAGCCAAACCCAACCAAACTTTAACGGTCATAATTATACTGAACCCCTGCAGATATCTGGCAGAAGCACCATCTGGCTTGGTGGACTGTGGCAGCCTACGGCGGAGTTTACTGGCTGGTGGCCGGTGGTTCCAAGAAGGAAGAGCCTAAGACTGAGGAGGCTTAAATATGCCCCCCTCATATTCTTCATATTTGTATAGTCTGGTATAGGTTGGCGGTCGTGTTGGCCTGTGCTGCTGATTCGTCGTAGCTTGTTATGTAGTGGGACTCACGTTATTGTATAGACTCTTGTAACCAAAGCACAGATGCACAGTGGATAGGTTGTATAGACTTATGTAACTGATGTTCTGACGCACATCGGATGAGTTTTATGTACGTGTCTAACCGAAGTACAGCGGATGAGTCGTACAGACTGTTTTGGCCGAAGTACGGCTACTGAGATGTGCAGACTTGTATAACCGAAGTACGGTGGATGAGTTGAATATGCTAGTGTAATTGAAGTATGGACGTACTGAACATTGGATTAGTTTTATGGACCTGTCTAACCTAAGTACATTAGTACCGTAGATGAGTTGTACTGACTTGTATTACCGAAGTACGGCACTTGAGTTTTTTCGATGAGGGGATTCTTTACCTAAGGAGGTGGGTCTCAACACAAAGCCAACAGAGTAGTTGAAGCCTCCTTGATCTTGAACTTGGTTACACGGCTCCAGGCAGCAATTTAGCTGCTCGCCGTCTTCAGCAGTTATAATAGTATCCAGGAAAATATAAACATTATCAAAACAATCGACATCGGTGGTTGGGAGTTTGGTTTGTTTGTCCTCGACACACCCCTGATGTAATGGGGTTTTTTGCTTTGTGGGTGCTTTTTCTTTTTGTTTAAAGCACAGAGTCTCATACACCCTCGCGGTGTCAAGTAGACTTTAACATGTAATGTAATGTAACATCAGTCGAGAGGGTGGGTGGATGTTGAGGGAAACGCCTCTTTGAGAAAGCGCCTCCCAATATTTAAATTTGGCTAAACGCCTCCTCCCAGCATGATCTTGAACTTGGTTACATTGCTCCAAGTCTCCAACCAGCAATTTGGCTGCTCGCCCTCTTAGGCAGAAAAACACATACAATCAGAGAACATGTAAAAATGAACAAATCGTTTTTTCCCTATTCACTTTTCCGTCACTTTTCCGTCCTTAACAACCCTGGGCCTTACTGGCTCCTGGCCTTGTCGCAGTCCCTGGCTTCTATCCGCTGCACTCGATTCCGGTGCCACCTACGCTCCGATAGCCAACACGAGCCAACCACTACCAAGTTTCGCACTCACTGCCAAGTTTCCGCGTCGCTTGTGACGTGCCTAGGACTCGTCCCTGTTGAGGTCTGCCTGTCCACGAACTGCCCTTCTGAGAAAGGAACATGCGAGCAGCAGATACTCTCTCGTCTACACTCTGAAACTATGTGACGATGCAGGATTTTTTTTCATGCCATTCATGCCGCTGTCCTCATGAATGCCGACCGCTATTTCTATGCATCCTATCGATTATTACGTAGAATTATCTTCCGACGTAACATTTTGAGGATGGCAGCCCACAAGTTTGTGTACGTAGCACCAGTCCGCGATAAGTGGGGGCAAGTGCGTCTCAATAAAATAGCGCAACTTGAGCTTCCTGAGAGCCTTAGGAAGGAAACTCTCTTAACTTCCACTTCCTCCACACCAGAGGAGGCTGCTAGAGCAGTAGACAGGTACGGTTTAGTCCTCACAATGCAGGCGTGTTCGATGGGTATCCAAATATGCATTGAGAAAGACTTGCCCAACCTCGGAAATTCTAGGATTGAATCTTATGTGGCCTTTGTCACCTTCCCCGTGTTTTCATGCATGTCAAGCATACCAGACTGTCTCACTAACAACTCTCCATTGTACAGGGCTACCACAACTGATTGTGAAGCCCCACCCACCCACCCACCCACAAACCACAAACCAACCAGCCAGCCATACAAATGGTAACTTAAGCCTAGTCAGCCTGCAGGCATCGTATGATATCATATGATGCATACATATGATATCATACACATCATATGATGCATACATATGATTCCATACACATCATATGATGCATACATCATATGATCCCGCCAAAAAGGGACAGTAGTCTCCCGCATAGTGGAGAATTGAAAAGGAAGAGGAGGAGGAGGAAGCCATGGATGTAAATTCATACACAGCATACAGCAAGTTATATGTATTGCCTTGTATTGCCATGCCATTGATATAGATTCGCACACAGCATACAGCAAGTTATACCTATTGCCTTGTATTACCATGCCATTGATGTACATTCGCACGAAGCATACAACAAGTTATACGTATTGCCTTGTATTGCCATGCCATTGATGTACATTTCACACATCATACATCAAGTTATACGTATTGCTTTGTATTGCCATGCCATTGATGTAGATTCGCACACAGCATACAACAAGTTATATGTATTGCCTTGTATTGCCATGCCATTGATGTACATTCACACACATCATACATCAAGTTATACGTATTGCCTTGTATTGCCATGCCATTGATGTACACTCGCACACATCATACATCAACTTATACGTATTGCCTTGTATTGCCATGCCATTGATGTACATTTGTAGTCAGCATACATCAAGTTATACCTATTTCCTTGTATTGCCATGCCATTGATGTACATTTGTAGTCAGCATACATCAAGTTATACGTATTGCCTTGTACTGCCATGCCATTGATGTACATTTGTAGTCAGCATACATCAAGTTATACGTATTGCCTTGTATTGCCATGCAATTGATGTGCACTCGTACATAGGAAGTTATACGTATTGCCTTGTGTTGCCATGCCATTGATGTAGATTCGCACACAGCATACAACAAGTTATACGTATTGCCTTGTATTGCCATGCCATTACTGTACACTTGTAGTCAGCATACAACAATTTATTTGTATTGCCTTGTATTGCCATGCCATTGATGTACACTCGTACACAGGTAGTTATACGTATTGCCTTATATTGCCATGCCATTGATATAGATTCGCACACAGCATACATGAAGTTATACATATTGCCTTGTATTGCCATGCCATTGATGTAGATTCGCACACAGCATACAGCAAGTTATATGTATTGCCTTATATTGCCATGCCATTGATGGACATTTGCACACATCATACTTCAAGTTATACGTACTGCCTTGTATTGCCATGCTATTGATGTAGATTCGCACACAGCATACAACAAGTTATCCGTATTGCCTTGTATTGCCATGCCATTGATATACACTCGCACACATAATACATCAAGTTATATGTATTGCCTTGTATTGCCATGCCATTGATGTACACTCGTGCACAGGTAGTTTTACGTATTGCCTTGTATTGCCATGCTATTGATGTACATTCACACACAGCATACAACAAGTTATACGTATTGCCTTGTATTGCCATGCCATTGATGTACATTCGCACACAGCATACAACAAGTTATACGTAGTGCCTTGTATTGCCATGCCATTGATGTACATTTGTAGTCAGCATACAACAAGTTATACGTATTGCCTTGTATTGCCATGCCATTGATGTACATTGACACACAGCATACAGCAAGTTATATGTATTGCCTTGTATTGCCATGCCATTGATGTAGATTCGCACACAGCATATATCAAGTTAAACGTATTGCCTTGTATTGCCATGCCATTGATGTACATTTGTAGTCAGCATACATCAAGTTATACGTATTGCCTTGTACTGCCATGCCATTGATGTACATTTGCAGTCAGCATACATGAAGTTATACGTATTGCCTTGTATTGCCATGCCATTGATGTACACTCGTACATAGGAAGTTATACGTATTGCCTTGTATTGCCATGCCATTGATGTACACTCGTACACAGGTAGTTATACGTATTGCCTTGTATTGCCATGCCATTGATGTAGATTCGCACACAGCATACATGAAGTTATACGTATTGCCTTGTATTGCCATGCCATTGATGTACATTTGTAGTCAGCATACAGCAAGTTATACGTACTGCCTTGTATTGCCTTGTATTGCCATGCCATTGATGTAGATTCGCACACAGCATATATCAAGTTATACGTATTGCCTTGTATTGCCATGCCATTGATGTAGATTCGCACACAGCATACAACAAGTTATAAGTATTGCCTTGTATTGCCATGCCATTGATGTACACTTGTACACAGGTAGTTATACGTATTGCCTTATATTGCCATGCCATTGATGTAGATTCGCACACAGCATACAACAAGTTATACGTATTGCCTTGTATTGCCATGCCATTGATGTACACTCGTACACAGGTAGTTATACGAGGAGGAGGAGGAGGAGGAGGAGGAGGTGCCTATACACGATGAAGACGGTGTGAATAATGTAGGCAATGATGACAATGATGACAATGGGGATGCTCTCCATGAGGATGAGGGCAGTGGCAATGTGTGGGGCCAGGGTCCAGCTGCTGCCAGCAGTCAAGAGGATGAAGGCAGTGGCAATGTGTGGGGCCACGGTCCAGCTGCTGCCAGCAGTCCAGTGCCTAGGAGGAGTAAGAGTATTAGGAAGAGGGCGAGGAAGGGTGCAGGAATGAGTGGGAAAGAGGATGCCGAGCCCCCTCGGGAAGTACATGCTGGGAGTAGGGGTGCTGGGGTCTGGTACCCCCTGGTGTTCGGGGACCCCCTGGCGATTGGTGATCAGCATCAGCAGATATTTTACACTGGTGGGTTGGTGCCTCCTACGGATCTGCTAAGTGCTGTGGTAGTAAAGCAGGAGACAGACTGTCTGGAGCAAGCTGTTGGGGCTCTTCCTGGCATTGCATTCCCTGCCCAGGCATCCATGTTCCCCGCTCAGGCTTCTACATTATCTGCCCAGGAGCTCGCCTTAGTCGTCCCTACAAGCATGGAAACCCAGCTTGGACCTAGCCTGCTGTACACAACAGCCTTTGAGAGCATCAGTGGCTGGATCCCACTGGATGGTGGTGACAGTGTAACTAAGGTTGAGCTAGGTTATTCTCAGCTACCACATGCTCAGCTGCCTCAAGTGGTGATCAAATCCGATCCTGATTCAGCTGACATTATACCACATGCGATAGGATGTGACGTAGCATGTAGGGACAGCGCAGCACAAGTGAATGCTCAGTTGGGTCACAACACCCAGTTGGGTGTGGGTACAAGCCAAACCCACTTGGGTCACAACACCCAGTTGGGTGTGGGTACAAGCCAAACCCACTTGGGTCACAACACCCAGCTGGTTGTGGGTACAAGCCAAACCCACTTGGGTCACAACACCCAGCTGGTTGTGGGTACAAGCCAAACCCACTTGGGTCACAACACCCAGTTGGGTGTGGGTACAAGCCAAACCCACTTGGGTCACAACACCCAGCTGGTTGTGGGTACAAGCCAAACCCACTTGGGTCACAACACCCAGTTGGGTGTGGGTACAAGCCAAACCCACTTGGGTCACAACACCCAGTTGGGTGTGGGTACAAGCCAAACCCACTTGGGTCACAACACCCAGTTGGGTGTGGGTACAAGCCAAACCCACTTGGGTCACAACACCCAGCTGGTTGTGGGTACAAGCCAAACCCACTTGGGTCACAACACCCAGCTGGTTGTGGGTACAAGCCATGTGCGCTTGGGTCATAACACCCAGCTGGGTGTGGGCACAAGCCACACACAGCTGGCTGGCTCTATGCCCATGCCTCTAGAATTGTCTGGCGGGACTACACAATTGCAGCCCCGTATGACTGAGCTGGAATCACCAGGAAATGCCCACTTCACTGACGAGATGCAGAACGCTGAGGGCAGAACTCAGACAAAACAGGAAACAGGATGGATAATCTTTGAATGATGGCAAGATAACATGGCAACAGGATGGATTATCTTTGAATGGTGACCAGGTACCAAAGCAACAGGATGGGTTGCCTTTGAATGGTGACCAGGTAACATAGCAATAGGATGGGTTGCCTTTGAATGGTGACCAGGTAACATAGCAATAGGATGGGTTGCCTTTGAATGGTGACCAGGTAACATAGCAATAGGATGGGTTGCCTTTGAATGGTGACCAGGTAACATAGCAATAGGATGGGTTGCCTTTGAATGGTGACCAGGTAACATAGCAATAGGATGGGTTGCCTTTGAATGGTGACCAGGTAACATAGCAACAGGATGGGTTGCCTTTGAATGGTGACCAGGTAACATAGCAATAGGATGGGTTGCCTTTGAATGGTGACCAGGTAACATAGCAATAGGATGGGTTGCCTTTGAATAGTGACCAGGTAACATAGCAATAGGATGGGTTGCCTTTGAATGGTGACCAGGTAACATAGCAACAGGATGGGTTGCCTTTGAATGGTGGCCAGGTAACATAGCAATAGGATGGGTTGCCTTTGAATGGTGACCAGGTAACATAGCAACAGGATGGGTTGCCTTTGAGTCATGGAAAGATAACCAGGTAGGGCTTTTCTAATCAGCTCTGAGCCGCAGTTTTTAGGCAGCTCCCCTGACTGGCTATTCGTACTAAGCTGGGACAACGTAGCGCACCTTTATAGCAGTTCAGGGGATGATTTGGGAATCACACTTTTTTCTTGGTTCTCAGAATCTCAGGCCAATTTTCGGGAATTCTCGCGAGAATTCTCAGATTTCCAGGCCAAATTCTCGATTTCATGTACGAAGTCCGGGTTCTTCAGAAATCTTGAACCCAAATCTTCCGCTGAATGGCTATTAGCTGACATGTTCAGCTGTCCAAGTATGCTGACACGTTCTGCTGTCCAAGTATGCTGACATTTTTAGGAGCCGCCCAGTGGCTAGCTCAGGGAGCTGCATATATAGACGCTGTTGATCATGGCTGGAAATATTGAATAAGCCTTGTAACCAGGTAACACTGTAACAAAATGTATTACCCTTGAATGGTGGCAAGGTTGAGAAGCACATGTTCATGTTTAATACAACAATGCCATTCGAACTGAATCCTCGGGGTCACTGGTTTATGTCGGGAGACCAACCTCCTGGGGTGAAAGTTTTTTCACAATTTCAAAAAAAAGGAATGCAGTAAGACATTGAACTTCACATTGCAGGGTAGTTTTTTTTAAGTTGTGAATGGACTCCAGGAGGTGAGTCTCTCAACACGTAGCGCAGATTCATTAGGGTCCGGTATGATCCTTCCTTGAATGTTAGGGTCATGTACGTAGTGTGCACAAGTAGACTGAAAAAATGTAATGATAACGCCTGGTGGGGCGTGGTATTAAGGGAGCCCGTCGTACGCGGGTGGGGAGCGGTCTCCTACCTCAACTGGACAAGCTACCATCGCGGTAGACGACGACCTGCAACGTCAAGAGCGATCAAAGGGGGAGTCGAACATTAGCGATCTGGTCTACCACTAGACCATTGTAAATCACTGAACGAGGCTAAGTAGACTGAAAATAGTGGCTGTTACTGTATCTTGCTGAAGGATAGACGGATTGCATGCATTGTAGAGGGATAGTACGCTCATGCCAAAGTTTGTGTTGCTATTCATATGGACAATAATAGGGACCTTGAAATTATGAAGGCACCTCAGAACAGACGGGCAATAATAAATCGCAGAATTCCATATGATCAATAAATGCAAACATTATTACAGTTCGGAGGATTTAGTTGCAAATATGTACATGATGAGGCTGACCCTGCAATGTGAAGTTCAATGTCTTACTGCATTGCTTTTTTTTAAGTTGTGAAAGGACTTTCACCTCAAGAATCCCCGTTCGGAACGGGTCTTGGGCCGGACGAAGCAGATGCGGGGTCCTATCAGATCTCTGGTTCGAACCTCAACGAGGCCATCTGGGCCCACCTGGAGGGTCGTCGACCGGCATGGTAACTGGACTCTAGGTGTGATGTAAGCCCGTCCATCGCATGCTTACGAGGCGGTTCCCTTAATACCCATTGGGCACGTCCTTAGAGGTCATTCTGTGGCAATTCTTGGATGTTCAAATTTACATTTTTTTTCCATTCACCTCAAGAGGTGGGTCTCCCGACACAAACCAGCGACCCCGGGGATGAAAAGTTGTAAGTCGCAAGCGACACGGAAAATCGCTTTAGCAGTCACCGGCAGGGAGTTTCGAAAGTAGTGGAGAGAGTAGCTACTCGTAGCCGAATAGAGCTACACACATTGAACAATTTGTGCAAAGGATCTTGACCGCTGCGATGCTGATAACTCTAGTCATACGCTCTCCAACTACGAGCAAAATGTTTGGGCGCGGAGGTGGTCGAAACCGTTCAAACGCCTGGACATCTGTCGGACAGATAGATAGATGGAGAGACGGACGGACAATCCGGACGGTGGAGAGAGACACGGGGGGAACATAGGGCTTCAGCCCCGGGACCCCGGGGGTCCAGAGGGGGCTAAAGCGAAAAATACTGTACGAATAGACTGAATACCGGTCAACAAAAGGAACAGTGCTTACTGCCAAAGAAGAAGGGGAAAAAAGCGATTTGTTCGAGTTTACATTTCTGGTAATAATAATTTTACTGACGAAGATGGGGAGCAGCCAAATTGCTGGCTGAAGCTTCGTACCATAACCAAGTTCAAGCCAAAGACGGCGAGCAACCTGATGAGCCATGTAACCAAGTCCAAGTTTATCAGGAACAGTGCTTTCAATGCTGTCAATTTCTGTCATCCGAAGTTTACACCTTAAGATGGCGAGCAGCCTCAAGGCGTGAGCCATGTGTAAAAAAAAGTCCAGCTGCTGGCTCCTGCCAAAAGAGGCAGAGCAACAGCGAGCGACAAAAAATGCTAGTA
This sequence comes from Microglena sp. YARC, assembly GCA_022414725.1. Lineage (NCBI taxonomy): Eukaryota > Viridiplantae > Chlorophyta > Chlorophyceae > Chlamydomonadales > Chlamydomonadaceae > Microglena > Microglena sp. YARC. The sequence continues at coordinate 36,969,294 of CM039466.1, forward strand.
ACCTGTTGGGCATGTCCCTTTAGCCTATCTGGCCCACCCCTGGACAGTAACATACACACACACACTGTGATTTTGAGGACGGTTGGAAGACCCGGTGTCCTGGAACGGGCTTGTCTTGGGTGAACTATCAGCGTTTTTCAGCTACAAGAAGCAGCTTCTTGGCAGCTCCCCTGTCTGGCTATTCGGCCAAACCTGGCGCAACCTTGAGCAACTTGAAGCTGACATAATCAGCTTTCCAGAACTGCTGAAATAGTTCGATGCAGCACAGTCGTCGGCTCAGGGAGCTGCCTAGAAGCTGCTATGAAAAGCCGAAAAGAAAAACCCTGTCAACTATGGCCTGCCTGACAATATAATGCAAAATAGTAACAACTAGATTTCATACCGAACCTAGTTTTACCTTGCTGCACTGCACACGTTTAACTAATGTAATCGCAGGTGCGTTGTAGATAAATAAATAAATAAATGACTCCCCCTTCGGTCGCTCTTGGCGTTACAGGTCGTCGTCAACCGCGATGGAAGCTTGTCCAGTTGAGGTAGGAGACCGCTCCCCACCCGCATACGACGGGCTTCCTGAACACCACGCCCCACCAGGCCTTATCATTACTTTTTTTTATAATAAATATATACATGGGACACCTTATTATAAGGCGTGATATTGAGGGGGCTAGCCAGCTAGCTTGCACTGGGGCAAACCACCAATGATGAGGGTAATTTGATTGTAATCATCCTGGGTCAACTACGGCCTGCCTATCGCAATTGTAATGTTGTTGTGTTGTAAATATATGCACGGCAGACACACTGCTAAATACGGGTCCAAACCACGCAAGCCTGCCCCCATCCCGACTAAGCCTTTGCGGGGCCTTAAAGCCCCTGGGATATCCCCCCCCCCCCCCCCCCCCCCCCCCCAAATGGGTCTCAAACCACGCAAGCCTGCCCCCCTGCCAGGCCCACCAAGCCCCAGCAGGATATATTCCCCCAGTCTATTTGAAGGAAGGTCTACCCCAAGGTTCGTCAACTAGAGGTGACCGCCCCATCGGGCGGTCACCTCTCGCACGGTCGTGGGTTCGTGGGTCTCGGTCTGGGTCTCGGTCTGGGTGGTCTGGGTCTCGGTCTGGGTGGTCTGGGTCTTCGTCTGGGTCTCGGTCTGGGTGGTCTGGGTCTCGGTCTGGGTGGTCTGGGTCTCGGTCTGGGTCTCGGTCTTCTGCGTCTCGAACCTTCCACGCGGCATCCGCAGGTGGCGTGTGGCGAAGGCTTCGGACCATGCCGAACCCTTAGGTTAAATTGCTCCTCCTCCGCCAGTGTGAGCGGTGTAACTGTGGGGTATCTGCTTAGTTGAGGGCGGTAACCACTTCCCCTCCCTCTATATGGGAGATAAACTACGCAATCCTGCCCTAATGCACACTAAGCCTTCGCAGGCTGTCAGCGCTATCTGTCATCTTGCCTAACTGTCTTGTGTGTCCTCGTCTCTCGAATCTCTTGTGTGTCTGCTCCCCTGCTAGGTGCACCAGCTGTCACCAGCAATATGTTGGAGCTAGCTGGCCCATGGTCTACTGAGTCTCTCGTGCGTCTGCTTCCCTGCTAGGTGCACCAGCTGTCACCAGCAATATGTAGGAGCTAGCTGGTCCATGGTCTGCTGTGTCTCTCGTGTGTCTGCTTCCCTGCTAGGTGTACCAGTTATTCGCATAGCCTAACTCTAGACCCTTGATCTCTGATCAGTCGGCTGCCTCGTCAGCCGACTCCCTACCATTGTAATTGATCCTTTCCGTTGTATTTGATCCTTTCCTCTCTGTTGCTCTCGTTCCTTCTCTGTCCTTAACCGCCGACACAAGGCTTTTAAGCCCCGGGGATATTCACCCCAGGGATAGTCAACCACTTCCCCTCCCATTAAATAGGTCCAAACCACGCAATCCTGCCCCCATGCCAGGCCCACCAAGCCCTCCAAGGGTTTTACCCCCCCAGGATGTTCTCCCGGGTCTATTTGCAAGGATATTCACCCCGGGGATAGTCACCCACAGGGACTTGGACATGTCTTTAAACTGTCAATTCCGCTTAATTCCCTCCCTGGTTTCTGTGCACAGGGGGACATGGAATTAGAAGACAGTGAGCAGCCCTGAGTTGGCTGAAAAAACATGTAACAATCCAACCCACCCCACCCCTGGGGATAGTCACCCACGTCTCCTTACCGTGTGTGGGTCCAAACCAAGCAATGTTTAGGCTGCAATGAACAGGACAACTATGCCTACATCTATCGGGATCCCTCTGGCTGAAGGATTTATAGGAATTCAGGGGATGAATTGGGTTCAGAGGTCAGACCTCGTACTTGTTCTCAGGCCAAATCTCACAGAATTCTCCCAGAATTCTACATTTCATGCCAAATTTGAGATTCAAAGTTCGATATCCCACATTTCAAAACCCAACTCCTAAATCATCCCCTGAATTGCTATAGATAATTTGAAGTTACACTTATTTCAAAGTGGATTGGACTAGGTATCAAGCCGCTTCTATGTTCTTAGAACCACGAGCTGGCCCCTTCAACCTCACGCCTAATAATAAGGCACACTGTTTTTTATATGCAGAGGTTGGCTCCAACTTCCAAGCCCCCCCCCCCCCCCCAAACAAACAAACACACACACACACACCACAAACAAACTGAACAGGGTCTGACCAAACAGCGTTTCTGTTCTTGGCTACGAGCAGCGGCTTCCAGGCAGCTTCCTGAACCAGCCAGTGAGCATAGCTCCAAGATTTTAGCAGCACTAGATAGCTGGTGACATCAGCTTCACGGTGCACTTCACTACTACATTGCACTTCACGGTGCACAACCTTGTGTTTGGTTTGGTTGTCCCAGGTAGAGGGGGTGCCCTAGACGTCTTGGAACACAGGATGGCTTGGCTTGGCTCAGCCGAAGCCCATCTCCAGACATAGCTCATTGGGCAGGCAGCTGAGGGCGACACTCTCAGAGTCAGAGCTTTCGAGCTCATCCCCCTCCATGCTGGTAGCTGAGGGCGACACTCTCAGAGTCAGAGCTGTCCAGCTCATCCCCCTCCATGCTGGCAGCTGAGGGCGACAATCTCAGAGTCAGAGCTGTCCAGCTCATCCCCCTCCATGCTGGCAGCTGAGGGCGACACTCTCAGTGTCAGAGCTGTCCAGCTCATCCCCCTCCATGCTGGCAGCTGAGGGCGACACTCTCAGAGTCAGAGCTGTCCAGCTCATCCCCCTCCATGCTGGCAGCTGAGGGCGACTCTCTCAGAGTCAGAGCTGTCCAGCTCATCCCCCTCCATGCTGGCAGCTGAGGGCGACACTCTCAGAGTCAGGGCTGTCCAGCTCATCCCCCTCCATGCTGGCAGCTGAGGGCGACAATCTCAGAGTCAGAGCTGTCCAGCTCATCCCCCTCCATGCTGGCAGCTGAGGGCGACTCTCTCAGAGTCAGAGCTGTCCAGCTCATCCCCCTCCATGCTGGCAGCTGAGGGCGACACTCTCAGAGTCAGGGCTGTCCAGCTCATCCCCCTCCATGCTGGCAGCTGAGGGCGACAATCTCAGAGTCAGAGCTGTCCAGCTCATCCCCCTCCATGCTGGCAGCTGAGGGCGACTCTCTCAGAGTCAGAGCTGTCCAGCTCATCCCCCTCCATGCTGGCAGCTGAGGGCGACTCTCTCAGAGTCAGAGCTGTCCAGCTCATCCCCCTCCATGCTGGCCACATACCTCGGCATCATGCTGACCAGGGTGTCCCAGGTAAAGGGGGACAGCCTAGACCTCTAGGAAGGCGGGGTGGCTTGGCTTCTTGAATAGGCATCTTCAAGCAGAGCTCATAGGGCAGGTGGAGTGGCTTGGCTTGGTTTATCCGATGCCCATCTCCAAGCAGAGCTCATTGGGCAGGTGGAGTGGTTTGGCTTGGTTTATCCGATGCCCATCTCCAAGCAGAGCTCATTGGGCAGGTGGAGTGGCTTGGCTTGGTTTATCGGATGCCCATCTCCAAGCAGAGCTCATTGAGCAGGTGGAGTGGCTTGGCTTGGCTTATCCGATGCCCAGCTACAAGCAGAGCTCATTGGGCAGGTGGAGTGGCTTGGCTTGGTTTATCCGATGCCCATCTCCAAGCAGAGCTCATTGAGCAGGTACATGCATCCAAGAGGAACTGTTCCAATACCCAAGGGTGCGGGAGTCGCTAGGTCAGGGGAATTTGGAAGCCAAGTTGGGGAACCAAGTACTTGTCGAGTGGCTTGGCTTGGCTCAGCGGATGCCCATCTCAAGGCAGAGCTCATTGGGCAGGCAGCTGAGGGCAACACTCTCAGAGTCAGAGCTGTCCAGCTCATCCCCCTCCATGCTTGCCACATGTCTAGGCATCATGCTGACCAGGGTGTCCCAGGTAGAGGGGGGTACCCTGGACCTCTTACAAGGCGGGGGAGGGGAGCACACAGCATCATCTAAGGATCGGCTTGGCTTGACGTCACCTGCCACGGAGGCCACTCCGATTGAGGAGCTCCCCTGGCTGCCCCCGAACTCCTGCAGGGCTAGGCCTCCAGGAACGCCGGGAAGCCCAGCACCCAATGAGGCAGGCCCTCCAGGCGCTAGCTGGCTATTGGTCTCGGCGGAGGAGGATAGGGGCACTGCCCCTTGGCTTTGGTGGAAGAGGTGGGGGTTCATGACACCAGGCCAGGTGGGGGGCGCAGCCCCCCCAATGCAGGGGAGGTAGTCCCTGGGACCCACATCCTTCCAAGATTTTATGTTAACGGCATCTTGTCCCTCGCCTTGCAAGCGTGACAAGAGCTGCTGGCGAGACGAGTACTTGACCCTGAATGAGCGTATGAGCAAATGAATGAATAAATGAATGGATGAATGAATGCAAGCGTGACATTGGCTGCTGGCGGGACGAGTACTTGACCCTGCATGAGTGAATGAGTGAATGAGTGAGTGAGTGAGTGATTGAGTGAATGAATGGATGAAAGAATGAATGGATGAATGGATGAATGAATGAATGCATGAATGATAAATGAATGAATGATAAATGAATGAATGAATGAATGAATGCATTAATGAAAGCGTGGCTAGAGCTGTTGTCGGGATGAGTAATTGACGCTGAATGAGCGAATGAGCAAATGAATGAATAGATGAATGCAATAATGAGAATGCATGAATGTATGCGATAATAAGAATGCATGGATGTATGCACGAATGAGATGAGCAAATTCATGAATGATTGAATACATGAATGAGTGGATGGATGGATGGATGAATGGATGAGTAAATTCATGAATGAGCAGATGAATGAATGAATGAATGAATGAATGAATGAATGAATGAATGGATGGATGGACGGATGGATGAATGAAAGCGTGACAGGAGCTGTTGGCGAGACGAGTACTTGACCCTGGAAGAGCAAATGAACGAATATATTAATTAATGGATGAATGAGTGGATGGATTGATGGATGGATGGATGGATGAATGAGCTCATGAGCTCATGAATGAGTGAATGAAATAATGGATGAATGAATGAGCATGCTAGGAAGTCAAGACTGCACTGGACTTACTGGCCGCATGAAGGAATGCATGGATGGATTACAGAGTGGATGGATAGATGAGTGAATAAATGAGCAGGCTAGGAAATCAATACTGTACTGGACTTACTGGCTGCATGAAGGAATGCATGGATGGATTACAGAGTGGATGGATGGATGAGTGAATAAATGAGCAGGCTAGGAAATCAATACTGTACTGGACTTACTGGCTGCATGAAGGAATGCATGGATGGATTACAGAGTGGATGGATGGATGAGTGAATGAATGAGCAGACTAGGAAATCAATACTGTACTGGACTTACTGGCTGCATGCCCAGAGTACATCTGCTAAGTCAATACTGTACTGGACTGCCCAGAGTACATCTACATCTGCATCAATACTGTACTGGACTTACTGGCTGCATGCCCAGAGTACATCCGCTAAGTCCTGGTGGTCCATGACATCAACGTTCTCTGCCACTTGATCCAGCAGTGTTGCAAAGAGCCCTTCCTTGTAGTGATCAACAAAGTAGCTTAGGGACGTGAGCGCCCAGATGAGCGTCTGTGGGAGACAAACACAGAAACAGGTACATGCATGTGGGTGAGCGTCTGTGTGAGCGTGGGTGAGCGGTTGAGGGTGTCAAACACAGAAACAGGTACCGGTATGTGGGTGAGGGGTTTGTGGGAGCATGGGTGATTGCTGTGTGAGCGTCTGTGGGGGACAAACACAGAGACAGGTACCGGTATGTGGGTGAGGGGTCGGGGGTGTTAAAGCGAAAGAAGGGGTGAAACAAACAGGTAAACAGTACTTTCTTCCAGACACTCACAGTACAAGAACTAACAGAGAACTTCCAGACACTCTCAGTACAAGAAGTAATAGAGAAACAGTACTTTATCCCAGACACTCGCAGTACAAGAACTAACAGAGAACTTCCAGACACTCTCAGTACAAGAAGTAACAGAGAAACAGTACTTTCTCCCAGACACTCGCAGTACAAGGACTAACATAGAAGTTCCAGACACTCTCGGTACAAGATCTAACAGAGAAACAGTACTTCCTCCCAGACCCATTACATGATGCACCCAACTCACCGAGCTATCCTTGGTCAAGAGAATACTGTGGTTTCTCTGGGCCCACGATTCAATGCATCCACTCATGCCCCCCCCCCCCCCCCACCCTATCGCCCACCCACTCATGCACCCACCCTTCAGCCCCCCCCACCCCCACCCCGCCACACACAGCCCACCCACAACATGATGCAGCCAACTCACCGAGCTATCCTTGGTTGAGAGCATGCAGTGGTTTCTCTGGGCCCAAGATTCAATGCCCTGGCACAGATGGGTGTGGTGATGGCAAGCTGATGCATATGCCCAAGCGACGTTGGCTACCCCTTGTGGCGAGAATGAGTCAAGGCGAGGCACGATGACGTCTATGGGACAGGAGGGGTGGGTGTGGGTGAGCTGGGGTGGGGGGAGGGGGATAGAAAACAACATGATGATGATGATGATGTGGTGGTGGCCAGCTGATGCATATGCCCAAGTGACGTTGGCTACCCCTTGTGGCGAAAAAGAGTTAAGACGAGTCGATTGGACTGGAGGGGTGGGGGTGGGTGAGGTGTGGGTGGGGACTGGGTGAGGTGTGGGTGGATGAGTGTGAGGATGAGGATGAGGATGAGGATGAGGATGAGGGTATGGTTGAGGATGAGTGTGAGGATGAGTGTGAGGATGAGGGTGAGTGTGGGGGTGAGGGTGAGGATGCAGGTAAAGGTGAGGATGAGGATCAGGGTAAGGGTGAAGCACTACCACCGCCATCCTCATCACCCTCACCTGCTACAGCATTGTATAACTCAGCTCCCACTCATCCCTGCCCACCATTTGTCTTGCTCGCCACCCAAAGCGACTTCCAGTTGTTGAGAAGCATGCATGTGTTGCTTATTTGCTTGCTTGTTTTCCCCACTACCACCACCACGGCCACTGCCATCCTCATCACCCTCACCTGCTACAGCATTGTAGAACTCAGCTCCCACTCGACCTTGCCCACCATCAAACCTGCTCACCGCCCAAACCAACTTCCACTTGTTGAGAAGTATGCATGCGTTGCTTATTTTCTTGATCGTTTTCCCCACCACCACCGCCATCCTCGTCACCCTCACCTGCTACAGCATTGTAGAATTCAGCTCCCACTCATCCCAGCCCACCATTCATCTTGCTCACCGCCCAAACCAACTTCCACTTGTTGAGAAGTATGCATGCGTTGCTTATTTTCTTGATTGTTTTCCCCACCACCACCATCCTCATCACCCTCACCTGCTACAGCATTGTAGAACTCAGCTCCCACTCGACCTTGCCCACCATCCATCCCGCTCCCCGCCCAAACCAACTCCCACTTTTTGAGAAGTACGCATGCGTTGCTTGTTTGCTTGCTTTCCCCACCACCACCGCCATCCTCACCACCCTCACCTGCTACAGCATTGTAGAACTCAGCTCCCACTCGACCTTCCCCACCATCCATCTTGCTCACTGCCCAAATAGTGTTGGATAGTGACTGAGAGTCGAAGCTGTTCAGGTGGGGGGCGATGAGGCCAAGCCACCTTTCCGTGAAAACTGGGTGAGGCATCTCCATCTTGGCACACGACCACAGCACCTGAAGGTGATGATACAAGTAACGTTTGAGTATCACTACGGCTGTTCAGGTGGGGGTTAATGAGGCCACGCCGCCTGTCCATGAACACTAGGTGAGGCATCGCCATCTTGGTACTTGATCAAAGCACCTGAGCGTAATGCCGGACGTAAAGTTAAATTTAAACAGATAACGCCTGGAGAGGCGTGGTGTTGAGGGGACCCTCCCGTACACCGCAGCTGAGGAGAGTCACCATCAAAGTGCAATCATCTCTATGGCCCTAAGTGTAGGGTTTAGGGTTTAGGGTAAAACCCTATACCCTAAACACACCAAAGTTAATTATCTCTATGGCACTAAGTGTAATGTTTAGGGTTCAGGGTAAAACCCTAAACCCATCAAAGATTAATTATTTCATTGGCACCAACTCAGAGCCTATGTCGATAAAATAATTTGCTTGGTTCCGATTCATATGTGCATGTGTATTGCACCGGTGTCACTGTCCACATGCAGGCATCACCCACCCACCCACACCCACTCAATGGCACCAGCTCAGAGCCTCTATTGGTAAAACAATTTGTTAAGGCTCAGTTAGAACTAATAGGCTGCGGGATGTCATGGTGGTGGGTGTGTGTGTGTGGGGTGGGGGTGGGGGGTGGGGGAGGGGGGTAAGTGATGGTGGGGGAGGATGGCCTGGAAACGGGTGGGGGATATGCCCATAGCAAGGTAAGATGACATGGTGGTGGGGTGTGTGGGGTGGGGTGGGGGTGGTCTTGCAAGATGTCCTCAATGCTCCCGCAGCCTAGTAGTTCTGACAATAATGAAAACCTGGAGTGGGGCGATTCGAATTCCGCCAGATCATCAGTGCATGTTTTTATACAAGCTCCTCCTGAATCCAAACGCCAGGTCATCCTCCAAAATACACACACACCTGCCAGGTCATCCTCCAAAACACACACACACATCTGAATCGAGGTTAGGCAGGTCCCTTGAGCCTCTTTGCCCACCCCTGGACTGTAACAAACACACACATATTTGCAATCCTGTTTCGCAACTGGCTCAATGGTAGAGCACATAGAAGCGAGAAGGTGCGCGGTCCGAATCCCTATCCCGAGTACGCCTTAATGTTTGTGGTCACTATCAACCACCATTTTACTTTTTTTACAGGGATAATTTCGATGAAACGGGGTCGAAACTAGCGATCGCTATATATAGCGGGAAACAAAATCCCTGAAGTCAAGCACAGGTTAATCATCCAAGACAAGTCCTCGCGGCGTTGCAAGCGTATGTATGTTACAGTCCAGGGGTATGCCAAATAGGCTAAAGGGACTTGCCCAAGGTAAAGTCCAGGTAATGTCCAGGTAAAGTAGCAGCCCGTTTTAAACCGCCGGAAGACAGGGCTCCCTTAATACCACGCCCCACCAGGCGTTATCACTACTTCAGCCTCTTTGGCAATCCCTGGACTTTAACAAACACTCACACAGATCTTCATACCCCCTCCCAGCCATACTTGTTTTTGTGTGTGACATGTCTTCATTCCGTCGCTGCATGGAACACACCTGGACCATCCCCACGCGGCCACCCACCCACCCACCTGGGCCACATTCTGCAGGTATGGGGCAGCTGGTCAGCACTTACCACACACACCTCTCCATACTCCCACCCACACACCTGGGGCACATTCTGCGGTTATGGGGCAGCTGGTCAGCACTTACCACACACACTTCTCCATACCCCCACCCACACACACACCTGGGTCATCCCCATACAGCCACCCACCCACCCGACCACACACTCCTGGGCCACATTTTGCTGGTTCAGTCGCTTTTCACTTAGCTGGTCAGCACTTCGCACACACACATCTCCATACCCCACCCCCACCCCCACTCCTGGGCCACATTTTGCTGGTTCAGTCGCTTTTCACTTAGCTGGTCAGCACTTCGCACACACACATCTCCATACCCCACCCCCACCCCCACTCCTGGGCCACATTTTGCTGGTTCAGTCGCTTTTCACTTAGCTGGTCAGCACTTCGCACACACACATCTCCATACCCCACCCCACCCCACTCCTGGGCCACATTTTGCTGGTTCAGTCGCTTTTCACTTAGCTGGTCAGCACTTCGACACACACATCTCCATACCCACCCCCACTCCCACTCCTGGGGCACATTTTGCTGGTTCAGTCGCTTTTCACTTAGCTGGTCAGCACTTCGCACACACACATCTCCATACCCCCCCCACCCCACTCCTGGGCCACATTTTGCTGGTTCAGTCGCTTTTCACTTAGCTGGTCAGCACTTCGCACACACACATCTCCATACCCCACCCCCACCCCCACTCCTGGGCCACATTTTGCTTGGTTCAGTCGCTTTTCACTTAGCTGGTCAGCACTTCGCACACACACATCTCCATACCCCACCCCCACCCCCACTCCTGGGCCACATTTTGCTGGTTCAGTCGCTTTTCACTTAGCTGGTCAGCACTTCGCACACACACATCTCCATACCCCACCCCCACCCCCACTCCTGGGCCACATTTTGCTGGTTCAGTCGCTTTTCACTAGCTGGTCAGCACTTTCGCACACACACATCTCCATACCCCACCCCCACCCCACTCCTGGGCCACATTTTGCTGGTTCAGTCACTTTTCACTTAGCTGTCAGCACTTCGCACACACACATCTCCATACCCCACCCCCCCCCACTCCTGGGCCACATTTTGCTGGTTCAGTCGCTTTCACTTAGCTGGTCAGCACTTCGCACACACACATCTCCATACCCCACCCCCACCCCACTCCTGGGCCACATTTTGCTGGTTCAGTCGCTTTTCACTTAGCTGTCAGCACTTCGCACACACACATCTCCATACCCCACCCCACCCCCACTCCTGGCCACAATTTTGCTGGTTCGTCGCTTTTCACTTAGCTGGTCAGCACTTCGCACACACACATCTCCATACCCCACCCCCACCCCCACTCCTGGGCCACATTCAGCGGGTTCAGCCGCCCTCTCTCCAGGCTACTGGTGCTGCAGGCCACCAGGTCTACAATGTGGCTCTGCTGCAGGTAGGGGCAAAGCTGGTCCAGCACTTAGCTGGTCAGCACTTTGCACACACACGTCCATACCCCCCCCCCCCCCCCCCCCCCCCCCCCCCCCCCCCCCCCCCACCCACCCACACACACCTGGGCCACATTCTGTGGGTTCAGGCGTCCTCTCTCCAGGCTGTTTGGTTGCTGCAGGCCACCAGGTCCTCCATGAAGGCGGGGGTGCTGGAAGATGAGTAGGGGGAAGCTGGTCAGCACTTGTGTGGGGTTGGTTTAGCTGGTCAGCACTTGTGTTTAGGTGGTTTAGCTGGTCAGCACTTAGCTGGTCAGCACTTGTGTTGAGGTGGTTTAGCTGGTCAGCACTTGGCTGGTCAGCACTTAGCTGGTCAGCACTTGTGTTGAGGTGGTTGAGCTGGTCAGCACTTAGCTGGTCAGCACTTGTGTTGAGGTGGTTGAGCTGGTCAGCACTTAGCTGGTCAGCACTTGGGTTTGGTTGGTTTTACTGGTCAGCACTTGTGTTTAGGTGGTTTAGCCGGTCAGCACTTGTGTTTAGGTGGTTTAGCTGGTCAGCACTTGTGTTTAGGTGGTTTAGCTGGTCAGCACTTGTGTTTAGGTGGTTTAGCTGGTCAGCACTTGTGTTTAGGTGGTTTAGCTGGTCAGCACTTGTGTTTAGGTGGTTTAGCTGGTCAGCACTTGTGGTTTAGGTGGTTTTAGTTTACATCGTCCAGCCTACACTGCCCTACCAGGACGTTTAGGGTGGCAAGGGCCAAGGCCATGTTGGCCAGGGCCTGGCCGTTGATTGCACCGAGCTGGGGGCGCAGTGTTTTATGTTAAGGTGATATAGGATTAGGTGGTCTATGAAAAGAAGTGCTGACCAGCTACACTGTCCAACTACACTGACCAGCATACACTGTCCTGGGGTGGAAGTTTTAGGGTGGCGAAGCGCCCAGGTCATGTTGGCCAGGGCCTGGCTGTCGAAGGCACCAAGCTGCGGGCCGCAGTGGTTTAGGGTGATAAAGGATTAGGTGGTTTATGAAAAGAAGTGCCGACAATCTAAGGCTGACCAGCTACACTGGCCTACCTAAAAATTTAGGGTGGCGAGCGACCAGGTCATGTTGGCCAGGGCCTGGCTGTCAATGCCATCAAGCTGGGGCTGCAGTGATTTAGGATTAAGTGGTTTATGAAAAGAAGTGCCAACAAGCTAAGTGCTGGCCAGCTACACTGACCAGCATACACTGTCCTACCTGGAGGTCTAGGGGGGGCGAGGGCCCAGGTAATGTTGGCCAGGGCCTGGCTGTCTAAGGCACCAAGCTGTGGGCCGCAGTGGTTTAGGTGGGTTCGGTTGTTTTGATGGTGCATGAAAAGAAGTGCCGACAAGCTATGTGCTGACCAGCTACCCAGCTACTGACCAGCTTCCCAGCCACTGACCAGCTTCCCTCTACTTGGAGGTTTAGGGGGGCGAGTGCCCAGATTGTGTTGGCCAGGGTCTGGCCGTCGAAAGCACTGAGCTTGGGGTGCAGTGATTTAGGATTCGGTGGTTTAGGTGGTTCTTGCAAAGAAGTGCTGACCAGCTTCCTGCTACTATTTTTTTGAAGGGCGGCCCAGCCTCACCTTTGGGGGTCTGGGTAAGTGCTGGAAAAAGGGCATTGGTTTGTCAACACCAACGTGTTTTAAACAACCCTACCTGAAAGTTTAGGGTGGCAAGGGCCCAGGGCATGTTGGTCAAGGCCTGGCCGCCGAAAGCACTAAGCTGGGGACCACAGTGATTCAGGATGAGGTGGTTTATGAAAATAAGTGCTGACCAGCTACACTGTCCAGACTACTCTGGCCTACCTGAAAGTTTAGGTTGGCAAGCGCCCAGGGCATGTTGGCCAGGGCCTGGCTGTAGAAAGCACCAAGCTGGGGGCCGCAGTTGTTTAGGATTAGGTGGTTTGTGAAAAGAAGTGCCGACAAGCTCAGTGCTAGTCACCTACACTGTCCAGCCTACTCTGGCCTACCTGGAAATTTAGGGTGGCGAGGGCCCAGGTCATGTTGGCCAGGGCCTGGCCGTCAAAAGCACCTAGCTGGGGGCCGCAGTTGTTTGGGATTAGGTGGTTTGTGAAAAGAAGTGCCGACAAGCTCAGTGCTAGTCACCTACACTGTCTAGCCTACTCTGGCCTACCTGGAAATTTAGGGTGGCGAGGGCCCAGGTCATGTTGGCCAGGGCCTGGCCGTCAAAAGCACCAAGCTGTGGGCCGCAGTGGTTGACCATGGCGCTTAGCAGTTGCACGTCTAAGTGGTTGTTGGCAGCCATGGACCACATGATGTTGGACAGGCCCTGGGGCGCGAAGCTGTGAAGCCGAGAGCCAGCTTCGGCCAGCAGGCTGGAGTAGAGACGTACGTCGTAGTGCTTCAACCTGTTGTGCCAAGAGTGGGGGTTGTAAGCTGGGGGGCTGGGTTGGTGTGGGGGTGGGGTAGTAGGCTGGAGTACAGGACATGTCGTAGTGCTTCAACCTGTTGTGCAAGAGTGGGGGTTGTAAGCTGGGGGGCTGGGTTGGGTGTGGGGGTGGGGTAGTAGGCTGGAGTACAGGCGCATGTCGTAGTGCTTCAACCTGTTGTGCCAAGAGTGGGGGTTGTAAGCTGGGGGGCTGGGTTGTGTGGGGGGTGGGGTAGTAGGCTGGAGTACAGGGCGCATGTCGTAGTGCTTCAACCTGTTGTTGCCAAGAGTGGGGGTTGTAAGCTGGGGGGCTGGGTTGGTGTGGGGTGGGGTAGTAGGCTGGAGTAGAGACGTACGTCGTAGTGCTTCAACCTGTAGTGCCAAGATGTGGGGTTGTAAGCTGGGGGGCTGGGTTGGTATGGGGTGGGGTAGTAGGCTGGAGTAGAGACGTACGTCGTAGTGCTTCAACCTGTTGTGCCAAGAGTGGGGGTTGTAAGCTGGGGGGCTGGGTGGTGTGGTTGGTGGGGTAGTAGGCTGGAGTAGAGACGTACGTCGTAGTGCTTCAACCTGTTGTGCAAGAGTGGGGGTTATAAGCTGGGGGGCTGGGTTGGTGTGGTGGTGGGGTAGTAGGCTGGAGTAGAGATGTACGTCGTAGTGCTTCAACCTGTTGTGCCAAGAGTGGGGGTTGTAAAGCTGGGGGGCTGGGTTGGTGTGGGGGTGGGGGTAGTAGGCTGGAGTACAGGCCGCATGTCGTAGTGCTTCAACCTGTAGTGCCAAGAGTGGGGGTTGTAAGCTGGGGGGCTGGGTTTGTGTGGGGTGGAGTAGTAGGCTGGAGTACAGGCGCACGTCTAGTGCTTCAACCTGTAGTGCCAAGAGTGGGGGTTGTAAGCTGGGGGGCTGGGTTGTGTTGGGGTGGGGTAGTAGGCTGGAGTACAGGAGCATGTCGTAGTGCTTCAACCTGTTGTAGCAAGGATGCAGGGGGATATTGAGGGGGTTAAGGGGATAGGGAGGAGGAGGGAGGGGGCGGGGGATGAGTGCCAAGATGGGTAAGAGGCTGGGAGGCTGGAGTACAGGCGCACGTCGTAGTGCTTCAATCTGTGGTGGCAAGGGTGGGTTGTAAGTTGGTGGTGTGGGGTGAGGTGGGGGTATGTTTGTGGGTAAGTGGCTGTTGGCCGCCATGGACCACATGGTGTTTGACAGGCCTTGGGGCGCGAAGCTGTGATGCCGAGAGCCAGCCTCGGCTAGCAGGCTGGAGTACAGGCGCACGTCGTAGTGCTTCAACCTGTAGTGCCAAGGGGTGGGGGTTGTAAGTTGGTGGGGTGGCGGTGGGGTGAGGTTGGGTGGGGTGAAGGGGAGCGGGGTGGGACGTGCATGTGCCAAGGTGGGTGGGTGGGAGGCTGGGTTACAGGCACACGTTGTAGTGCTTCAACCTGCCGTGGCACGGGGGTGGGGGTTTGGAAGCTGGAGGGCTGGGGTGAGGTAGGGTGGGGTGGGGTGGGCATGTGGGGTGTGCCAAGGTGGGAGGGTGGGAGGGTGGGTGTTTGGAGTAGAGACGCACGTTGAAGTGCGTCAACCTGCGGTGGCAGGTGTAGGTGGTGGGTGGGGTGGGGTGGGGGGGTACAGGGGGGAATCAAGATCAGCATCCAACAATCAAGATCACCGGCACCACCACACCAACCCCACACCACCTTGTGCCCACCACATGCCCACCACACCACCACATGCTCACCACACCACCACATGCTCACCTCACCAACCCCACACCACCACCTACCTGCCCAGCGCCCAAATGATGTTAGACAGCTCCTGCTCCTTGAACGACCTGGACAAGGACACAGCTCGCTGCGACAGGGCCTGCACCATCCCAGGGTGGGGACAGTCCAGACTGGCAAATGCCCACAGGATGTTGGACAGCTCCTGGGGCTTCAAATCCTTCTGGAGGGTAATCACCTGATGTGGTGGGTGGGTGGTGGTGGCTGGTGGGTGGTGGGTGTTGGTGTGGTGGGGGTGTTGGTGGGTGTTGGTGTGGTGTTTGGTGGGTGTGTGGTTTGTGGTGTTGGTGGGTGGTGTTGGTTGTGGTGCGTGGCTCTGTGGGGTGGGTGGTGGTTGTTGTGTGGTGGGTGTGGTGGTGTGTTGGTGTTGGTGGTGTTGTTTTGTTGGTGTGGTGTGTTGGTGTGTGGTGTCGTGGGTGGTGTTGTGTGTTTGGTGGGGTGTGGGTGGTGGTTGGTGTTTTGGGTGGTGTTGGTTGTGTGGTGGTTGGTGTGGGGTGGGTGTTGTGTTGCGTCGGTGTTGTGGTGTGGTGGGTGTTAGGTGGTGTGGTTGTGTTGGTGTGGTGTTGTGGTGCTGTTGTGTGTTGGATGTGTGTGTGTGGTGAGTTGTGGTTTGGTGGGCGTTGGTGTGTGGTGTGTTTGGTGTGTGGTTTGTTGTGGTGGCTTGGGTGGTTGTGTGGTGGTTGGTGGTGTGGTGTGGTTGTGTGGTGGGTGTTGGTTGTGGTGGTGGTCGGGTGTGGTGTTGGTTGTGGTGATGGTGGGTGTTGGTTGTGGTGGTGGTGGGAGTTGGTATGTGGTGGTGGATGGTCGTGATGGTGAGTGGTGTGGGTGTTGGTGGTGGGTGTTGGTTGTGGGGGGTGGGTGGTGGTCGTGGATGGTGGGGTGTTGGTTGGTGGTGGGTGGTGAGAGTCGGTGGTGTGGGTGGTGGCGTGGTGGGTGGTGGGTGGTGGGTGTGATCACCTTATCTGCCATGTGCCTCCATCAAGGGAGCATCTTGATGGTGCATGTAACAAGTCCAAGTTCAAGTTCCACGCACCTCCACTTCCAAATCTCAACCCGCATCCTCAAACCTCACGTGGAGTCACCCCCCTCCACACACACACACACACCAAGGATCACCTTATCTGTCCGATGGCCTCCACCAAGGGAGCATCTTGATGATGCATGTAAACAAGTCCCAAGTCAAGTTCCACGAGCTCCACCTCCATCTCCACCGGCATCTCACCTACCAACCCCCCCACACATACCCCCTCTCCTCCTCCCACACACTAGATCAACTCTTCCGAACGGCTTCCGCATAAGGTGTTAATCTCAATGGTGCACTGTAAACCAAGTCAAGTTCCCCACCCCCACCCGCACCTCCACCCGCACCTCCACCTACCTACCCCCACCTAGATCACCTTATCTGCCATGGCTGTTATCATGGGAGCATCTCAATGATGCATGTTAACAAGTCCAAGTTTAAGTTCCACACACACCGCTCACCTTCACCCCCACCTTCATCCTCACACGCAGCCCACCTTACTTCCCCACCCCACCTAGATCACTTTTATCTGCCATGGCCCTCCATCAAGGGAGCATCTCAATGATGCATGTACACAAGTCCAAGTTCAAGTTACACACCCACCCCATTTCCACCTTCACCCCCACCCCACTTCTACCCACCAGCCCCTCGACCAGCACCTCCACCACCACCTAGATCACCTTATCTGCCATGGCCTCAATCAAGGGAGCATCTCGATGATGCATGTACACAGTCAAAGTTCTGCACCCTTACTGCCCATCCCATCTCCATTTCCCCCTCCATCCTCACCTGCCGGCCCCTGCACCCCCCCACCTCCACCTAGATCACCTTATCAGCCATGGCCTCCATCAAGGAGCATCTCGATGGTGCATGTACCACAAAGGACCAAGACAGGCTTGGCCAGCTGTTGCGCTCCGAAACGAATTCAGGCAGCTTGACATCCCAGTGCGGCGGATGCCATGAGTTAGGTTAGAGAGAGGGCGGGATCTGGAGGTAGCGGAGCTGGAAGGGGGGGAGGGGGGGGGAATGGGGGAAGAAAGTACAGTGGTTGTGCTGCTTGGCACTGTTTTTTTGTTTATTTTAGTTTGGTTTGTTTTGGTTTGGATTTGTTGGATGCCGTGAGGTGAAGTTATGGAGGGCGGGATCTTTAAAGTAGCGGAGAGTAGAGCTGGAGGGGGAGGGAGGGAAGGGGAGGGTCAGTGGTTGCGCTGCTTGCCATTTTTGTGATTTGTGTGCCAGTACCTTGATGGCTGCGGCGGATGCATGAGGTTGGGAGGGCGGGATCTGGAACGTAGCGGAGCTGGAGGGTGGGGGGGGGAGGGGAGGGGGGGAAGGGGCAAGTCAGTGGTAGTGCTGCTTGCTACGCTTTTTATGAATTTGTAGTTCGGTTTGTTTGGTTTGGATTGGTTTGAAGATGCCGTGAGGTTAGGGAGGGCGGGATCTGGAAGGTAGCGGAAACTGGAGGAGGGGAGCGGGGGAGGGGGAGGGGAGGGGGGGGAGAAGGAGGGGGGAGGGGGGGAGGGAGGGCGAGGTAACTATTGCTATATTATTTTGTTTATTCTAGGTTGGTTTATCCTCTAGTTTTTGGTTGTTTGATTTGCATTTGGTTTGCCTATTGTTTTGGAAGAACTTTGGGATGCGGTTGGAGTCTTGAATGCACAATGAGGCTGAGCTGGCGAGCAAATGCCATGAGGGGAAGATTGGGAAGAAAGGAGAGCGGGGGGGGAGAGGGGGGGAGGGGAGGGGGGGGAGGGGGGAGAGTCGAGGTCAGTGGTTACGCTGCTTGCTATATATTTGTTCCTTAGTGGTGTATTCTACAGAGCTTTGGATTTTTGTTGGTTTGGATTGTTTGACTTTGGTCAGCTGTTGAGCGTAGAAGTGATGCAGGCAGTCTGAATGCGGAGATGCCATGAGGTTAGGGGAGGGCGGGATCTGAGAAAGGATAGAGCATGGTGTTGCTGGGAGGGGGGGGTGGGAGTAGAGGGGAGGGCGAGGGGAAGGGTGGAGACCGTCAGGGTTACGAACCTGCTTGCTAATACTTGGTGTTGTTATTGCGAGAGTGGGAGGAGAAGGGGAAGAATGCGGACGGGGGAGAGTCAGTGGGGTTACGCTGCTTGCCTCTTTTATTTGTTTAGGTTTGGATTTGTTTGGTTTGGATTCTGTTTGAATTTTGGTCTCTTTGGTCGAGCGATAGAAGTCGATGCCAGAGGTCTAGATATGAAGGGAGGATGCCTTAGCGAGGTAGAAGGATCTGGACGCTGGAGGGGGGGCGGGTGGGAGGGGAGCGAGGGGAGAGAGGGGGTGGACGAGAGAGAGGGTCAGGAGGCTTATTTGGTGCGGCTGTGGTTGCTATAGGTTTTTAACTATAGTTTTGTTTATTCTAGTTTCTTGGATTTGTTTTGGTTTTGGATTTTGTGTTTGACTTTGGCCAGCTTCGTTTGAGCGTAGTTGTAACGAGCAGTGATGCAGTCTCGATTGCATTTTTTATTTGGATGGCGGATCGCCATGAGAAGTTAGGGAGGGCGGGATCTGGAAGCCCTAGAGCAGCTGGAGGGGTGGGAGGGGAGGAGGGAGGGGAGGGGAGGGGAGGGGAGGGGAGGAGAGGGGGAGAGTCAGTGGTTACGCTGCTTGCTATATTTTTTTGTTATTCTTAGTTTGGATTGTTTGGTTTTGGATTTGTTTGGACTTTGGTCAGCTTGCTTGAGCGTAGAAGTGATGCAGTCTGAAATGCGGAGGCCATGAGGTTAGGGGAGGGCGGGATCTGGAAGGTAGAGCAGCTGGAGGGGGGGATGGGGGGGGAGGGGGGGGATGTGGCGGGGGGGGGGGAGAGGGAGGGGAGAGTCGTGGTTACGCTGCTTGCTTTATTTTGTTTATAATTATTTTGGATTTGTTGGTTTGGATTTGTTTTGACTTTGGTCAGCTGATTTGAGCGTAGAAGTGATGCAGTCTGAATGCGGTGGCCGGATGCCATGAGGTTAGGGAGGGCGGGATCTGGAAGGTAGAGCACGCTGGAGGGGGGGAGGGTGAGGGGAGGAAGGGGAGGGGGGGGGAGAGTCAGTGGTTACGGCTGCTTGCTTTATTTTGTTTATAATAGTTTGGATTTGTTTTGGTTTGGATTTGTTTGACTTTAGGTCAAGCTGTTGAGCACTAGAAGTGATGCAAGTCTGAATCACGGTGGCGGATGCCATGAGGTTAGGGAGGGCGGTGATCTGGAAGGTAGAACAGCTGGAGGGGGGGGAGGGGAGGGGAGGGGAGGGGAGAGTTCAGTGGTTACGCTGCTTGCTTTATTTTGTTTATAATAGTTTGGATTTGTTTGGTTTGGATTTGTTTGACTTTGGTCGGCTGTTGAGCGTAGAAGTGATGCAGTCTGAATCCGTGGCGGAGGCCATGAGTTAGAGAGGCGGCATGATCACAGATTCTGCTTTGCTTTCTTTTCTTTTGGATCTGCAACTAACTTAGCAGAAGTCCAAGCTGAGTTGGCGAGTCCCCTGGCATCGAAGCTCTCCAGGCCCCCCAACATCCACTCTGCCCCTTTCATCCCCACCCCCACCCCCACCCCCCCCCACACACACACTACCCAGGCCATTTCTCAGGCACTTGCCTTGGCAAAAGCCCAAGCTGAGTTTGCGAGACCCCTAAATCATCGAAGCCGCCCCCCTTTCACCCCCCCCCCGACCTTCTCCCCCCCCTCCTCCTAGACACACACACACACAAAACATACACTACCGAGGCCACTTATCAGGCTCATTGCACTGCTTTCTTTTGGATCTGCAACTACACTTAGCAAAAGCCCAAGCTGAGTTTGCGAGTTCCCCTGGCATCGAAGCTCTCCAGGCCCCCAACATCCTACTCTGCCCCCTTTCATCCCCCCCCCCCCCCCCCCACCACCACCACCACACACACACACTACCCAGGCCATTTCTCAGGCACTTGCCTTGGCAAAAGCCCAAGCTGAGTTTGCAAGTCCCCTGGCACCAAAGCTTTCCAACGTTCCCACTATGCCCCCTTTTATCCCCCCCCCCCCCCCACACACACACACACACACTAACTACCCAGGCCATTTCTCAGGCACTTGCCTTGGCAAAAGCCCAAGCTGAGTTTGCAAGTCCCCTGGCGTCAAAGCTCTCCAAACTTTTGTCGAGCATCCTACTCTGCCCCCTTTCAATTCCCCCCCCCCCCCAAACACACACACACACAAACACCCACTACCCAGGCCATTTCTCGGGCACTTGCCTTGGCAAAAGCCCAAGCTGAGTTTGCGAGTCCCCTAGCGTCGAAGCTCTCCAGGCTTTTGTCGAGCATCAAGCGTGACAGGGCATCGGCAAGGGGTCGTGTGGCTGACCACCTGTTGGTCCCCCCCGCTGCTTGGACGTCCTCACAGGGAGGCTGCTTCCCCCGTCCGAAGCCCCCCTCTCCAGGCTGGGGAGGGCTTAGGCCACGGAATGTGCCCTCCGCCTTGTGGGTGACGTCAACCATGCCTAAGCTGGGCCACGCACCGTTCCCTGCGCCTGCAGCCCCGCTCGTGGGGTGGGCCCCCCCAGGCTTGGCTGTGAGCCCCCCTGAATGGGCAGGCCCCCCTTCTGATGGGGCACCTACTGTGCAGCTTCCTGCCTGTGTGCTACTACCATTGTTGCCAGCTAGCTTGGGCATGCGGCTGATTGCGCTGCTCAAATTAAAAGCATCCATCTTGCTTCCCTTCTTGTGCACCAGCTCTAACAAATCGGCCACAGTTGGCGCGGCCATGATCTGCTTGTTCAGCAGGACCGATGCAGGGGAGGGTCGTGAGGAGGGCTTAGCGTGGGCCGTGTGTTTCGCACCCGAGGACACCCCTCCTGCTTGGGGGGCTTAGCCCTACCCTCCCATCATCCTTGGTGCGGCGGCGCGGCTGTTCAGAGGCCCTGGTTGTAGGCTCATGCTGTCCCTTGGCCTGGGTTAGGGCAAGCTTCCTGGTTGGGGGTGGCGGCTGGGAGGAGGCTCTGGCGGCGGCTTGCTTTGGGTGGGTGGGGCTCTGGAGGGTGCGAGGCGGTGATGAAGGTCTTGGGAGCTAGTGATTGGGAGGTGGTACCAAAGCCCATTTGTTTCAAGCAGTTGTGGGTGAAGATTGGGAGGCGCGGTTCGGAGGGTTAGGAGGTGGACAGGGTGGGTAAGGAGAGTTGGGAGGGTTGTGAAGAGGGGAGGGGAGGGGAAGGGGGAGGGGGGGAGGGATGTAAGAGGGGTGAGTGTGGGGAAGGGGGAGGGGAGGGTTGGGAGGGTTGTAAGAGGGGGGGGGGGGGGGGGGGGGGAGGGAGGAAGAAAGGGAGATAGGGAGAAAGGGAGGGAGGGAGGGAGGGGAAACTCCAAAACCAATCCTACACCCTAGAAGGCTGCACCTTTCTGCGATAATACACGGTACAAACACAACACAGTAAATCTCAAGTGTGATACAACACAAGCAAACACAAACGAAACAGTTCAAATCAACGGCTCCCTATAACGCACTTGTGTATTGGGAACACCATTGCATCCTTCCTTGAGGAAAGGCTCGCCCAGGCTTTCCACAACTAGAACACAAAGAATTCGGCGCAAATACAACACAAACAAACAAATATGATGCAGTAAAAAACGCAGTACAAATGCAGTACAATCGACACCATATAGCGTACTTGTGTAATGGGAGCACCATTTCATCCTTGTGAAAGGCTTCACCCAGCCCCGAAACCATTTGCTTGGCTACTCTCCCCGCAGACCCGGCT
Organism: Microglena sp. YARC; assembly: GCA_022414725.1. Lineage (NCBI taxonomy): Eukaryota > Viridiplantae > Chlorophyta > Chlorophyceae > Chlamydomonadales > Chlamydomonadaceae > Microglena > Microglena sp. YARC. Next base: position 36,991,389 of record CM039466.1, read on the forward strand.
GCCTGGTCAGTTTGAGATAGTGAGGTGGAGGCGTTTGCAGCACCAGAAGCCTGCGGCTGTTGCTGCTTTGGCTGAGGTTGTGAGCGTGGCGGTGGAGGTGGGGGAGCGGGGAATTGGTTTCCCAATAGGGTGGTCCATGCTGAGCTGCTCGAGCTACCGACTTGCAAGGAGCCACGTGTGATGGGCAAGGCGAAGAGATGCGGGGAGAGGTGGGCCCTGCGGGTGAGGCGAATGGGTGAGGAGATGGGTGAGGCGAATAGATTGCAAGGAGCCACGTGTGATGGGGGAGACGAATAATGCTGTGCGAGGTGGGCCCTGCAGGTGGGGCGAATGGGTGAGGCGAATATATGCGGTGCGAGGTGGGCCCTGCAGGTGAGGCGAATATACAGTGAGAGGTGGGCACTGCAAGTGAGGCGAATGGGTTAGGCAATGGGTTAGGCAAATAGATGCGGTGAGAGGTGGTTCCATGCTGCACTGCTTGCGCCTGCGCCGACTTGCAAGGTGCAAAGTTGTGATGGGCGAGGCGAAGAGATGCGGTGAGAGGTGTGGCCCTGCGTGGGTGAGGCAAATGGGTGAGCAATGGGTGAGGCAATGCGGTGAGGCCAAATAGATGCGGTGAGAGGTGGGTCCATGCAGAGCTGCTTGACGGTGCAACGTGTGATGGGCGAGGCGAAGAGATGTGGGGAGAGGTGGGACCTGCGCGGGTGAGGCAAATGGGTGAGGCAATGGGTGAGGCAAATAAGTGAGGCAAATGGGTGAGGCAAATGGGTGCAGTGATGGGTGAGGCGAATAGATTGCAAGTTGCCACGTGTGATGGGCGAGGCGAATGAACCCCAACTAATCGTAAACGACAGGGGCGCGGAGTTCATGCGATGCAGATGGTTTAACTTCAATTTAGAAGACAAAATCACTACTACTCTCAATACACTGATGAATATGTCAGATATCTTCATCATCCCAACTCTTCAACATTTAGCAGGTTCTGACATTGTTTTTCAAATACATCACAAGGCATCAACATCTGTACAGCTTTCTGTGATCAAGTACGGCCAGGGTAACGTGCGGACAACACGACACAGACAGACAGACAGACAGAGACAGGCAGACAGACAATCGGACAACAGAATGGCTCCCGCCCCCCAGAAGGGGGCTATGCAAAAAAAGTCAAATACAAAAAAATCCCACCAATCAGGAATGAGAGGTCCCCAATGTGACAGCTAGGCAGCACATAGCTCCTTAGTTTGCTTTGCAATAATTGTCGTACCTTTTGCATACACACACAAAACTCTGATCATGAGGAAGAGGTCCCCAATGTGACAGCAAGGCATAAGATGGCTTTGCAATAATTGCCGTAACTTTTGCACACACACGAAAATAGGAAGGAGAGGTCCCCAATGTGACAGCTAGGCACCAGAGGGCTACTTCGTTCGCTCTGCAATAATTGCCGTAAATTTTGAACACACAAAAAGAACCGATCAGGAATGAGAGGTCCCCAATGTGACAGCTAGGCAGCACATGGCTTCTTCGTTCGCTCTGCAATAATTATCGTCAATTTTGCAACAACAAAAAAAAAATACAACTGATCAGGAATGAGAGGTCCCCAATGTGACAGGTAGGCATCAGATGGCTCCATCATTCTCTCTGCAAAAATTATCATAAAATTTGTCTGAAAAAGTCAAATAAAATAAAATCTCGCCAATCAGGAATGCAAGGTCCCCAATGTGACAGCTACGCATCCGATGGCTCAGCAATAATTGTGTAACTTTTTGTGAAAGTCAAATAAAATAAAATCTCACCGATCAGGAAGGAGAGGTCCCCCAATGTGACAGCGATAAAGTATGGGCTCCTTAGTTTGCTCTGCAATAATTGTCGTACATTCGCAACAACAAACAAAAATCTCACCGATCAGGAAGGAGAGGTCCCCAATGTGACAGCGATAAAGTATGGGGCTCCTTAGTTTGCTCAGCAATAATTGTCGTACATTTTGCAACAACAAACAAAAATCTCACCGATCAGGAAGGAGAGGTCCCCCAATGTGACAGCGATAAAGTATGGGCTCCTTAGTTTGCCTCTGCAATAATTGTCGTACATTTCGCAACAACAAACAAAAATCTCACGATCAGGAAGGAGAGAGGTCCCAATGTGACAGCGATAAAAGTATGGGGCTCCTTAGTTTGCTCTGCAATAATTGTCGTACACTTTCGCAACAACAAACAAAATCTCACCGATTTTCAGGAAGGAAGGTCCCCAATGTGACAGCGATAAAGTATGGGGCTCCTTAGTTTGCTCTGCAATAATGTCGTACATTTCGCAACAACAAACAAAAATCTCACCGATCAGGAAGGAGAGGTCCCCAATGTGACAGCGATAAAGTATGGGGCTCCTTAGTTTGCTCAGCAATAATTGTCGTACATTTCGCAACAACAAACAAAAATCTCACCGATCAGGAAGGAGAGGTCCCCAATGTGACAGCGATAAAGTATGGGGCTCCTTAGTTTGCTCTGCAATAATTGTCGTACATTTCGCAACAACAAACAAAAATCTCACCGATCAGGAAGGAGAGGTCCCCAATGTGACAGCGATAAAGTATGGGGCTCCTTAGTTTGCTCTGCAATAATTGTCGTACATTTCGCAACAACAAACAAAAAATCTCACCGATCAGGAAGGAGAGGTCCCCAATGTGACAGCGATAAAGTATGGGGCTCCTTAGTTTGCTCTGCAATAATTGTCGTACATTTCGCAACAACAAACAAAAATCTCACCGATCAGGAAGGAGAGGTCCCCAATGTGACAGCGATAAAGTATGGGGCTCCTTAGTTTGCTCTGCAATAATTGTCGTACATTTCGCAACAACAAACAAAAATCTCACCGATCAGGAAGGAAAGGTCCCCAATGTGACAGCGATAAAGTATGGGCTCCTTAGTTTGCTCTGCAATAATTGTCGTACATTTCGCAACAACAAACAAAAATCTCACCGATCAGAAGGAGAGGTCCCAATGTGACAGCGATAAAGTATGGGGCTCCTTAGTTTGCTCAGCAATAAGTGTCGTACATTTCGCAACAACAAACAAAAATCTCACCGATCAGGAAGGAGAGGTCCCCAATGTGACAGCGATAAAGTATGGGGCTCCTTAGTTTGCTCTGCAATAATTGTCGTACATTTCGCAACAACAAACAAAATCTCACCCGATCAGGAAGGATGAGGTCCCCAATGTGACAGCGATAAAGTATGGGGCTCCTTAGTTTGCTCTGCAATAATTGTCGTACATTTCGCAACAACAAACAAAAAATCTCACCGATCAGGAAGGAGAGGTCCCCAATGTGACAGCGATAAAGTATGGGGCTCCTTAGTTTGCTCTGCAATAATTGTCGTACATTTCGCAACAACAAAACAAAAATCTCACCGATCAGGAAGGAGAGGTCCCAATTGTACAGCGATAAAAGTATGGGGCTTCCTTAGTTTGCTCTGCAATAATTGTCGTACATTTCGGCCAACAACAAACAAAAATCTCAACCTCGATCGGGAAGGAGAGTTCCCCAATGTGGACAGCGATAAAGTATGGGGCTCCTTAGTGTTGCTCTGCAATAATTGTCGTACATTTCGCAAAACAAACAAAAAATCCTCACCGATCAGGAAGGAGAGGTCCCCAAAGACAGCGATGAAGTATGGGGCTCCTTAGTTTGCTCTGCAATAATTGTCGTACATTTCGCAACAACAAACAAAAATCTCACCGATCAGGAAGGAGAGGTCCCCAATGCGACAGCGATGAAGTAGAGGGCTCCTTAGTCCGCTCTGCAACATCATGCCCACCGATGGCTGCGAGCGCGTTGAAAAAGAGAGCATTGTCTGCTCCCTTGTCTGCCCAGCTGTCTACTTGTGGCAGGTAGGAGGCGAGAGACGACGATGTGGTCGACGATACTTGAGACAGACCATCTGTAGAAGGGTAGGAGGGAGGGGTCAGGGCGTGGTGGGTGGGAAGGGTGGGTGGTGGTGGTGGTGGTGTTGAGTGGGGTGTGGTGGTGGTGATGAGGCGGGGGGGGGGGGAGAGGCTGAGGCGTCCCGAAGGTAGTGTGTGGTAGGTGGTGTTGCGGGTTGGTGGGGTGCCGGGTGCCGGGCGGTTGGTGGGTGCTGGGGGGTGCCCAGCTGTCTACTTGAGCAGGTAGGAGGTGAGAGAGGACGATGTGGTCGACGATACTTGAGACAGACCATCTGCCAGATGGGTGGGAAGGGATGAGAGTAGGTGGTGGGTGAGAGGTGGGCGTGGGTGGGTGGTGGGTGGCGGCCGTGGGTGTGGTGGTGGGGTTGAGTGGTGGTGGGTGGTGGTGCTGAGGCGGGGGGGGGGGGGGGGCGGGGGGCAAGTGGGGGGGTGGGGAGTGCGGAGTGGTGGTGGGGGTGGTGGGGGGTAGGGAATGGAGGTTGGTGGGCGGGTAAGTGGGTGGTGCCAGCTGTCTACTTGAGACAGTAGAAGGTGAGAGAGGACGATGTGGTCGACGATACTTGAAAACAGACCATCTGTAGAAGGGTGGTAGGGAGGGTTCGAGGCTTGGTGAGTGTGATGGGTGGGTGATGGTGCTAGGTGGGTAGGTGGGTGGGTATTGGGGTGGGGCGGGTGGTGGTGTTGAGTGGTGGTGGTGGTGGTGGGAGGGGTGAGTGGTGGGTGGTGGTGGGGGGGGGGGGAGGGGGGGGGGGGGGGGGGGGGGGGAGGGGCTGGGGCGGGTGGTGCTTTGATGGGTTGGTGGGTGAGTGGAGTGCTGGGCGGGTTGGTGGTTGGTGCCCAGCTGTCTACTTGGGGCAGGTAGGAGGCGAGAGAGGACAATGTGGTCGAAGATACTTGAGACAGACCATCTGTTAGAAGGGTGGTAGGGAGGGTCGAGGCGTGTGGGTGGTGGTGGGCGGGTGGGTGACGGTGATAGGCGGGTGGGAGGGTGGTGGTGGTGGTGGTCTTGAGTGATGGTGGGTAGTGGTTATGGGCGGGTTGGTGGGTGGTGGGTGGCACCCAGCTGTCTACTTGAGGCAAATAGGAGGCGAGAGAGGACGATGTGGTCGACGATACTTGAGACAGACCATCTGTAGAAGGGTGGTAGGGAGGGTCAAGGCGTGGTGTGGTGGTGTGGTAGGCGGGTTGGTGACGGTGTTAGGTGGGTGGCTGGGAGGGTGGGCGGTGGTGGTGGGGTTGAGTGGTGGTGGGTGGTGTTAGGCTGGTGGGTGGGTGGGTGACAGTGCTAGGCGGGTGGGTGGGTGGTGGTGGTGGTGGTGGTGGTGGTGGTGGTGTGGGTGGTGGGTGGTGGTGCTGGGCGGAGTTGGTGGGTTGGTGGGTGCTGGGCGGTTGGTGGGTGGGTGGGTGCTGGTGGGTTGGTCCGTCGGTGGGTGCTGGGCGGGTTGGTAGGTTGGCGGGTTGGTGGGTGCTGGGCGGGTTGGTGGGTTGGTGGTGCTGGGCGGGTTGGTAGTTGGTTGGTGGTGGTTGGTGCCCAGCTGTCTACTTGGGGCAGGTAGGAGGTGAGGAGAGGACGATGTGGCTGACGACACTTGAGATAGGTCATCTGTAGATGGGTGGGAGGGATGAGGTAGGCTGGTGGGAGGGAGGGTGGGTTGGCGGGTTGGTGGGTCCTGGGCGGGTTGGTGGTCGTGGGTGCTGGGCGGCGTTGGTGGATTGGCGGGTGGGTGGGTGCTGGGCGGGTTGGTGGGGTTGGTAGGTTGGTGGGTTGGTGGGTGCTGGGCGGGTTGGTGGTTGGTTGGTGGTGGTTGGTGCCCAGCTGTCTACTTGGGGCAGGTAGAAGGTGAGAGAGGACGATGTGGTCGAGGATACTTGAGATAGGCTATCTGTAGATGGGTGGTGGGGGGATAAGAGGTAGGTGGTGGGAGGGTGGTGGGAAGAGTGGGTGGGAGGGTGGTGGGAAGGTGGGTGGGTGAGTGTGAGGGTGGTGGGTGGGTGGGTGGAGCGAGAGGTGGGTGGGGTGGGTGTGAGGGTGTGTGAGGAGTGGGTGGGTGGAGTGAGAGGTGGGTGGGTGGGTCGGTGGGTGGGTGCGAGGTTGGGTGGGTGGGTGGGAGAGTGTTGGGAGCGGTAGGTGGGTGGGGTGAGAGGTTGGTGGGTGTTGATGGTGTGTATGCGTGTGTGTGAGTCAGATGAGGAAGCTCTTGGTTGGGTGGGTGGGATGGGTGGGTGGGACAGTGTGTCAGGGTAGGTGGTGGGGTGAGGGTAGGTGGGTGGGGTGAGAGGTTGGTGGGTGTTGATAGTGTGTATGCGTGTGCTTGAGTCTGATGAGTTAGCTCTTGGTTTCCGTGCGTATCGCACGGGGGTTCGAATTGTGTTCTGCATACAGGCACACGCATGAAGGCGTGTAGAAGCATGCCATAATAATCCCTAGTCAACTCGAGGTGGCGACGAGTCGGAGCTCCCAGGAAGCTGCTGAGCGGAATAGTCCGAGGGAGTGTGCGTCCAGCAACCAGAAGCGTCGAGTTCGATCGGATACTATGCAGCAGCAAACGGGCAGCTTTCCGCAGGAGGCGCGGGGTGCACACAATAATGGTGTGGAGGTGCTGGTTTGTCAAGCATCGCCCCTCATAGTAGATTCAAAATAGCATCGTCATTACGGACTGCAAGAAAATCGTGCTTTCGAGAAGAGCTGAAAAAGTTGCATCGGAGTTGCCAGTGAGTTAATCGCAAGCGCACAAGGTCGGTGCACCATGGCCAGCCTGTACAACCAGCAACACCGTATCTTGTTGCACACTCTGCGATTCCTTTCTCCTAGTGCTGGAGATAAAAGTAGCGTTTGGTGTGTCTTGCGGAAGGAACCTGCCCGCCAGGTTGCGAGCAAGCTCAATACCAGCATCATAATGCATCGTGCTTCGTTAATTTATTCATATGCTTGGTTCGTTGAGTTAAAAGCAGTCCACGGTGTGTCTTGATAAAACAAATCCGCCACACAGGTTGCTAGTACCCACCACGAGCTGCTAGTAGCGTATTCCGCAGTAGCTGTAATTTTGACATAGTAGCGAAGCCCGTTCCACAACTATCTCAGCATCAGATCGTTGAAACTCCAGTCGAGGCGAAGTGCAGGTCTGATTGTGTATTTTCGAGTCTCAACGGCTCAACTTCTCAATATTGTTGGCCCCAGTTGGCCATTGTGACTGGCGAAGGGGCGCCGGCATCGGTTAGAAAGAGATGAGGGCAATTCGTCCTCGATAAATCATTATAGTAACGAACCAGGCACTGCAGGTATGCACCCGATAATCCGACTCATCGGCTGCAGACCTGCAGTGCGACAAAACATTATACATTCTGTTTACAGACCACGGTAATGAGAATATATATGACAGACCAGGGGGTAGCCAAATTTGCTTCAGGGGCTTGCCCAACCTCGAAAATCAACTTGATTATAGACCATCAGGATGGGCTACATGCTCACTCCAGTGGTGGCCAAATAGGCTTAAGGGACTTTCCCAGAACTAGGAACAGGAGAGACAGCTGAAGGCAAGCGTCGCAAGCGACTCAGAAAATTGGCGGAGTGTGTTGGCAACAGAACGAAAGGTGGCAACAATGGAGCTGACCGAAGCCAGTTACATGAGACAGTTGGCTGACATATCAGGCTTCAATTTTTCGGTCAATCGGACAGACAGACAAATGGGTAACCCTTGGGGCTCCCGCCACCCAGAAGGGGGGGCTCCGCCAAAAATGGAGATAAAGACGCGTGTACTTAATATTGTCGCCTTGCTCTTATCTTGTTCTGAATTCTGTATGTATGCAAACACATAAAATATTGCTCACAATTCCCCCTAAACTCTTCCTCCTCTCCACCACCACACGAGCATGCAAGCATTATCTACACACCCACTGCCGTTGACAGCTCTGAGTGCACCAGCTGATCTAGTGACTTGCTACCTACACCCAGGTGGGACCACCAGGATCCTGACCAGCTCTTTCTTCAAGGGGAAGGTGGAGAGAAGGAGGTGAGTGCCACTAAGGCCATAGAACAGCTTGCATCCTGTTCAGGTTGTCGAACAGGTGTCCAGGGTGTACAACATCTGTTTATGTACATAATTGGTTAAACATGTAGTTGTTGAACAGGTGTTAAACACCCTGGACACCTTTTTAACAATCGGAACAGGTGCAGGCGCCCGTAGGGTATGCCACCAGGATCCCGACCAACTCTTTCTCCAATGTGTAGGTGAAGAGAAGTAAGACTGAGCCACTTAGTTGCAAGCACTGTGCTTTGCTGCACTGTGCTGCCCTGCCCTGTGCTGTCTGTCTGTCTGTCCTGTCTGTCTGTCTGTCTGTCTGTCTGTCTGTCTGTCTGTCTGTCTGTCTGTCTGTCTGTCTGTCTGTCTGCCTGCCTGTCTGTCTGTCTGCCTGCCTGTCTGTCTGTCTGTCTGTCTGTCTGCCTGCCTGTCTGTCTGTCTGTCTGTCTGTCTGTCTGTCTGTCTGTCTGTCTGTCTGTCTGTCTGTCTGTAATGCTGTATTTGATGATCTAGTGCCTTGCTATACCTGCACCTAGGTGGGGACTCTGCCACCAGGATCCTAACCAGATTTTTCTCCAATGTGAAGGACTGTAGGTGAAGAGGAGTCCAACTAAGATGCCACTAATGTGCAACGAAGGTGCAAGCAATGTCTGAAGTTTATAATAAGTTACAGGGGCCGCCAAGGGCAGCATCTAAGTAGCCGGTTAGATATCGTACTGGGGGATTCCATTCCATGAGGACCCTACTGGGCAGTACAGGTTATGACTCAACAAGCTCGACAACAACAACAAGAACAGCCTCAACAAGTAACCTCAACGAACAACAAAAACCTCAACAACAACGAGGCATAGTGAGTCATATCATAACACCAGGTCTGTAATACTACACCCCCGCTGCTGTTGATGGGTCAGAGTGCACCAGATGATCTAGCGACTTGCTCCCTGCTCGAAAGCCTGCCCCCAGGTGGGAGTACGCCACCAGGATCATGGCAAGCTCCCATGGAATGATGGCATCCACTTGCGCATCCACAGCACGGCGGAAGGCATCCAACCACTCGCAAGTGGGGCGCACATTCATTCGGTTCAGACCTGTTGGGTTGGGTGCACGGTAAGGTTTGGCTGGAGAACCCTAATCCTGATAGGGAGGTGACTAGAAGCTGTTCTGTGTGTCAGGAACTACTAGGCTCTGAGGACATCTGATCGGATGTCCTCAGAGCTCCCGTAGCCTAGTAGTTCCTGACAATAATGCATGTCCCGGAGCCAAAAAGAGTAATAGTGGAAACGCCTTGTGTCCGGCTTACATACGCTTAAAAGCTATGCTGCGTATATCTTCGCTTTCCTTTTCGGCTTTGATCAGCAGCTTCCAGGCAGCTCCCAAGCTGGCTATGTAGTTACACATAAATCAACCTAATGCACCTATTAGCTCACTGCGCCATAAATGTATTCTAATAAAAAAAAATGAAATGTATAATAATAACAAATGAATATGTAATAATAAAAAAATGAATATGTTATAATCAACAACATGAATATATTATAATAAAAATATGAATTTGTCAGAATCAACGAAATTAATCTATTATAATAAACAACATGAATATATTATAATAAACAACATGAATATATTATAATAAACAACATGAATATATTATAATTTGTCATAATCAACAAAATGAATATTGTATAATAAACAACATGCGATATATTATAATACAAATATGAATTTGTCATATTCAACAAAATCAATATATTATAAAAAACATCATGAATTTGTCATAATAGACAACATGAATATATTATAAATAAAAAACATGAATATATATGATAAACAACATGAACATATAATAAATAAAACAACATATTATATTATGATAAACAATATGAACATATAATAATAAACAACATGAATAGATTATGATAAACAACATGAACATATTATAATAAACAACATGAATTTGTCATAATCAACAAAATGAATTATTATAATAAATAACATGAATTTATTACAATTACATTACATTACATGTTAAAGTCTACTTGACACCGCGAGGGTGTATGAGACTCTGTGCTTTAAACACAAAGAAAAAGCACCCACAAAGAAAACAACCCCATTACATCAGGGGTGTGTTGAGGACAAACAAACCAAACTCCCAACCACCGTTTTGGTGGCGTAGGTATTAAACCCCCTAGAGCAGGACCCAGATCTCAACCACTTACAGTGGCGGGGGTAAGAAGCTAACAAATGAGAAGTCACAAGAAGAAGAAAAAAAGGGATAATAAATTACGGTGCCACTAAGCAGTCCAGGGCTTCCTGTCTTGCCTCTTCTACAGTAGAAAAGATAGTCGGCTAAGGTTGCTCCAGAAAGTCTTAGTGCCATTTCCATTCATAAAGGTTCTGAATGTGGAATCGCAGAATTCCACATTCCATACGGTTAAGTCGGTATCCTCATGGACATGCCTTATAAATATCTGTAAACAGCTTCTGGTAGCGGAGGCGAATATCATTATAAAAAGGGCACTCAAACATATGCATTTTCATCCTTAGGTTTTTGGAACCCACACTTGACAGTGTCTCATTGAACGAGGGATGTGTGCTCTATCCACCGCCCTCATCTTTCCTTTCTGTGTTCAGCCAATGGGAACCCATTCTAAACTGTGCTATAGAACGAATCTGATCCTGCCTTATTGTAAGGCAGATGTAAAGGGAATCAAGCCATTCTCATCATTGCTGTTGGCTGCGAACCATTTCTGGTATCGGAGGCGCTTAAAAAGCCAACCCTTCTCTCATCAGGGATGTCTCTGACTGCATCGGTGTCAGCTTGGGTACTTCAAAAAAAACACCTCCATGACTCAAAAACTTCAGACATACTACCTTCGACATCGACAGCCTCCAAATTGTTTGGTTTTTTACTGGATCCTAGACTTGTGGACGAGCGCAACGTAAGTCATGAAGCCCAGCCAGTGTTGGAATCAAAAGATTCCTCAAGAGCCATTCTAATGAGATCCCCAGGTTCTTTATCTATTTCTTTGTTCCAGAAGCGCAAAGCTTGTTTAAGCCAAGCAAAACACAACGGGGCTTTTCTACCCAGCTCTTCCCATGTGATAATATTAGATGTAGTAGATTGGCAAACACCCAACATTTGTTTAAGTAAACTCTACGCCATTTTCTCACAAGCATGGTCCCATTTGAGATAAGTGTGTTGTTTTCAGAATAGAAGGAGCCACACTCACAGAAATTCAGGATAGGTTTTACAAGAGAATCAAACAGGTGGGTGAGGAAATATCAATATTTTATATCTCCATAGTATGGCATCCGCCTACGGAGGCATGTGGTGTGCCTTTTGGGCCTTAGTGGGCATAAAGAACTAGAAAAACAGACTTTTGCACGATTGCTTGAGTCACCAATCCACAAAGAGGAAACCCATCCGATAACCAGGTAGATAAAAAAAGATACACTTTGTAGAAAGCTGTGCTCCATACCATTAGACAAATTTGTAATCAGGATCCATACGGGCCTCATCACAGAATTGCTTGTTATCTCAAAAACCGCACAACACAATCTCAGTTTTCTTTATATTCAACAACCCATGCTTAGTTAAAAAAAGCGCCCTCCGCCAGAAATCTCTCAGGCAGTCCAGCATCCGCTTGAGACCCATATCTGCCGGGGATTCTGCCATTAATAGCATAGGTCATCAGCGAAAATAAAAAAACGAGTAACAATTGCAGAATCTTCCCCCTAAGCTCAGCCCTAACATTTGCGGAGCTTGGAGTTGGCCCAACAGGAACGATGCAAGCCATTCTGGATTTCTGTGCCTATATCAATGAACAAAAAGAAATTCAATCTTCTAAAACCATACAAAACAATGAAAGAAATTGGCACAATGCTCTAACAATAAAACAAAAAGAAATTCAATTCTAAACAATAATAAGAAAAAGAAATTAATTCTAAGCCAATAAACAAAAAGAATAACCACATTACAATAAAAAATGAATATATTACAAATACCCGTACACGCCTTAAAGGAAATGGCAAGAAAAACAGTCACTGGCAATTGGGTCCATTTTCCCTGAAAAAGGTGAAAATGTGGTTGGGGTATCAGAAAAGCATGGGAAATTACTTGGCAAAGGGGTATCCATGCTGAACCGACTCAAGTTGAGACCTGAAAAACCAGTTGGCAAAGAATCGCTTTGTTGTTTTACATGTCCTTTTGCTGTAACAATGTTAAAAAAAGAGAGACTTAAAGTGTACAGTTTACTTGGGTTCTACAAATCTTTGTGTCACCCAGGCTTGCTGTCAACCAAAATCCCGTTAACATGCAAACAAGTCCTAAGTTCACCTTTGCAACCAGCATATTGGCGCATATGCAGAGCAAAAACTGCTTGTTGCGCTGCCATTGGCCCCACGGGGGGGCCATAACATTCGTGTGTGCGTCTTAAGCTAGACTGAAAAAATGAACATGGTGTGGCAACAGAAATGGAGCTGACCGAAGCCAGTTGAGTTAGTTATTAGACAGTTGAGGGTAACTGACTTGTCAGGCGTTTCAATGTTTTATCAGACGCACAGAATCAGCCCCCCGAGAAGGGGGGGGGGGTCCGCCAAATCAATCGACATTCTACCTGTTCCTAGCCATATTTAAGGCATGTTACAATTATAATTGAGGAGCAGAGGTGGGCTGGCTGACCATCAAGTATGTAACAATTAAATAAATCAGTAGCAGAGGTGGGCCGGCTGACCATACAGTGCTTGGATTGCAACCGTGTAACAATTAAATTAAAATCAGGATGCTTAGTAAGCCCACTCTCCAACTTTTATATATCGATGGGGAAGGGAGGGAGGCGAAGGAGAGAGGGAGGGGGCTAAGTAGGGCTGGAACAAAACGCACAGTCTACCCTACAGCGTTTGCGTCAGGTTTTTGCAGTAACTTAGGCAACGGCAACCCAGCTGGGCTATAGACTCCATGTTCGAGCCAAAACCGATTTTTGGACAAGTCCTATGCAGCGCTCGTCAGCGAATGCGGAAAATTGGCCGAGTGTGTTGCAACCGAACGTTAAACGAAGAAAGTCTTGTTGGCCCATACGTGGCCAACGATGGAGCTGTCCGAAGCGAGTTAGTTACCGCGAACGTTGGCTGACGTGTCGGGCTGTCAACAAAAAAAATATTTCGGTCGGACAGACGGACAAGATGGGTAACCCTGGGGTTCCCGCCCCTTGAAGAGGGGGCTCGCCAAACCAAGGGTAGCTTGCCAAAACCGTTTGCCATTACTCCCAGTACCTTGTATTAAGGCAGGGAACGGTAAACAAAACGAGTATATTTATAATATAAAAAAACGAGAGTCTTATATTATAGTGTAAACAAAAACGAGTATGTTATAATAAACAAAACGAGTACATTGTAATAAACAAACGAGTATATTATTATATACAAAACGAAAGTATATTATAGTACAATCTAACGAGTATCTCCTATGAGTATACTCATAACAAAATATGTCCCGTCTAGTGCAGCATACTTATTAATAACGCACAAAACGGAGTATATCTAATAAACAAAAACGAGTTAATTCTCTTTACTACAATATGAAACCACAAAGTAGTATAAAAAGCGACTATTATAAACGCAAGGTCTGGGCCAGCCTTCTTGTAGCCTGATAAGATTATAATGAGACAACAAAACACCTAGTCAACTACACTATATCCATAAACTATAAAAACAGGGAGTGATATATATAATAAATTCAAAAATGAAATACAATACCACAATACACAAACGTGCAGCAGTGTATATCATACCAATAACATATAAATGATTACACATGAACAAAATTAAATACGTGAAACACACCCTATCACCCCACCCACTGTTGTTATATTTTTTGTAATTGTGCGATGCGTTCGGAAACTGCTCGAGAGTGTAATCGGTGCGACTACTGCCCTCCATTAAACTCCCGTGGAGAACCTTTGGCAAAGCAACGGGTTACCTTGTCGAGTGGCTTTACCCATGGTGGGTGGTGGGGGGGGGGGGGGGGGGGGGGGGGGGGGGGGTGGGGGGGGTGGGGGGGGGTTGGGGGGGGGGGTGTTTGGGGGGTTGGGGGGGTGGGTTGTTGTGTGGGGGGGGGGTCGGGGGGGGTCCACCATAGATTCACACTGCTTACTCTTTTTGGGCCACACGTGTAGCAAGACGTCGCTCGGTCTAGGTTAGCTCCTGTACTATCACCACCCTCTGACCACCCAACTACTCTCGAGCTCGCCCGTAGGGGGATACCAGCACTTAGTGATTGGTTTGTTGGCTAATACCGTGTATCACCTCCTACCCAGTAGCTCCTTTCACTCATCCTTGGACAAACACACCGATTGTAGAATCCAGCACTGATTATATGTTGGGCTACGTGTATCAGCTTTAGGTAGCTACCTTCACCCAACCTTGGTCCCATAACCTGAATCAGTGGTACTTCTGAAAGGCTGGCATCGCACAGGTCATTCCAATGCAGCGGTAATTTATGGGTCTTGACGCAGCCGCTTGCTAATGGAGCTGGGTGGAAGCTGCTGTGCCTTGCCCAAAAATGAATGAGTGCATAGATTGGTCATGTGACTGCAGAGTAGAAAGGCGCCTTAGCTGGAGTTCCATCCTCTTGTGACGGGTAAGGAATCTTCTGAAGGTTCATGATTAATCATAGATATATATATATATATATAATATAAGAAGAAATCATGGTCGTGGTGAGGTGGTCGTGGTGGTGTCATAGCGTAACCGACTTACACCGACTTCCCGCCCACCATTTCCGCCCAGCAATTCCCGCTCAGCCAATTTCACGCTTTTATCCGCTTCCTGCTTGAATTCTGCTGATTGCCCTCCCTGCGAAATTCTGCCCTTATGCGACCATTGCCTCCTGCTATTATACATGTGCGCATCCCGCCGATTTCCTTCCTTTTTCCGCCTAAGTTTCATCCACCTTGCATTTATCGGTGCGCTACATTGTCTTCCTACAAGCTTTTCCCTCTGCATCTCTGGCAAGACCTTTCCCTTGCGTCAAGAGACCTGTCGCTGCGCACACGGGAGGTGACGTGGTGACGTCAGCGGACATGTCGAAATGTCGCGAACTCGCATCCCATCCCATGTCACAAACTGACTGCAATTCTTCCCACGTATTGAGAACATGGTCGCCTCCGCATTGTGCCCATAGCATTACGCATCAAAAGTTGACGAATGAAAAATCTCGCTGAGCATGTCTCGCCCTAAATTGACTGAACATCTGAAAATCAGCAACTTAGACTGCATTCTTCCCACTGCAGACGAGAAATATGTCGTCGCTGTGAATTGTGCAAGGCGACGCACGCGCAAAGTTGAATGGATGAACTAGGCGATGTTTCCGAAGTCTCAGATCAGAGTGCTTGCGGAGCTAGTGCGATAACAGGATTAGTTCTCGGCGAACTGAATACATGCTCGCTAAGAAGAAGCTTATTTATGTAAGTTGCCGATTGCGCAGGTTAGCTTTTTTCAGTGGGGTCGCTATGATCACAGCTGAGGTGGCAGGGAAGCAGGATCAAGCTTTTTAGGCGGAGTCGGATGACTGCGCAAAGCGATTGTCGATGCTCTTCGTCCCGTATGCATTTCAGCTATGGCAAAGCTCCACAGCTGAAAGTGAAGGGAGGCAGATACGGAGTATGTGTGTGCTGGTGGGTGGGCGTGTATCGAGGAGAGGGGAGGTATGGGAGTGGAGGAGAGGGGTGGGGGCTGGTGGATGGCTGTGGTGGGGGAAGGGAACAAGGGATGCGAGTAAGGAATATGTAGCGAAAGAGTAAGGGAGTATGTCTGTGGGTGGGGTGGCGGTGGGTGAGGGGAAGATAACTGGGGGGGGGGGGGGGGGGGATAAAAGGATAATGCGTCCGTCAATGTTTTGAAGTTGCATGCACTGCAGAGACAACCTCTTTTTGGCAACCAGCCAAAACAGGTGTGGCGAAGGGAGCGGAGGGGGAGGGGGCGGTTAATGGTTTGGTGGTGTGGTGTGTGAATGAGGGGGGGGTTCAAGTGTAAACCATTATTACCAGCCCCAATAGGTGTGGTCCAAAGGCCAAACGGCACCGTACTATGTTGGGTGAGGGGGTGGGGGTGGGGGAGGGCGTCTTGTGAGTGAGAGTAGGTGTGAGTAGGTGTGGAGTAGCGTGAGAGTAGGTGTGGCCACGGCCACACGGGCTACCGTACTAGTACTATATATATACATCATATATATTACATATAAAGTATGTATATGGTGTATATATATGTATGTATACTGTATGTATATATATGTAATATAAATATGTATGTATATACTATACATACATATGTAATATCGTATGTATATATTGTAATATATATACACGATTATATATTACATTATATATAACATTAACGATAAAATCCAATAATATAATGCACATTTCGTCTACCCCTTTCTACACATCACGACCACCCACCAATATTGTATGTGGCCATTGCCGAGTAAAAAGGCGCTTAGCTGGAGTTCCATACTGCCTTGCAGCATTGAAGAACCTTCTGGAAGGTTTAAAATAATATCCATGCACATTTTTGCCTCCCCAACAGACTGACACTTCGCACTAAAGATGTGTTTTTGTGCCGAGTTGCAGAAGTAGGACAGGAGCTTAGCTGAGGTTCCATGACCATCTGGAGGCGTTGAAGGAAGCTGTCAGATCGGTTCATGATAATTTTTCTACATTTGCATATTTTTGCCTCCTCCAACAGACACGACCACCCGCCAAAGATTGTATGTGGGAGTGGAGAAGTAGGACAGGCGCTTAGGCTCTGAAGGTTTCCATGACATCCTACCTTGGAGGCATTGAGGAAGCTTCTGGATAGTTTCATGATCAATTATTCCATACATGCGTAATTTTGTTTGTCGTCACACTTAGCAACCCATGGCACCCACCAAAGATTGTATGTGCAAGTTAGAGTAGGAAAGGAGCTTAGCTGGAGTTCCAATACCCCTTGCAGCGTTGAAGGAACTTCTGGAGGGTTTCAAATAATAAATGCATATTCATTATGGTCTGCCCTTTGCAACCAACACGACACCCAAAGATTGTATGTGGCGAGTG
>CM039466.1:37009434-37173891 GCA_022414725.1 Microglena sp. YARC
CGAAGACCATAATCGCCGGCAGCCAGACCGCCGTAGTACCTTCAGTCCCATCTTTATTTTGAATAGTCCGCAACCAGTCGTCATTGCCATCGCTTGTCACCTCACACCGCTTAAATCCAATTATCCAAATCTTGAGCCGATTCACGCTTCTGCGTCATCAAGTCACGCATGTTCGTTTTTACATTTTTTTTATGCCATGTGATTGTTGAGGGCTTGTACTGGCCTCTAGAGTTTATTGAGTCGATCATTCTGCTTTTTTCTAGCACCTATCGTCGATCCCGAGTTTCTTGAATGGATCCGATGTGGTTTTTATTTTCGAGTCACGCTTTTGAAGTTTTGGTTGATAGCAGCGAGCTTTTCGACTCGGCTCATCCAGCTTCTTTGATTATATTAGTTGCATATTGTCTTTTTCTTGAGCACGTTGAGCTCTCGGCGATACGGCTGCCATTCCAAGGCGCTTCGTATAGTCTTTATTCATTCTATGACGCGTTTCTTGTTCTTCTTTGCGGCCATTTCAAGTGCTTGTACGTCTTTCTGCATTATCTGTTCTCGTTTATTGTTCCCTCGGGTCGTTTTGGTCGATGTTGTGTTTAAGCATCGCTTGCGATAATAACGACGTATCACTACGAACCGCCGAATATCGCTATCAAGATTTATGATTATTGCGGCTGATTCATGTAATCATGTGTCTAACAGTTGTTCTCTAAACATTTTTTGCAACGCTATTTTTGGAATCGAGTATATGTTATGCCCACGCGGATGCTTTGGTGAAGAGCTTGTGAGATATCCTACTATCATCTACCATTATAATCGAACGAAATGGCGTCTTTCTTGTTCTGACAATTCTTGCGATTTGGACCGCAAAATCCGTGCCTTGCTGAAGTCGGATGTGAAGGATTTGACAATGTGCTTAAACGTATTTTACAGCAGCGTAAGGAGGAGGTGTAATGCGATGGGGTCTTATGTCGAAGGCGGATGTATTTCGTTGGGCGATCGTGCTCAGGAAGGATTTTTGGGATGAGGCTCAAGGTTAGGAGCAAGGATAACGCCGCAGCCATTGAAAAGGCGGCGGTTGGCGGCATTGAGGTTGCTTACGAGGTGAATGAATCACTTGGCAGCAGCTGATTGATGAGCCAGTGTCGTGCTAAGGAGGCTTCGACCGAACTCCGTGACATACAAGCTTTGACCGTGCGTAAATTTGCAGACAAACCATTGCAAGGGGAAGGATGAGTTGTGCTCTTCGTGCGCGCTTGACGAGGAGATTCGTTTGGAGATGACCCGTATTTCGGACAAGAAACAAGCTTGTCGGTAAGCAGCGGTCCTGGCGCTCTCGGCAAGAATTAGGCCTCATGAAGACTGAGTTGGTTGTTTCCCGTGAGGGGCTTTTCGCTGCTGAGGCCTGATTGGTGGAGATCATGGAGCGTGCAGCGTGTCGGCCTCGTCTGAGATCGATTTGGCGCGTGTGGGTTTGGGGGAAGCGACCTGCATTCGTCTGGTGGTCTTCGCGCGTGCGGAGCTCGGTGGACTGCGAATGCTGAGCTTGAGCGTAAGCTTTTTGTTGGTGGTATGGAGACTCGGCATAAGGTTGGTGCATGCGCGGTGGGATGGTTTCGTTGGAGGTAACCGAGTTGGCAAAGGCTTGTGGAACACGAAGTCGAGCTTGCGAACACGAAGTCCGAGCTTACGGTTTAACACGAAGTCCCGAGCTTGCGAACACGAAAGTCCGAGCTTTTTTTTTCAGGAGTGACGGGTATGAGCCTTGCGGACACGACGTCCGAGCTTGCGAACGCCGAAGTGAGCGTTTCAGGAGTGATGTCTGCAGCTTGCCGACACACGACGTCCGAGCTTTTCAGAGTGATGTCTGAGCTCTGCGGACACGAAGTCGAAGCTTTTCCAGGAGTGAAGTCTGAGATTGATATTGTTTTGGAGCTCAAGAGCGTGTGGGATTCCAAGTCTGGATGCTGGACGACGACTTATTACGGAGCTCCAAGAATGAACATGGCATTTCCAAGTATGAGCTGGCGCGTGCCCGGTCCCGAGCCCTTGGCACATATGAAGTTTCATGCGAGCAAAAATGGCTGTGTTCCTGAACCAATTAAAAGGGTTTTTGGTTTTTTTTTTTTTTTTTTTTGGGAAAAAAAAGGAAAAATTTTGTTTTGTAAAACTGTGACAAATCGGTTGACGCACGTGCAAATGTTCTTTTTGGCGGTCTTTAAAGGAGGTTTGTCCGGATACAGAGTCTGACATTGATTCCACTCGTTATCCAGATGAAGGCTAAGGCGACGCTTTGTCCTCAACAGTGTCATTTCATATTATGGGATGATGTTCTATCTTCTTCTATTTGTTTTGACAAAGCGTATGAATCATTGTTAAACACTTTTTGAGTAGTAACTTCTTCCCATATTTTTTCATTTTTAAAACGCGACAACCATGGGGGGCAATGCTGGGGATTTGTCGATTGCAGTTGTCAAGAATGGTCTTTATGTGTTTGCTGAATATCGACAAGTGAAGAAGAACGTTTTGTTGCTTCTGTCGTTGTGATAACTAGACTGAAGGCGAATGTTTATTGCGGCAGTTTTAGAACTCGTGCGCTGTAAAAATGCGTGTAACTGTTGTAGTTCTGGAATCGTTCATGGGTAACGATGATTAGAACATGGCCCCTGCGGTAGTGAAAGTGATCCCATTAGAAGACTAGTGCTACGTCATTGTGTCTGCTTCGAATTCCTATATCTTCCTTGCTCCGCTTTATTGTTTTGTCAATTAGGCTTGGTAGGTATTGCGATCATATAGTTGTAAAACTGTAGTGTGCTCGAAGCAGTATGTGCATTTTAGATTGTTCGGTCGAGATACCTTCCACACGGCAGAACTCTTCTTGTTTTTTTGAGATGACGTTGTGTTGACATGTTTTTGGTCTTACCTTTGTTCTCATACTTTTTTTCATCGGAACCGTTTGAAAATGTAAGATACTGTGGCGAAACTAAGGCTTCCCATGTGGTGTCACGGCGACCATCCCCCAAGAGTACCGCTCGGGTATCGTCGCGTTGTTCGTGAGTTGTACACAACGCCGAAACGGTCCCCCGAACATGGCGCCCATTTAGCTGACCGACTGGGAATTCGGGCCGCACAATAAGTAATGCTGCAGCTAAGAGCAAGCGTACACCATGCCACCGCAAGCCAAGAAAATTGCACCGCACAAGATTCACAGAGAACCTCGCGATTGGGGCCACGGTAAAATCCTTCATTCCCGAAGCGCCAACGGGCTCCCGATCGTTGTAAAACAATGCGCAATCGCATGGTCTTTCATCGTATTTACTGTATTACTAAATAATTTGGGAGAACAAATGGGCGGATTTTTTTGAAAACGTAATACTCAGCAATTTTGACAACTAATGGCGTTCCTGCTCCCGGCCCGATTTTTTAAAATTTTAATCAGCGATTTAGAGCCTCCTGACGACTGTTCGCTAGCTTGAGACATAAGCACCAAGGAATGCACAAATCCGCTCCATACCATGTTTCCCGCACGCAGTCAAAATCAGCCGGAGGCAGGAACGCCATTAACTGTAATAAATAATCGATAACTCGTTGCATAAGGTTTTTGGGTTCGCATGACAATATGTGTGTAAGTAAGTAAGAATAATATGGTGCATGTTCAAACGGTCATGTGCGTCGTGGATCCTCTCCCGTTGGGTTCCGAAGAATGGCAGGTCTCTTCGTGATGTTCGCTTGGACGATTGGTTATCACGTGACGAGTACTTATCGTGGAATGTATTTGGAATTGTCTGCGTACTCACCTCGCGCGTGGTTTAATGGTAGCCAAGGCACATGAGCAATCCGACGAGGTCTACGATCGCCTTGTTCATTACCTTTAAAGATTCCCTGACCGTTTTTTTGCCGGTTCAATCTTTGATCAAGTGACATTTTGTGTGAAAAAAACGCAGCGTTGAATTTATTATTGATACACATGCTTGTTTACGCGGATTGTTCAGTGGTATCGGTGGGCTGCTGTTTGCTTTGGAAGGGGTTTGGCAGCGTCCTTTGTTGTTTTTGCGAGATCGATTTTTCGCGTGGCGGTGTGTTGTCCCGTCTAGTTTCCGGGGATTCCATGCATTATCGGATGTCTACCACATGCTAGACAGTTTGATGTGAATTGCGTCTTTCTTCTTCGTGTCGGTAGCTGCTCTCCGCCTCGCAGATATGATCTCATTGCAGCATGCATTTCCTTGCCAGGCAGTTCCTATGGCTGGGAAGGGCGGTGGTTTGTCCGGTACGCGTTCTTTACTTGGTGGGAGGGTATTCCGTGTTTTGGCACGGTCTTCCTTCGGTTGGGCCGTCTTTCTTGAGAACTCTCGGCGTTGAGATACCGTGGGTTGGAGGCGATTTGCGAAGCTTTCGAGACTCGCGGTCTTTTAGTGTGCGCTATGGTATTTCTATCTGCAGCTGACATGGGTGCCCGTCAACGTCCGGTTCTCCGTATTTGGGTACTGTCGCTGTTCGTGACAAAGACGCTGGTATCATTGTGTTCCCTTACTTTGAGCGAGGACCGTCTGTCCTCTTACGATTTCTCAGTCATATGTTCCTATCCATTTGCAATAATTGGATGTGCGGACGATGCCTCGCCTTGTGACGGCGTTCGCTGGAAGGGGCGTAGTCTCGTGGCTGATGTCCGGTCTTCTGACGGCTCAGTGGCAGGCCTTTGGGAAATGCGATCGTCGCCTCAGGCGGCTTCGTCTTGCATTCGTGTTTTTGCTGAACGCGAGAATGCGGCTCTGTGTTTGGTAGTAAGTAGTATAGTAAATATAGACTAATATGGGAAGGGTTATCTCATGTGGGTCTGAGTCAATATCCTCTTGTTTGTGGCGGTCCTTGTTGGAGTCACTGGATCGCTGCGAAGGCTGAGTTTCTATCACGCGGCTGTAGCTACCTGGTGGAAGACCGCTTGTGGCGGGTAAGCATTGGCAAAGCCTATAGCGCTGCCTCAGTCATTCAGCCACGTGAAGTTGGACTGCGCATGGTAGGCGTGTGAAACGCGGTTTCCGCAAGAACACCGCGCCCGTATTACACCCCGACACACATCAGCCGGGGCTTCTCGCCCAGGCGACGTTACGTCCATGGAAATCACCTCGATGCGCGGTGAGCGACTGCGAATCACCATCTCGGGTGGGTGGAGCCGCACCCAAATCGGCATTTCCGCCCAGGCTGGATGGTTGCGTGCGACGTCTGAGTACAATCAGAGCAGGTGTTGTTAGGTGTAAAACACTAAATACACGCCCCCGCCCCCCCGACGTACACCAGAGAACCAGGCGCACCCGCCACACCGCACCGCCCCCCCCAGCAAACCACAACGAACACTGAGCCTGTGGGATTTAAACCTGTTACCGACATCCCACCACATATCCAAAATCGCAAAAAAATGTTTACATTGCGGGCCAACTAAACTCAATAAACGCACTATGTGGGATGTATTGCGCCCAGGCCGCACTGGCATACAGGAAAACAAAGCGCAATTATGTGGTATGTATTTCGAGACCTAGGTCCGCGAGGATACCACCAACCGGCATTGGGTTGTAATGCGGTCACCAACGGGCCCTCCAACCATAACCCAAAAACCGTATTGAGTCCGTTGTATTAACCACACATTACACGCATTTAACGCAAAATACGTTGTTGTTAGTTTAAATATATATCTAGAGCACAGGAATGATAAGCATCATCTACCATCGTCAAATACTAGTTCCGTACCATGACAGTGTCAATTCCCGGCTCGTGATATTGACGAAAATATAACCCTGGGATAACTGACATAGGGGCGCAAACACTAGAAGATATGAATGCGGCTGCTGATCTCCTTCGTATAATTTAAATCCTGAGGACCTACGTTTGCGGTTTGTAGACGACGCAAATGAAAAACTGTATAAATTTGGAGGGTTGAAACCCGTGTGTTGTGAGTAAGACAACAACGATGATCGAGAAGAAGCCTGCTGCTCGTGTAGGAGACCACGTTTGTGGTCGATAGCATGATGGTCATATGTAGAATATTAGAAGGAACGACTTTTTGCACTTGCCAGGACGGCGTGCAAATTTTTGCAGGCACATGACATGGAAAGAACTACCGGGCCCTCCCACGCATGTATTTAAACGCCATGGCCGCAGTAACTTGAAAAAGATTGCTGGTATGGAGTCATCCGATAAGATTCAAGAAACGAAAAATGGGCACAAGATCAGCCGGAATCATTGTGCCAGCAAGCAGATAACAATACTTCGGGCTCACATATCAGGTGAACGCAACATCGAGAGATGGACGACGTGTGCAGCAAAGTAACAAACACCGATGACGTATAACGAAGAAGGCCCCGCGCGCTCGTAACTTATAAATATACACATTCACCCATGTATAACAAACAGACAAACAGAATGAGCTATGGTAGGACAAGACTCACACAATGAGACAAGCAAACACAGAACGCTGAAAGAGATGCCAAGAATGGATTTGATTGAGATTCCCTAAGAATTGCAAGTGACTAAAAAACTCGTAATAATAAAAAGCAATCTATCAGCGTTAACAGGAAAGTGTTGGGCAAACTATATCGTAGTGATAGCAAGCAGTAACCGCCGCCCTGCAAAGCGCCCCACTGCCGACATTAACATCAAGCCCCTGCCCTTGAACAAGCCGGCCCCTCCCCTGCGTAACCACTTCAATGCACACTAAGACAGCAGCCAGCCTAGCCCAGGAAACACTCCGTAGCCCCGCCCTAGCAAGCGCCCACTCGGTAACGCGCCCGCCCATACTGCTGAGCAAAAAGGGGCCAATCGCCCGACCTGAAGCAACAAGAACAAGTGTGCTCGACCTTGGCGTTTTCCGAGTATCGGCCAAGTGCTACGACGCCATTCTAACTGTGTGAAAATGACGAAGGACATGTATTAGTCTCTGCACGAACACCACAAACGTAACACGCCTCGCACCCCTGTATCTAAACATAAAGCAGTCCGATTAGACTAGATTGCTTCCGACGCCTTGGCGGGTTTCTCGAGTATTCGGCCAAGGTGCTACGACGAGACCATTCTGTGATGACGAAGAAGTCATGGGACCATTTGTCATGCTGCAGCCTTAACCCGCGGCATCACCCACCCCTGCAACAACAGACTATGTGCTGCGACCGTGGACGACGTCTTTTTCGAGTATCGGCCTAGGTGCTACGGACGCCATTCTTGAGTTGAACGTAAGACCATGTTGTCCTCAGCAGAAACCCACTACACAAGGTTTTCAGGACCTGTTTTACTAAGTTAATCCCGATACTGAGAGGCAAGAGCAGGAATTGTGGAGAAAATTGACAAAATATCCTTAACAGATGATTTCATACGATTTCTGCTTGATGGAGCAACTAGATTCAGCGACGTAACTAGTATTGGAGGTTGAATGGTTTCTAAATCAAAATCAGTCCATCAATAAACCACAACTCACTTACATCAATGATCCCGTTTTCCCCCCTCAATCAACTCTCCGATTATGATTGAGATATGCCGTCTGAGAGTATATGAACTTTGAATAGATAAACGAGAGCTACAGAACAAGTCATATACTTCGAATGCTGATATCGCTGATATAAGACAGTGCACCTTGAACACAGAGGCAAGATAACTGAGAGAGGGTTCCTGATACAGATACAGGCTCAACAAAGTCTCAATCGGAAAATATAACTAAAATGAAACCGCAGGTTCGTGTACTTGACTCGAACATTCATAAGTGAGACCTTATGGACGTGTTTACCAATGGTGGCTAGCAAACCCAACGGGGCAGCTGGACACAGCCAATTTTCAATTAAATTCTCTCAAGACCTAGGAGACTGACTCCGCCAGAGGACTCCGTAGAGAGAGGGTCGTTCTTACTCCAGACTCAGAGCAAATCAATACCCTAATAAGGCTGCCGTGCCTTGTGACTCGCTTGTTCGAGAGTGTCCATTGAAGTACTTTAATAACCGTTTTTTAGTCACGGACTTTCATTTATAATTCTATGTCATAGTCTATCAGCATGTATAGCGCGGATGCTCTCACGCGTTTTATGACTCGGTGACTACTATATGTTACTCCTTAGAACTATCGGCCTCCTGAGCCAGCTTCCGTGGGACTGAGTTCATCTTGAGATGACTCAGTGGCGCAACTTCTGTCACCAGCTACGTCTCCTCCGGTCTGGATCTGTACCATAGAGAGAGGCTGTTAGGTTCCTGTCACCGCCGTGTAACACAGAACTTTTCACCCACAGGTGCCCCTTTATGGTTCTCCTTGTGTCCTGTAACGTTATCTTGTCTCCGGTGTCATAGATTGTGCGTCCGCTGTCAATCCTAACTGCTTTAATCACATACCCCAACTGTCCACTCTAGCCTCACGGCGCCCCCGCTCGTGCGGCGCTTGTGACAGATTTCACCGGAGTGATTTCAAGCTGATATCAACCACTTTGAACCGTTTTTTTGAGTCACGACAGACTCTATTGCTAAGATCTTCTACTTGAATTTAAGCTACA
Source organism: Microglena sp. YARC (assembly GCA_022414725.1). Classification (NCBI taxonomy): domain Eukaryota; kingdom Viridiplantae; phylum Chlorophyta; class Chlorophyceae; order Chlamydomonadales; family Chlamydomonadaceae; genus Microglena; species Microglena sp. YARC. The sequence goes on from CM039466.1 coordinate 37,017,950, forward strand.
CCGTATATCTCGAACCTATATATTTAACTTAATTCACACATCCGGGGGTCGGGGACATGTAGTAAGAAAGAAATGAATTCTCCATAGGGGTATCATAGGGGTCAACTCCCCGGGGCTGGGACTGTCCTTTACGAACAGGGATTTTCTATAGTTCGAATCAAACGTCCTGCTCAGGAAGATGCCAGCTGCCCCCACAATGTCTCTGTCGCAGGTGAATTGACAGTTCTGGAACAGGTGTATGTCTCTCCAGCACTTGTTCAAGAAACCGCACATAGGGCATGTCTGACTTGTGTAATGCGCACAGCTCAAATAGCATAAATTTTTGACTGTAAGGAAAAATAGGTTGTTTACAAATTCAGAGCGTCGTTTTCGATTCACGACAAATTAAGTTTTTAACACAGAATGGGCGTCCAGCCTCGCCGGCGGATTAATGAAATGGTGTTGCGAAAGCATGGTATGGAGCAGAATTGTGATTCTGCTGTGCTGATATCTCCAGGCGAGCCCGAGTCGTTCCGGAGTCTCTAAATTCTGCATAGAGTAGAATTCCAAACTCGCCGGGAGGCAGGAACGCCATCTGTGTCCACTTTAAAAAATGTATGTATGTATGTAAAGTTTAAGTAAGGGCGTATTCTTCTTATTGATTGATGTCAAGATCCTTGCAAATAGTTTGCTTCGCTTTGGCCGTCCCCTATTATCTGCTTTATCTTCCTGGCGTGCGCGTACAAACGAGGTTCCCTGCAGGAAGTTGCAAAAAAACCGCCGAAGTTGCAGCTCAGACCGAGCAGTTAGTCCATACGTTCTTTGCGCCCTCTTTTTCCGATAATTTAATGTGTTTCCACTGTACTACCTCCGAATTTCCTGGCATCTCTCCTGATACAGGTGTCGACTGCTGCAACTGGCCCTTCGTCGGACATTCCAGAAGGTTGCCATAAAGACGGTTGACGTTTGTTCTGGAGCGTGGATCTTGTGTCTATCAACGGTGTCCGCAAGGGTGGCGGAATTTACTTTCGCAACTACACTGGTTTTCGCTGAGATCGTCGTGACAAGCATCAAGTCTAACTACGACAGTATATTGGGGTAGCCGTTTTCTGCATACACTTGACCCCCCCTTTGCAATACTCCATTTAAGTTATGCGGTGCAACAACTCAGTATGCACGTACTCCATATACGAAACCTTTCCACAACACACGCGTGTTTGCCCAACATGCGAGTCGTTTCGTCACCAGTTTCTGATACGACATTGTATCCGCCACCTAATACTCCTCCTCATCCTTCTCCCGTTGATATTGATGTCTCCGCCACCTAAACATCCTCCTCCTTCTACGTTTGATATGACATTGTCTCCGCCGCCTAAACCTATCCTCCTTCTCCGGTTGATATGACATTGTCTCCGCCACCTAAACATCCTCCTCCTTCTCCCGTTGATATGTCTCCGCCGCCTAAAACTCCTCCTCCTTCTCCGGTTGATATGACATTGTCTCCGCCACCTAAACCTCTCCTCCTTCTCCGGTTGATATGACATTGTCTCCGCCACCGTTAAACATCCTCTCCTTCTCCGTGATATGTCTCCGCCACCTAAAACTCCTCCTCCTTCTCCGGTTTGATATGACATTGTCTCCGCCACCTAAACATCCTCCTCCTTCTCCCGTTGATATGTGTCTCCGCCACCTAAACTCCTCCTCCTTCTCCGGTTGATATGACATTGTCTCCGCCCACCTAAACATCCTCCTCCTTCTCCTGTTGATATGTCTCCGCCACCAAACATCCTCCTCCTTCTCCGGTTGATATGTCTTCCGCCACCTAAACATCCTCCTCCTTCTCCCGGTTGATATGACATTGTCTCCGCCACCTAAAACTCCTCCTCCTTCTCCGGTTGATATGACATTGTCTCCGCCACTTAAAACTCCTCCTCCTTCTCCGGTTGATATGACATTGTCTCCGCCACCTAAACATCCTCCTCCTTCTCCCGTTGATATGACATTGTCTCCGCCACCTAAAACTCCTCCTCCTCCTCCTGTTCCTGATCCTTCATTGGATTCTTCATCCGATTTGCGTGTCATAATTAAGGCGCCTGTGTTGGACTCAGTGTTCGTGTCCCTCTTGCTCTGCCCGCGTCTCTCGTCCGTATTCCGTTCCGCTCCGTGCTCGGTGGTGTTTGAGTCCAGCACCGGCGTGTACTACGGTCTGTCCGCGCCTGCACCCTTCTTCACGATGGAGGATATTCTGATGATAGTACAGAGCGGGGGTATAGATGCGTTCACTTTGGATGCAGGACTTATATGTGGTAGCACTATCTTTGTGCGCTCTAGCGACCGCACAGTAAGGTACTTGTCATCAAGAAACACTTGCATTGAATTCAGTTGAGTAGAACAAGGATAAAGGAAGCATTTTACAATATATTTAATTATTTATAGTTTTATTCCTCTTGGACACGTTGTATATATTACAAACCTTCCTCAGACTCCTCAAAAAATATTTGTAGTGAACCACGGACCATGACATGTATCTGGTTTAAGGGGATATCATTCAAATTATACTGAGTGTCCCAAATTATTTGAGAACAACTGTATGGAACGAGAAGTAAGTTGTGGTAAGTGCGCGTCCTCTCTTGTGACACAAAACATGGACTCAGGAGTCCGAACGTGTGTGTCATGCGGAGCTAAATGGTCGCGTGTGAAAACCTTGTCGTGCGATGAATGCAATAGTGCAGTGAACTTAAGGTATCAGTTGCGTTTGTGGAAAGATGGGAAGGGGGGGTGGCACGAGTGTGATAGCTGCGGAAAGCTTGCAAACATCGATGATGCCCGTTGGAAAACGGTAGTCGTAGTCTTATAATCATGGGTTTTTGTAGAAAATTCAGGCAAAATCTTGACGTCTTGTAGTGTCTTCTCATCCGATATACCGTGATGTACGATCCGTACGTGAAATTGGGATTCATGGATATCGGGGGAGGGCTTACGAATAATAATAATAATAACAAGGACGTGTTCACGTTCAAGTTGGAAACGACGGACGGCTCGTCTTCGTCAGGCTCGAAGACATACGCGACAGGCGACGCTACGTCAACCAGGTGGTTGTACATGGACAGTTCGTGACCTGAAAGGGCAGCGGCGGCGTGCGCGTTGAGTGGCGTGAGGTCCGTTCGCAGAAGACGAAGTTTCACGAGCTCCAGCATCCGGAAGACACTCTCCGGGCACAGGCGGTAGTTTCTCTCCTCTTGAGTCCGCTTTCCCTTGACCTGCACCCGCTTGGTCTCGCTCACCCACGGCGTTCAAGATCATCTTAACCGCCTTGGACACCTTGCGCAGGTCCCACCCGTCGCGAACACCGCACGATGCCTGGCTGAACAGCCGAGCGGTGTTTGCGTAGTCGCTGAACATCTGCGTGCCCTTGAGCTTGGTGTCGAATGCCGTCATCAGGTTCGAGATGACGGTCGTAGTGTCGAACGGGGACGAAAACCCCATACCAGAGAGTGTCTCATCTATCAACTCGATCTTCAGAAGATCGGGGTGCAACGGAACTCCACGAAAGGGGCGCTGCAGCTCAGGGCACAGCAGAGATGCAAGAACCTCCACGGAACGTTGGGTATTGCGCCTCAAGACGTTCGCGAATATCTTAGCGACAAGTCGAGAGACCGTCTTCTCTCTCTCCTTCTCTCTCTCCTTCTCTCGTCCCTTCTCTCGTTCCTTCTCTCGTTCCTTTTCTCTCTCCTTCTCTCTCTCCTTCTCTCTCTCCTGTTCCTCTCGTTCTTTCTCGTCCTTCTCTCTCTCCTTCTCTCTCTCCTTCTCTCGTTCCTTCTCTCGTTCCTTTTCTCTCTCCTTCTCTCTCTCCTTCTCTCGCTCAACAAAGGCAAAGATGGGGGGTCGGGTGGCACGTCCTTGGTGCCGCAATCAATACTGTCGACGCCACCTGTCCACGCGTACTGGAAGACGACACCCGCCATCTCATCTTTGAGTTCTTCGGGTTCTGAGAAAGTCTCTGAAACAATTGGGGACGTCCTGCCCACCTTGACGACGAGCTCATCCTTTTGAATGAACTTGTGCTCAACCAACGCGTACACGACATTGGTTGTAATGTGCGCCATGATCGCTGTCAAGCTGCTCACATGCTATCCCAATGCTCGCGTTTACACCATTTTTATAGGCATGACGGCTCGTCATCGTCAGGCTCGAAGACGTACGCGACAGGAGACGCGACATCAACCAGGTGGCTGTACATGGACAGCTCGTGTCCTTTCAGGGCAGCGGCGGCGTGAGCGTTGCTCGGCGTCAGGTCCGTTCTCATAAGACGAAGTTTCACGAGCTCCAGCATACGACGTACACTCTCAGGGCACAGGCGGTAATTCCTCTCCTCCTTGGTGCGTTTGCATTTTACCTGCACCCGCTTTGTTTCGCTCACCATGTCGAGACCCACGGCGTTCAAGATCATCTTCACAGACACCTTGCGAAGGTCCCACCCGTCGCGAACACCACACGAGGCCTGCCTGAACAGCCGAGCGGTGTTGGCGTATTATCTGAACATCTGCGTTCCCTTGAGCTTGGTGTCGAACGCTGTCATCAGATTTGGTATGACGGTCGTAGTGTCGAGCGGGGACGAAAACCCCAGGGCAGAGAGCGTCTCGTCTATCAACACAATCTTCAGCAACCCTGAGTGCTCAGTCGTGTGCACGTCGGCGCCGCGCACCGGGCGCAGGATCGGGCACAGCAGGCGCGACAGGAGCCTCGCCTTCGGAGAGCCGACAGCACCAGGCTTGTTCTCCAGCAGGAACGCCTCGTCGACGCGGTCGATGCCCCATGCAGCGCAGTAGCGGCTCAGGTACATAATGAACTTGTCGTCCTCGCTCACGTCGTTGGCCATCACCCGCTGCTCGATAGCATCCATGAGATCCTTGCGCCGCATGGCAGTGGGCACATCAGGGTTGCTGAGGATGTCGGTGCCGGCGACAGTGTCAGGGGCAGCGACGGTAACAGGGCCGGTGACAGTGACAGGGACAGCTCCGGTGAGCGCATCCAGCTGCTCTTGAGCCTTGAGGACGCGCAACAGGAACTCGCTTGTCGCCTCCACGTCGCCCTCAGCCGGCGCGTGCACGCGTGCGGCACTGACCGCAGCGTAGCTTGTGCCGAGGTCCACGCGGTGACCTGCATGCTCCAAAAGGTCGGCAAAGCAGGACACATAGTCGAAGCTGGCGTTATGAATCTCAGCTAGAAAGTAGCTTTTGACAGTCATCTTCAGTGTCGGTGGAGCCACGGTCGCAAACAACGGGGCAAGAGCGCCACCCGAGAGCTCTTGCAGTGTGTGGTCGTCTCCACCGTCAATCGCGGGGACATGCTTGACCTCTAAGCAGGTTGCAAAACCTTCCATCCACCTGCGTGTGTTGAAAAATGTGGTACCCAACGGGACAATTATATATTATAGCGAAGCGTGTTTTAGAAGTGTTCCTTTAGGTACCACACACTACAACGCGTGGATGTCTTCTTGAAGTCAAGCAGGTTTCGAAACATTCCATCCACCTTCGTCAGTTTTTAAGCAGTGGCTGTAACGTTATAGTTTATATTTAATTATAGCAAAGCGTGTTTTTGAAATGTCCCTTTATCCGCCACTTTCACCCCCCCCCCCCCACACACACACACACACTATCGCACCTGAGCCACTGGTAGAGGTCGGCGTGTGTCAAGTGCTGTCGGGTTGCCTCTCGCGCCACCCGCATGTTCTTGGCGACGAGCGTCCTAACGTTGCTGTCGACCAGGTGGCGCACGCGTCCTGTCATCTGCAGAGCGCCCATCGGAGCCGCGGACCCGGGGCACAGGTACAGGTACATCCTGTCAAAGTGCTCGGTGCTGAAGTCGACGCCTGCCGAGATTGTCGGTGTGTAAACTACGACACGTCGGCTGCTCCAGAGTGCGTCTACGTCTATGAGCTTCGCCTTGACTGCGTCGGCTGTCTTGGACGTGTGCAGAAGGCATAGTCTTTCCGCGTCCTTCGGGTCGTCGAATGTGTCAAGTGCGGCCTTGTGCACCTGCATCGCTCTCTCATGGCTGAGCGACACTACGACTACGTTCCTGCCTGCGATGATGTCGTCTCTGATCTGCGCGCTCCATGTCAACTCGTCCTTCGATATGGCGAATGTGCGCGCGTTCTCTGTGCTCCGGTAGTCGTTGACAACGAGCAGGTTGCGCAAGCCGGCCTGCTTGAGGAATTCTTTCGTGACGCTGCCCCATGTTGCGTCCATTGTGACGACGCCGGTGGTCGTCGCTTTGAGCGTGTCCGCCAGGCCCTGTATCTCAGCCAATGGGTTGACTACGGTTGGCGACATGAAGTGTCGCAGCAGGGACTCCACCTCGTCGAGCACAACTATGTCAAAGCCCGATGTGAGGTATCGCATGCACATGTGCTCTGCTAGCCTGTGTAGCGACTCGATCTGGCAGATGACGCGCGGTGTCTTGTCCCTTCGCCTGAGGTCCTGTGGTGTGACGTCGGCGTCTAGGTATGATACAAATCCCTTGCGCGCCAGTTTTCTCTTGTGCTCTAGCGCGAGCGACTGGCGGTATGTGACGACGAGCACGGTCTTGTCCTCTCCCACGCGTTCTAAGAGTGCGTCTAGCATGGTGGACTTTCCTGACCCCATCGGGCTGCGCACGAGAGCGTGTTGACGTCCTTTCGCTCCGGGTCTAACCACACATCGACCGCCTGCTTCATCTCTAGGCATGCGTCGATGTCTATGTACCTAGATTTTACGTGTACAGCTCCCGCGTCCCACTCGTCGCCAGCAGGTTCCGCGAGTCTTCCTATGCACGCGGGCGGCGTGGTTGTCGCATGTGGCGGAGAAGCACTTTACGATGCAGTTTCCTGCTGTGTCTACAAAGCATCTCATGTTCTGCTCTCCGTTGTGTATGTTTCCTGTGTAGCACGGTTCACTCCTGTCACTGTAGTTGAACCTGACGCCTACGGCTCGATCGAATGCGTCCTCCGCGGGTCGTCTGTCGTGGAATGCTGACGGGTGCATGTCTCGTCTGAGTAGGTCGAGCATGCGCACGATTATGTCGGCGCATCGGACGTGCGGTTCCTTCTCTACGGCCTTGGCGATGATGGTTCCCGCGCTCTGACTGCGTCTGCGACTGTTTGCGTGCGCGGTCGTGCTGGCCATGCGATCCCGTTCTTCTTGACGTATCTCGGTATGTGCTCTGGCACCTGTATGAGTGCGGCATCCTCTGGCACGTTTGAGATGACTGCCCTGAGTGCTGTGTCTGGGTCATCCTTGTGGTGCTGCTTGATCGGGACGAGGACCGAGTCCGCGTCCTTGTTGAACTTGCAGGACCCTAGCATGCGCATTTCCCTATCTTTTGTGAACACGGATATATCAACGAGCTTCCCGACCCCGTTTGGGTCTAGCTGCTGCAGTCTCATGGCTAAGTGTGAAGCGCCAAAGGGGTCTGATTGATGATTGCTTCTATACACGTGGAGCGGCGTTCCTTCTCTCTTCGTGTCGATGATGAGATGCAGGCTGAGCTTCTTGGCGTTTGGGCTGACGAGCCATATGAGGTCGTTGTCGACGTCGATCTGGATTCCGTAGTCGTTGCTGAATATCATCTTGATTGCGTCCTCTGTGTGCGCGACCAGTGCAGCGACGTCTGGGAAGGGCACCTGGTCGTTCGGCAGTGGTGGACCGTCGATGTCAAGGTACGGCTTGCATGGCTTTCCGAACGGTATGATCTCGAACGCGTGCCTCGCGTGTCCCTTGAGTCTTTGCAGCGCCTCGTTTGCATCTGTCCAGTCCTTGTAGCATCCGAACTGTCTCCATCCACTGAACGGGTCCTGCAGCTGCATCTGCGCGCGTGCGTTCATGATCGTCGCATCTGCCTGCATGCTCGCCTTTGCGCCTGCGCCCCTGTGCCAGTTTGCTCCCAGCCCCCTGATGGGTGGGTATGGCGCCAAGTTGGCCTTGGGTTGTTTTGTTGCGTCCGTCGGCATCGTTTCAACCTTGTTCAGTCGGAATGATAACTCTTTGGTATGGTACAACATCTACATTTTGCTTACTCTGATCCTGTTTACACCATAAAACATGTCAGATCCGTAGAGGTTCACACGAGTCCGCATTCAATTCAATTCCGTGCTTGACCTCTAATCAGGTGGAGAAACCCTCCCTCCACCTGCGTCAGTTTTCAGCATTGCCATGGATGTTCATCCCCGTATGTCAAGCAGACGTCTGCTTGAGACTTCACATGTTCCCCATGCGCGTCCTCGAAGCGCGCGTGTAAGCAGGTCAGATCCGACACGTGTCCCCCATGCGCCTCGAAAACGAGTGTAAATAAGTCAGATCCGACACGTGTTCCTCATGCGCCTCGAAATACGAGTGTAAACAGGTCAGATCCGACACGTGTCCCCCATGCGCCTCGAAAACGAGTGTAAACAACTCAGATCCGACACGTGTTCCTCATGCGCCTCGAAAACGAGTGTAAACAAGTCAGATCCGACACGTGTCCCCCATGCGCCTCGAAAACGAGTGTAAACAAGTCAGATCCGACACGTGTTCCTCATGCGCCTCGAAAAACGAGTGTAAACAAGTCAGATCCGACACGTGTCCCCCATGCGCCTCGAAAACGAGTGTAAACAAGTCAGATCCGACACATGTTCCTCATGCGCCTCGAAAACGAGTGTAAACAAGTCAGATCCGACACGTGTTCCTCATGCGCCTCGAAATACGAGTGTAAACAGGTCAGATCCGCGAGTCAGCAGCTCAATTCCACTGCCCCACTCCGTGGGTCCCGCGATTCCTCTTTCATAATCCCTAAATATTTGTCAAGCAGAAGTCTGCTTGAGGCGACACGTCGTTCTCCTAGAACCACGAGTGTAAACAAGTCAGATTATAACTAATCGCATCCAATGCATCAATCATCATCGAACCCTCAAGGATCGTACAGAGTGCCCAGTTAGCTTTCCCAGCTTTGAAGTTGCGAGTCTAACGGTTCCCTAGAGGAGGAACTGCTCGTCTTCACAAGCTGTGGTCGGCTTCCTTGACAGCACTCTCATCGATCCTAGAGATAAGCCAACCTCGAGTGTGTTATCAGACATCTGGGTCTGGGCAATCCCCATGAATGATGCTGCCGGGCATGAGCCACACACTTCACTCGAGGCTCGATATTATCATCATGATCATGAAGATTTGTTAAGCAAGATAGGTATGTAAGTAAGTGGATGATTTCTTAATTTTGGATGTTCCGCCCTCCGTTTACACTCGTTTTTCGAAAGCCGCCGTGCGTGTGTGAAGATGAATGAATAGACTGACGGGGGGGCTGCTAAAGCCGCCGTGGTATGTGTGAAGATGAATGAATGGACTAACAGGGCTGATAAAGCCGCCGTGGTATGTGTGAGAATGAATAGACGACCTATAACGGATTGGGATCGTTACACCGGTGCGAAATTCGGCAAAGGGGTTTACGGACAGATTCCGTTCCTTGTCGCGTCTGTTTCAGCGTAGCCTGGGTTCCCCAGTGGGGGGGACCGGTTATGGAAAGAATGAACCTAAGCCCCTACGAAATCGTATCGTTACCCACGATACGATTTCATCAGCGATTCGAACTCGTATCGTTACCCACGTTCGTGAGTCATTCGGGATTGAGGTCGTTTCACCGTTGCGACATTCGGCAAAGGAGTTCATGCGGTTCCCGAGCATTCATTCTTTATTACATATTGCCGATCCAAGATAGTTGCTGCTGTAGACATCTCACTACTTTGCTGCGGATTTTAGCAGTAATTGCCAGGGTGGAGCGTGAAGAGGAGCGGCTGTGCGAGCTCGCCCTGCAGCATCAACAACAGCCTTTCGACATCATGATTATGCTCCGACATAACCTCGTGATAATTGTACGGCGCATCTAGCGAAATGTTTTTCAAGCTTCTTCTCACGGATTGTTGGGCGATTGCCCTTTCGCTGCAGCCGTGCATTTGTATGGATGATGTACCTGTCGAAGACTTCTCCAAACATCTTCATGTTGTTGACCACAGTTTCCCTAATCAAAGCTTGAAAGCTATACATCGTTGTTTCAGGTGCACCCATGACGAAATAATCACATTCGTGTAACATCTTATCTGTGTAGGTGTATGTTATCATCGAATTCGCGCTCGATATGGAACTGGCAAGTGTATTTCTGACTCCAACACAATACCCAGCTTGTAATAGTGACCAACAAGCCTCCTTCAATCGCTCCCGTAGTATTGGTATCAAAGTCTCACGACTTGCCAAACTCATAATGGAATGGTTAAGAGATTTCGAGCATGATGCCAACCGGACACTGTCTGCAGGACCCAGTGCACATAATACTCCGTGCAATACACTATATTGCAAAGTGTCGATCATTGGACTTTTTCTTCCGTTTGGTCGATATGTCTCTACACTCGGTGGACGAACAAAATGAATCAACGTCTCCCCCATTTTTTTTGGCCTGAACAAATGCATTGCACCACCACGTGTGTGTACGGGGGGCGAATTCTGGTTTGTTCGGCGCATTGAATGAGTCGCAGTTGGACAGAAGAGATTCGCGTGTGTAAGGCTGTGTGAGGATGGATGATGCGTCATGCGTCGTGACAATACGAGTGCGAGTGGGTGCGTGGCCAGCAACATCAACATCAACAGCATCACCTCGACATCCGCCGCCGTGCGTGTGTCGTGATTGCGTGCGTGCGTTATCCGATCCATCCGATCTATCTATCTATCTATCTATCTATCTATCTATCTATCTATCTATCTATCTATATATCTATCTATCTATCTATCTATCTAATGCACCGAGTATGCGACATGTTTCCTCCGTTCGCCTATCACTCTTGCTTGGAGGTATTGGCAGTCTCCCCCTTCAGAAACCAATAGAGTTGTCGAGCAGGAGTGTGCTTGAATTCACGTGTGAGAATGAGTATGTGCAAGTCATCGTGATCCCCCCCCCGCAATCCGCACGACTTCAGACATGATGTATGTATCATCATGTATGTATCATCTTCTGTGTCAAGTTTAAGTTTTCGTCGACCGTGATGTAGTGTTTGGCTGTCTTCACAATATTTCGTGCACCTGTGCGCGTGCTGCTGTACTGTCTTGATTTCCCCGAATCGTTTATCATATGTATGTTTGCTTCTTCGCACGCCCTGAACATGATGTCTTTGACGGCATTCTTGTCATTGGTCCAAACGTCTCCATGTTTTACCAAGACGACCCCTTTGGACTTGACAAGCTTCCCTTCCAAATCCTTGAGCAGTATCTTTGCTGCAACGTCGTCTCCTCCTGCGTACCTAGGTGCACGTATGTGTGAGCCCATGCCCATGTCATGTCCTTTATTCTCATTCAGATTTGTTGATAGAAGTGAATGCCCCCCAGTAGTTATACTCCGGTTGGGGTTGGGGTTTTGTGTGAGTGAGAATCCCCCGTGTCCTGTTGAGGGGGTGGGTGGGTGGCCATGGAACGACAAGACATAATCCCCCGCCGTGCGTGTGTGCGGGGTCTGTAATGGGCGTTCCAGCCTCCCGGTCGATTTTTACTGGTTGCGAAACATTGTCTGGAGCTGGATTGTGATTCCTCGGTGCTGATATGTCAGGCTAGCGAGTCGTTCCGGAGGCTCTAACTTCTGAGTAGAAATTTAAAAAATCCGCCGGGAGGAAGGAACGCCCCATTCTGTGTAAAAATGTAATTTGTGAAGTTTTTTTAGCAAACCTCTTTACTGACCATATCTATGTTTAACCATAGATCGTTTACCAGATAATTACTTATTCCATAAAACTACATTATTACATTATTACATTATCATAATCTCCCCCTTTCATAAAACCAAAAGACATGTTTGTCGATCAGGAGTCTTCTTGAAGTCGCCTTGAAATGTCACGTGTGAGAGAGAGTATGATGATTGACAACGAACTAACGATTACAATGATGATGCGGTCTGTGTAAAAATGTAATTTGTGAAGTTTTTTTTAGCAAACCTCTTTACTGACCATATCTATGTTTAACCATAGATCGTTTACCAGATAATTACTTATTCCATAAAACTACATTATTACATTATTACATTATTACATTATCACATTATCATAATCTCCCCCTTTCATAAAACCAAAAGACATGTTTTGTCGATCAGGAGTCTTATTGAAGTCGCCTTGAAATGTCACGTGTGAGAGAGAGTATGATGATTGACAACGAACTAACGATTACAATGATGATGCGGTCTGTGTAAAAATGTAATTTGTGAAGTTTTTTTAGCAAACCTCTTTACTGACCATATCTATGTTTAACCATAGATCGTTTACCAGATAATTACTTATTCCATAAAACTACATTATTACATTATTACATTATTACATTATCATAATTTCCCCCTTTCATAAAACCAAAAGACATGTTTTGTCGATCAGGAGTCTTCTTGAAGTCGCCTTGAAATGTCACGTGTGAGAGAGAGTATGATGATTGACAACGAACTAACGATTACAATGATGATGCGGTCTGTGTAAAAATGTAATTTGTGAAGTTTTTTTTAGCAAACCTCTTTACTGACCATATCTATGTTTAACCATAGATCGTTTACCAGATAATTACTTATTCCATAAACTACATTATTACATTATTACATTATCATAATCTCCCCCTTTCATAAAACCAAAAGACATGTTTGTCGATCAGGAGTCTTCTTGAAGTCGCCTTGAAATGTCACGTGTGAGAGAGAGTATGATGATTGACAACGAACTAACGATTACAATGATGATGCGGTCTGTGTAAAAATGTAATTTGTGAAGTTTTTTAGCAAACCTCTTTACTGACCATATCTATGTTTAACCATAGATCGTTTACCAGATAATTACTTATTCCATAAAACTACATTATTACATTATTACATTAATCCTCATCTGTTGGTTCTGAAAAGACGATCTTCCTGAGCACCAACCCATGCTGCGTTCGATCCGGTACAGCCCCCATTTTCTCCAACCTTCCCCTCAATCCGCGTTTGTTCATCTTGTTATCCTTTGCAAACGTGTTGACATCAGCCACCGTCACGACGTCTGTCAGGTTCGTAGTCATCTTGAAGTGCGCATTGATCAGCGAGAGCTCGTCGCCCTCCTCCATCCTGAGCTTCTCTGTGTCCCGGCTGACGACATCTGATATCTTGAGTGGCTGCTCGTGATCGAACGCATCTATCACGAGCCATATGAACGCATCCCTCACGTCCTCCCGTGCGCAGAATCCGTCCTTGAGCGAGGGGTCTGCAGGCCTGAAGAACTTCAACCACCTTGCCTCATCTACGTCCTTAGGATTGACGAACTTGTGCGGGAACTCTATAACAACCACCGTGTCCAGAGCATCCACTGCTGAAATCTCTGGAGGTCATTCAAGTTCATGAATAATCGTGAAGCGCTCTTGAGCGCCCTCTCGTTCTCGTACAACTGGCGTGCCTTCAGGACGTCGCCTCCAGATTGAAATTTCTTGATGAGCCCCCCGTCCAGCTTGATGTGCTTTGTTCCCTGGGTCCACCTTGATTTCATTGGTGTACGTCTGCCTTGTGAACTCACACTCGATCATCCAACCCTGCGACTTGACGTCGTTCGTAAAGTTGTTGAGCATGAGGACGCTTGAATCGATCGTGTTGACATACTGACCCCAGGCCCTCTCATTCAGCGCCTGCAACAGGCCCTTTCCCTTCAAAAACCGAAAGGTTTTTTTGTCGAGCAGGTGTTCGTTTCAATACACTGGGTGTAGACAGCACTTCTTCATTGTCTCGTTATACTCTGGATCTGTGTGAACCGACAATCGAATGTTTCCATCTACCAGTGTATCACAATCAAAATACATGCAAAGTATATTCATTCGTTTAACAGATGTAGAACTAATGGATTGTATAACGTCCACTAAGATTGTTGACGAGCGACAGTCTTTGTTTTCTATAGTTCACCACCAACCATGTATGCATGCGGATTATACCGAATGAAATATAATGGCAGTGTGTTGTCATTGAAGACTAGGGACTCATAGATGTTAGCCATACCTTTTCATGTCACAAGCAACCGAGTATCCCACCGAATTTATGTTGATTCTCATCGACCTCTAAGAATATAGCAACCCCGTCTTTGACAATCAAGAAATCTATCCTTGCGAATGTAGATCCCATACAGCTAAAGTCTACCTGGTGTTTCTCTTTTGAAATCAATGCCATGATTTTCTAACAACTTGGCAACCTTTTGCTCTTCTCTTTTCTTCCGCTGTTGATACTCGATTGTATGCGTCATTTTGTGTGTCTTCAAATTATTACTACCAGCAAATGCAGCACCACATCCATCAAAATTGCATATATATGGTTTCTCTCCAGTATGTGTCATTTTGTGTGTCTTCAAATTACTAGTAGCAGCAAATGCAGCACCACATCATCAAATTGCATATATATGGTTTCTCTCCAGTATGTGTCCTTTTGTGTGTCTTCAAATTACCAGTAGCAGCAAATGCAGCACCACATCCATCAAAATTGCATATAAATGGTTTCTCCTCTGTATGCGTCCTTTTGTGTTTAGTCATATCACCACTACCAGCAAATGCAGCACTACATCCATCAAAAGTCACATACATATGGTTTCTCTCCCGTATGCGTCCTTTTGTGTATAGTCAAATCACCACTTTGAGTAAATGCAGCACCACATCCCTCAAAGTCACATATAAATGGTTTCTCTCCTGTATGCGTCCTTTTGTGCGTGGTCAAAGCACCAGCAACAGCAAATGCAGCACCACATCCATCAAAGTCACATACATATGGTTTCTCTCCCGTATGCGTCTTTTGTGTGTCGTCAAAGCACTACTAACAGCAAATGCGGCACCACAATCCATCAAAGTCACATACATATGGTTTCTCTCCCGTATGCGTCCTTTTGTGTTTAGTCAAAAAGCACTACTATCAGCAAATGCGGCACCACATCCATCAAAGTCACATACATATGGTTTTCTCCCGTATGCGTCCTTTTGTGTGTCGTCAAAGCACTACTATCATAGCAAAATTTGATCATTTAATGCGGCACCACATCCATCAAAGTCACATACATTATGGTTTCTCTCCCGTATGCGTCCTTTTTGTGTGTCGTCAAGCACTACTATCGGCAAAATTTGAGCATTTAAATGCGGCACCACATCCATCAAAGTCACATACATATGGTTTCTCTCCTGTATGCGTCCTTTTGTGTTTAGTCAAAGCTACCAGCTAACAGCAAATGCAGCACCACATCCATCAAAATCGCATATAAAATGGTTTCTCTCCCGTAAGCGTCCTTTTGTGTGTCGTTAAAGCACTACTAACAGCAAATGCGCACCACATCATCAAAATCGCATATAAATGGTTTCTCTCCCGTATGCGTCCTTTTGTGTGTCGTCAAAGCACTACTAACAGCAAATGCGGCACCACATCCATCAAAGCACATACATATGGTTTTCTCGTGTATGAGTCCTTTTGTGTTTAGTCAAATAACTACTACCAGCAAATGCGGCACCACACCATCAAAATTGCATGTAAAATGGTTTCTCTCCTGTATGCGTCCTTTTGTGTGTGGTCAAATTACCAGCAATAGCAAATGCAGAGTTACATCCATTTACATTGCATGTAAATGGTTTCTTCTCCTGTATGCGTTCTTGTGTGTACAGTCAACTTACTATTACAAGCAAATGTAGCGTTGCATCCATCAACTTGACATACAAATTTCCTTGATGACATCTGTATCCGAACTTGTGTATACTTCCGGTACGCGAATGAAAAGTGTATGTGAAGTGTGCTGGTTACGTATCTATAAGAGCCCGCTGTACTATTTTATACCTTCATTCGATGACGATTGCACAAGCGCCGCCTTGTGGTATTTTGAGGCAGAGGCAGAGGCAGAGGCAGAGAGCAGATGGACACCGATTGGCGAAAGCCGCCTCTACATGTGTGAGGATGAGCATGCGAAATCCACGTGCGTGTGTCTGGTGTCTTCGGTGGCGGAAGACGTCTTGCGACTTTCACGCGTTCCTGACTCTCGCGCATTGACACACTGTATGGAAAGCCCGCGTTTTGCAAACAGCCTCCCCCTTCCGTGTTTAATTCTTTGCGTATTCCACGTGTACCGAGTCTCCCGTCGCTGCAGCAAAGTATCGTTGGATGGTGTCTAGCGATTTCGACTTGTCCTTGTCCTTTTCGGAAGTCCCACGACTCCCAGTGCTCCATAACATGTTCGAGTGCGCCGCGCGAAAAGCGTTCAGTGAGACTGCAAGCTAATCATCTTCACTCGATTATCGATGGTGCTGCCTGTTGGATTAAAGGATGGATGGGAATGTTCCCCCCTCCGTTTACACTCGTTTTTAGAAAACCCCCGCCGCTGCCTTGGTGTCTTGTGGAGACAAATGGACGAGACAATGAGCATGCGAAAGCCGCCGTGTATGCGCCTCGAAGCGCGCGTGTAAGCAGGTCAGATCCGACACGTGTCCCCCATGCGCGTCCTCGAAAAACGAGTGTAAACAAGTCAGATCCGACACGTGTCCCCCATGCGCGTCCTTGAAAACGAGTGTAAAACAAGTCAGATCCGACACGTGTCCCCCCAATGCGCGTTCCTCGAAAAACGAGTGTAAACAAGTCAGATCCGACACGTGTCCCCCATGGGGGAGTCGCGTCCTCGAAAACGAGTGTAAACAAGTCAGATCCGTACACGTGTCTCCCCATGCGCGTCCATCGAAAACGAGTGTAAACATAGTCAGATCCGCGTGTTCAGCAGCTCAATTCCACTGCCCCCACTCCGGTGGGTCCCGTGAGTCCTCTTTCATAATCCTAGATAGTTGTCAAGCAGAAGTTGCTTGAGGCGACACGTGATCCTCATGCGCATCGAAGACGTAGTGTAAACAGGATCAGATCGCGAGTCAGCAGATTAATCTTCAATTCCACTGCCCACTCCGTGGGTCCCGCGATTCCTCTTTGATATCCCTAAATATTTGTCAAGCAGAAGTCTGCTTGAGGCGACACTTTGTTCCCCTAGAACCACGATGTAAACAAGTCAGATTATATTTATCTAACTCGCATCCAATGCATCAATCATCAATCACGAACCCTCAAGGACCGTAAGAGTGCCCAGTTAGGCTTTCCCAGCTTTGATAGTTGCGAGTCTAACGGTTCCCTAGGGAGGAAGCTGCTCGTCTTCATAAAGCTGGTCGGCTATCCTTGACAGCACTCTCATCGATCTAAGAGGTCAGCCATACCTCGGTGTTTGTTATCAGACATCTGGGGTCTGGGCAATCCCCATGAATGATGCTGCTCGGCGTAGCCACACACTTCACTGTGAGGCTCGATATTATATGATCATGATCATGAAGATTTGTTAAGCAAGATATGTATGTAAGTAAGTGGATGATTTCTTAATTAAGTTTGGATGTTCCGCCTCCGTTTACCCTTGTTTTTCGAAAGCCGCCATGCGTGTGTGAAGATGAATGAATGGACTGACGGGGGTGGGCTGCTAAAGCCGCCAAGTGGTATGTGTGAAGATGAGTGGACGCCGTCACGGACTCTTCGAGTGGTAGTAATCGGTTTGCACCACGTGATGCGACGTCGTACGTTTCAGACAGATTCCGTTCCTTGCCGCGTACAGCAGAGCTTGTGTATCACGGTCGGGGGTCCCAAAACCTGGGCCTATCTAAACGCTTCATCTGCGATTCGAACTCGCGTCGTTGACCATGATCGTAGCATTATTACGGATTGGGTTAGAGAACACATTCCGACTTTTTGTCGGGAGTTCCGATTGTTTGATTGTAATTTCATCATTCAAGTTACAATGTGAAAATTCGGGGAATTCATGGCCGCACTCCAGCATTAAGTGCATCGATAAAGTTTATCGTAACTTGTGCCTTAAAGTTTCGTGGAAGTCTACGCCCCGCACTCATGTGGTACTGACGATCATGGTCGCGTTTCAGACACCAGCAGACCGCACACTAGTGCGGTACTTGTATCAAGAAAACTACGTGCAAAAATTGAGTTTTTTCTTGAGCTTTGGTTTCCGACAACCATTCATCATTAAAATCGACGCATTAATCGTCAGAAGTCACGTTTTAGTCGTGGATCTGTTTGTGATAATGTTTGGTACTGCCCTTCCCTGACATATAAACGTCTTTTTCAAGGCAAAGTTCATTTAATGTACGCTATCATCCTTCTTCATACAGAGATCTTTCAAACCACATGTCCAGAAGCACTAAGGACACAAGAAGGTAGGGAAATGTAGTCCATATCGCATTCAGAACACACGATGTCATTTTGCAAGGCCACCATTCTAAAAGCCTCAAAGATAAAGATCTCAGCATCTCTCTTGCCACAATCTCTCTTGTCGCATCTCTCCTGCCATATGGAAAACTGTCTATGATTCTTTTTGTGGGATGTGTAGCTTCTACAGACATTTTAACAAAAATATATGCGTTTTTTCTATATTTCGGAAAAAATGCGTTTTTCTTATACATTTGAACGTGCTTTGACAGAGAAGAAACGAATTGTGTCTGATCATTGAACTTGCAATGCGAAAATTCGGGGGATTCATGCACCCACTCAAGCACTTAAGTGCCCGATAAAGTATCGACTTGTGCCATTAAGTCATTTATCGCATTCACAAGTAAAAGACTCCTACATATCCCGTAACGACAGTCAGCATTCCAGATTCCGCGATTTGTCATGCACAGCTTCAGGCAAGACATCCAATAGTTCCTGTGCAATGAGACCACAACTAACGACGTGTCTCGTCACCACCGATTACTTTGATGAACGTATACCGTCGAAGGTCCCACGTTCCAATGCATCCGGAATCGGGAGCACATCCGACTTGGTGCCGAATGTCGAGTACATGACCATATCACCCACACTGAACAGGATATTTATCCACATGTCTTTATATGTAGTGGTAAACAGTATCTCCAACACCATAACACCGCACAGTCAATGTATCAAGACACATACAACTTCCCATCAGGTCGATAGGACCACCCACATCAAATTGGAAGTAATTTCAACCCCACTAATACCTTGATATTCGATGCGGCATAATCGCCATTGTATCCTCCCTCCTCCTCCTCCTCCTCGACTTAATCATTCCACCTGGTACTCAAGATTTGCTAGCTTGGAATGTGTTTGGAAAGACGATGTTAAAGTGTTCGCGATAGCGTTCCGTTAACGGAGACGTGTGTACGAATGCGCATGCCATGGGACTTTTAGCTCTTTTGCAAGGGGATGCCTCCAAAAAAAAAAAAAAACATTTCCAATTTGGTGGAAATTTGGGAAAGGTGAGCTATAACAAGCCATCCTCCTCCCAGGAATCAGTAAGGGTCAGAGCAGCATCAATTCGATAAGAATCCTGATAACAGCTATTCCTCCTCTTGCATCGATGATCGAACTGCATCGATGTGGCCACCGAATAGTAAGTTTTGGTGCATTTGAGAACGCTGCTCCGGCGTGAAAGACTGAGAGGGACCAATAAGAAAAGAGAACGACCGATGGATGTAATCGAGGCGGGTACCGACGTGGTGACCATGTCCCGGCAGCTCGGTGTTACACTGCGAACTAGGAGATGTCTTCATCAAAGCATGACGAACAAATCAGCAGTTGTTCGTTATATTTATCA
The DNA here is from genome assembly GCA_022414725.1 of Microglena sp. YARC. NCBI lineage: Eukaryota > Viridiplantae > Chlorophyta > Chlorophyceae > Chlamydomonadales > Chlamydomonadaceae > Microglena > Microglena sp. YARC. The sequence goes on from CM039466.1 coordinate 37,037,568, forward strand.
TAGCACAAGCACTTTTTCACGAGAAAACAAATCATTTACACTTATCCGCAATGATAAGTGCATCCAACGAAAGCTGAATAACGTGACAAAACGACTAAATTGTGCCATCTGACTACGTTCTCTCGTAATCTTCTTTTGAAATAAGAGTCCTGTGATCGATACCGCACTGAGGATGCGATCTATTTCGGTTGGCCATCCATCGCATTTAGGCAGGATTCGGTCACTGGAATAGGTGTTTCGAGGTTGCCCAGTAACGTGCTCTCCGGTATCTGGGTCCACAAAAGGACCCTGTGTCGTGGTCACAGGATCGTGTACACGAAGAGATCCGTCTGCATCGAAAAAGACATTCCCATATTCATGCTTTGTACTTCTTCAACATCTAACCAGAGGCTGTGAAAAATCACAATCCATCGTGAGTTTTGCGACCGTAAGTTTTTCGTAATGTACCATCCGTACAGTCCCATCATCATCTAAATACTTGAGAGACGCGTTAACTCGGGACAAAAACTCAGAACTCCATCTCAGACTGCAGACTCAGAACCGCATCATCATTAGTGATGAACAAGAACCACGCAGAGCGGGCTGTCCGAACACACCCGGAAAGCGTGCGTCATCCGACTTGCGCCTCACTCCAATACTTGTCCAATGCCGGTCCTCGAACCTCATCGTGATCGTCACCAGCACCTCTTGATCAACACATGCTGCCACAGTGCGACACCGAAGATAAGGGCTGCTGCCCGGCTGTTACGTGGTCTGTGCCAAACTGCTGCGTGGCTGCCACTGTCATGCCGTAGTAGGTGCTTGGCGCGCTGCCCCCCCCTTGCATCTGAGCACCTCGCAGCCTACTCGCGTCCTGGTACCATGCCATCCTGCCACATCTCCCCATCGGCCATCGTAGCATGTTCAGCCAACTCTCACAAATGTGCCTTTGAACTCGCCGCGACGCACTACAATTGCTCAGACTGTGGACTAGCTGCTTGAATGAATCACACGAGACTAATACGTGCTGCGGCGACCCCTGCACATCCATGGCGCAGAACAACAAACACAGCCACCTCTGTGTCGTGGGACAACAACCACTTCAGGTGTCCAATACATGCTGACCAACACCTCGCCCTCCAGTGGTTTCAAAACTGAAACCGGCCCGAACTGGGCGCGTAATTGCACTAGCTCCCGCGTCGCGCGCAAACCTCAGTGCTGTACTTGCCAGGTCACTGGGGAGCACTCCTCTGTTTGTATCTCCATCACGTATCGGGTCGTGATATCCAAACCCAGGCGATGGCGTAACTGGGGCTGACCAGCAAGGCACGCTTTTGTCTCTGCATCTTGTGGGGGGTTACACTTAATTTATACCTGTTAATATTGGAATCACAGAGGCAAACAATATTCTCTATCTATGTGATCATGCATGTCCATAAAAGAAATAATGGATGCGGGGACTCCAAAGCCCAGCGTGAAATTTTTAAGAGGCGCGCTCCCTCTCACCATCCAAAAACACAGGTTTGTTAAGCAGAAAAAAAAGTATTGGTTCGCTTGTGCATGCATGTATGTATGTATGTATGCACGAACGATTGAACGAACGAACTAATGATGAAAGACAAGGAGCCGGATGCAGCGCCGCAGAGTAGTTGTACTTGTTGTCATCGCACGCAGATGTGTACGCGGTTACGCAATCAACTGTGTCTGAGCTGCGGCTGATGACCTTCGCGTGTCTCTCGAAACAGCGTGTAGGGTAGGCCTTGTTGACCTTTTCTGCTAACGTGCTTTGGTGATGAAGCGGCGTGGTGCAACAGCAGAGCCAGTGCCTGGCGAGGTTTTTTTGCACTGTCTAGCTCACGGACGAATCGAGCGAGGAAGCGATGCAGTAGCACTTCGTAATTGCAGAATGGCAGATGAGGCTGGTGAGCAGGTCGTTGTCCAAAAGTGGTACGGGGACAACTCTGGAACTAGCTGACTCTTCAGACTATAGGCAGATATCCCTCATGCATGGTAAGTCTCGGAGATGAGCTTCAGCTCATCGTTATGCTTGATAAGTGTTTGATGTCTTGATACCGACAGTTCTCGGAGCGTCTCTTGCCCGCAGGAGCGCATCGTATCTTCGACTGTATAGTCATCGGCTCTTCAGACGCATTGGACTCCTCCTTGAAGAGTTCGTCCTCGTGAAGTGATTGTGGCAGTATTTAACGGCCGTTAGTTAACATCGGGAACATGGGAAAACCGTCATCTCTTGGTCCCGGCGCAAGTGGCAGCGGCGTTAGAGGTGGTTGTTGTGGGATCAACATTTCGGGTATTTCAGTGAGTGATTGATGGCGATTACATGTGTGTGTTGTTGTGTTGTTTTGGTTGTTCTATTGGCGCGCGGGGTACGCGTTGCCTCATCCGCGTTTCAAATAAAGTGGAGACACACCTTAACAAACTTTCCTCTCAGAACTCCCTCAAAAAATATTATTGTAGTGAACCACACGGACCCTGTATACTGTTTCTGATATCATTCAATTATACAGAGTGTCCTCCCAAAATTTATTTGAGAAGTCAAGTTTGTGATATTGTTGACACCCAGAGGATGAACTACAGTCGGCGAACAGTAAAATGAAACAAAGTCGATGCTACTACGCTGCAAGAAATCTGCACAGTGTCCAATTGGGGGACCGCCGTTTCAAGCCTTAGCCGACAGCTACAAGAAAAAGCTGCCTAAGGTCCAATTGACCTCCAGAGGTATAATAGCGGTACTTGAAGGTACTCGAAGCAAGAAGGACTTGTTGTCGTTTTGGATATCATCACAAATGTTCTCGCAACACTCGGTACACGCTTGGTCTCTGAGTTGTGCTTCAAGCCACCTGTCTTGCAAATCACATACTTGGAGTTTCCACATAAGCTTTGCTATGTTGGCAGCACGCTTACGATGGACACAAGCTTGTCAGTAAAGTCAGTTGGAGAAAGTATATTGCACAATTCCGTACGTTGTGTGGCGTGCGAGAAATTGATGTAGGTATCAAAGTTTTGCAGGCGGCATCGCGCATGCGCTTGTCTGCCTGGAGGGTGAAGTGAAGTGGGCGATATCTGGGTCTTGTGTACCAGAACGGGACTCCCTGAGCACAATGCCATGGTGCGCATATCCATGCGCCAACTCCAAACCATCACGACGATGTGGTCTCCATGGAGAGGAGCTTCCATGCCTCTGCAGTTGCATGCACTTCGGTTCCTTCAGGGGCCAACGTCCAATTACTTACAGTCGGCGAACAGTAAAATGAAACATAATGGGTATAATAATTCGCCGTGCACGTAGGCGGAGGGCATCATTTTCTCCAAATGATAGAGGACAAGCAACTACACTCAACGGAATACTAAAATTGAAAACCGCTTCGTGTGACGGTACACCTTACGGTGTAACCTATGGTGTAGCAACCCACGGGGCAGTGCGAACACCATATGTTTTTTTGTAGCCATCAACAACACGCATCCCTGCAAAATGGAAGCGGTCTCCCTTGACCCAACAGTTCCATGCAGTGCAGCCTTGCGATTGTGAGAGCAGAGGAGCGTCCCGGTCCGAGTAAGTGCTGGTTTCTGGAGAGAATCGCAGTCCTCTACCTCAGGGTACCGCTTGATCGAGTTGTTTGTCGCACAAGAGAGGGGGCTAAGCACCCCTCTGTGTTTTTTCTTGGATTTGTTTTACGTGTGCAGTACACCCTCCACCGCCAACTGGTCGCGATATAAGAGACGGCTTTTGGAGTCTCCTTCAATGGGTGTGACCCAACAACTCGTAACTAGACGAATCTGCCCTTCCGTGGTTATTTGGACACTTGGAATTTTGTAAACACAAATTCCTTCTTGGCACCAGTTTCACAAGACATGAGAGTCGTCTTGAACTCATCTGTCACATAACCTCCTCTTTGAAGAGGCGCTTTGCAGGAAGCGAACATAGAAATCCCGTACGCACAGCTACCTTCCTGGTCCGGTAGCCTTCAGAGTCGTGATTGCAGAACCATATGCTACGCGAACCCTCAGGTCAGGATGATCCAACTTCATGTTGCGCTTGATCCCTGCCAAAATGAGTCCATAGCCTTGCGCTTAAGCCAATGTACCTCTGAAAGTTGTCTCGGGATTCTCTGCGAAGGAGTGCATCCTCCACCACTCGTCGGAAAAACGGGAGCGTAATTTTTCAAGTAAGCCGAGATATCATCCGTCCTGGATGTACTTCAACGCTGCTCCATTTTTTCACGAGAGAGACTCCATCTAGGAATCATTTCTGAGAAACGTTTTTCTTGCTGTTTTTTCTGTTTTCTTGATACCAGACTTGTGGTAAAAAGCTCCGCGTGTAAGCTTCCATGTCTTTGCTTTTGTCGTCTGCCAGATATATGACTGTAGCGATGTGTACTCCTACAGGATCCACACCAGAACGACGATACCATATCGAGCAATGTCGTTTTGAGTTTATGGTCATAACTGTTCTGAGACGCTCATACCTTCATCGTCACGAGACCTCTTACTTGTCTTCTTCAGATCGGATACACGAACCTGTACTGTCTTGCTGTACTGCATGCTCAATGAGACTCCGTCAGTACAGATGCTACAATCGAACACCCACCCCGTCTTGACAGGTGTTTCTTGAAGAAGGAACCTGCGACTGTTTTTCGGGCGTTCACCGAGCGTGTCATACCTACCCTTTGCATGTCTGTTACTCGTCAGTATCCCTTGATATCATTAACGTCAGCATCGTACTTCTGTTGGGGCCAACTTGTATGCCTCCCATTCACCAGGACCACATGATTTTTTCTTCTTAACTGCAGGCTTCGGAGGCAACATGAAAGCGGTCGGGATCACTTACATTTTTCCACTTTGAAAGCTCGACGATGTTTGGGTCTTTGGGGAACACGTGCTGGAATAGGTTTCACGAGGGTCTTCATGTCAAGGCGGACATGCGCACGTTGGACTATTAAAGATGCGGCAATCAACCGGATATGACGTGCACAATAGACTCCAACCGTGTCTGCATCCAATAATTGAACCGACCATGGTCGGGAAGTCCAATGTCTTTGCCATAGTCATCATAAAGTCGACTTCCATCTGGAACTTTCAGCCTGACTCGAACTTCACGGGACATTATTCCTGAACAGACTCTGGCCAAGATTCCATCTCCTGTATTTCTTGTTGGATAACCCTCATCACGTCGTACGCACGGCATGGTCTTCGGAGCTCCCAGTGCATTCAAAGTAAGCCTTAGTGAGGCGGGTCAGACGAGGTACCAAGGAAACCCATGCGTTGTTCGACACGACAGTGCTCAATGTGTGACTCGGCATAGTTCAAAACCTTGGTCGAAATAGATAGGGTAGGAGTTGATGTAGTAAGGGGTCATCGCTACCAAGCACCTTTTCCGATTACGTCTTTCCACGGATTCGTATGATATTCTACTCTCTTCATCTGGAAGACACGTCAACTCCGATCCTTAGCCAATCTTCCAGTAGGGTATCCTTCATATCGTACATATTAGGAATCGGCAGGTCGCCCTCCATGAGCCTCGTGACATGGAAAGTCAGTACCAGACTGGAACGCCGCAACATGCGGCTCACCACATTGACGAGCTGATCCACATGCCCCCTGAAACTTACCGAATTCTTCATCGTCAAGACTCATTTGCCTTCTTCAGGGGCGCATTTCACGACGCACATCTTTTCCACCGTCTTGTACTCTGGAGGGGTGGCTGGCGATGAGACCATTGTCTTCGCATAAAACGGACAATATCGTCCTTCTTGTCCTTTGATGAGTATGCTACTTCGGCCAATTTTAGTAGCTCCTTCAATTTCGCGACTGTCGGAGGTTTCGTTGCCATCTTACATAAATTTATACATCACAGAACTCTTTATACAAACATCACATACGTGTTCCATACGTGGTCAAAAACAAACCCATAATGATTTTATAGTGAGGTTGCTGAATGCTAAGGATGCACGAAATCTGACAGTGTCCATGGGTCCCGCGGTTTCCCCTTCAGTGATAAGCTCAAGCGTTGCAGTGATAAGCTCAAGCGATGCAGTGATAAGCTCAAGCGTTGCAGTGAATCTTTTACAAACAACATACACATTGTGTAAGACTTGACAGTTAGTTACACAGTAGTGTGTGTCTGCTGGTTGATGTGACAAGACGTTCCACCAGACGTAGCACCATTAGATGCACATTGTACCAAGGCTTGACGTGTTGGCACTGCGCAAGATACCATCTACAGTTTGGGCGGGATTGGATGTGCACACACAAAATTGCCTGTTTCCGGATAGTTTTCGGTTTGCAGTTGCTACCTACCAACGCTATTTGTTGCATCGTGCTCGCAGGCGAATGGCTAAGTTCATTGAACTTCTTGAGGGGCAGTCACAGGGACACTTGACTCTAGCCCCGGAGGGAACTGTGCAGCATTTTAGCACAGATTCTTGGAAGCTCTTGAACCCTGGTGATCATGTGGTCGTCGTGATGATCGGAAGGTGGCGCCATGGTTATGCACACCATGGCATTGTGATAAGTCCTTACGGCCCTGGTGGTCAAGATCCTCAGGTTGCGCACTTCGTGTCTCCAACTGGTGACATGTTGATGCGAGATGCTCGATTACAGATCGGCTCGCACACCGAGTTCATTGGAGCAAGAGTGACTTTTGGTATCGTGCCGTATGCCTCTGCCAACTCCGAGGCCGATAAATTCGAACGCCAACGCGCCGTTGACCTTGCCAAGTGGATGGTGGAATCACCTGAGTTTGCTCTGAAGAAGTACAATCTGATTGCATGGAATTGCGAGTGCTTTGCTTGGGTCTGCAAAATTGGTGACATCAATGCGCATTCCCACCAAGTTGAGCGTGTCCTGAAAGCCATCAGCGATGATTTGCGGAAGGGGAGAGGTCCCATTCTTCTGCGAACGGGAGCAGTTGATTCAAGTTCTTGTATTGTCGCATGACACTTCGCCTACCCATCCAACTGCATAGGGTTCATCAGCTTAAATGCTGAAATACGGAAAATGCTGAAATCCGTGCGCTGAAGACGAAGCTTCACGAGCTCCAGCATCCGCTATCCTATTCTGCCCACTCCATGGGTCCGCGATTTCCATTTCATGATCCCGAAATAGTTTTGTCAAGCAGACATGTGTTTTTTCGCACGCCTCGAAGCAGCGTGTAAACAAGTCAGATTGCCGACGATGCTCTGGACTTGAGCAGACTCCCACATACATCACAACAAAAACAAAATGAAAATCTTTTAAACAAACCAGGCTTTATTTTTTTGGGTTGGATAAAAAGGCATCGCATGTGTCATCAGGTACACCTGAGCGGCAATTCGAGACAACTTAACTGAATCCCACCTGAGCGTACGGCACCATGTCGCAAAGTGGTCACAGTTGCGGCCCAGCAAGTGATAGAGGCCAGAGCAATCTTGCAGATCCCTGTGCAGCCCCAACGCCAGTGCGCCGAGAACTCCCGAAGCTCTGGTGTGTCGCTATCCCAACACATTACAGCAAGCTCAGGCCAGCCGGGGACAGCCATGAATTCGCCCAATGTACGCAGCCGGATCTTGGCCTCTTGTTTGCCCGCATCCTGTGAGCCCCAACAATCAACCACGAGATTTTTAACCCCGCCTGCACTCCTGAAATGGGACCAACAAAGATTCCATGATGGAATCTCTCCTTGGTACCCGCTGTCGCGAATGAGGGATCTGATCGCCAGAAAGGAGCTCTGTGGCAACTTCAGCTATGTCAACGCGGCGGGCTGACTGCGGGAGCAAGTTGTGAATGCCCATGACATTCATCGCGCCCTCCATGAGGGCGAAAACGTCACTATCAGCACCTTCTGACTTTACGCCCAGGATCTTGGCCACCAACAACATCAGGCTGTTCATCTCGACAGGCGTTGTTCACTTATTATCCTGGAAAGTTAATAATTGATGTCGAGCAGACGCCTGCTTTAGAAGACACATCGGAAAAACGCCCAAGTGTTCCAGTGATAATCTCAAGTGTTCCAGTGATAAGCTCAAGTGTTCCAGTGATAAGCCCAAGTGTTCCAGTGATAAGCTCAAGTGTTCCAGTGATAAGCCCAAGTGTTCCAGTGATAAGCTCAAGTGTTCCAGTGATAAGCTCAAGTTTTCCAGTGATAAGCCCAAGTGTTCCAGTGATAAGCTCAAGTGTTCCAGTGATAAGCTCAAGTGTTCCAGTGATAAGCTCAAGTGTTCCAGTGATAAGCCCAAGTGTTCCAGTGATAAGCTCAAGTGTTCCAGTGATAAGCCCAAGTGTTCCAGTGATAAGCTCAAGTGTTCCAGTGATAAGCTCAAGTGTTACAGTGATAAGCTCAAGTGTTCCAGTGCACTCCGATGACTTTCAGTGAGAAAGAAGCCCAAGTGTTACAAACAAGTGAATCTTTTACAAACAACATACACATTGTGTAAGACTTGACAGTAAGTTACACAGTAGTGTGTATGTCTAATGCTTGATGTTAACTTTGAACTGTGGGCTCCCCTCCGGTCGCCCACCCGCTCGGTTCCTCGCGGACTCCTTTGTGGGGGCTCCCCTCCGGTCGCCCCCGGTCGCTCCGCTGGGGGGAAAAGGTGAAAGGGGCTCCGCCGCTTGTTGAATATTGAATCCGTTGTTTGCCGATGGACTATGGCTGTAGATGGACATCTCGTTGCCAGAAAGGGCAGCGGCGGCGTGAGGTCCGTGTGCTGAAGACGACGAAGCTTCACGAGCTCCAGCATTCGTGGAGGTATTGCGCCTCAAGACGTTCGCTCCTTCTCTTGCTCAACAACGGCAAAGATTGATATATATATATGCCCGACATGTTTCCTATCCTATCTATCTAATGCTGTTGTCTGTTCGCTTGTTCGTATATTAAAGGATGACCCGTTGAAATTTTTTACACACTCCATTCATTTTTCAAGTACGTCAACGAAGTGAGTCCGGCAATATGATATGTCTTCCACGTCGGTGCCCTTCATGTTCAGAGTCACGCTATCACTCAACTTATTTATCAACATTCACCACCCACTCTAATATTGGTCATGACAGAACATAACAAGGAGTACCATGCTTTACATACACCAGAGGCAACGTTGTGTAAACTGTCTGAATCTGAATCAGAATCACCTTCACTTGACGGTTTCAATGTGCTAGCATTTGATGACATCCATCTTTTTAATGTACAAGGCCGCAATTTGTTACACAATGCCATGCAGTCGAAAGCTCGTGCCGTCATCGTGTCTGTCTCTCACCCGTGCAGCATTCCCCTAGACGGTCGAGACACCATCTTACAACTCAGTCAGTATCATGACCATCACGGATCTGACTGGGTGAAGATGTTGAAGGCCACGTATGCATTCAAATTCTACACTTGACGGAATTGTTTATAAAGTATAGATTTCCACTTGTTGTCCAGAATAAAAGCGCAAGATATCGTTTCAACTTCCAATTACATTGATTGCCGGCGCGGAGGTACATTATAAACTTGTAACTACTTACTTTGGCCTTGCTACGGCCAGTAAGTTACCTTGCCCCCTAACCTGCTCCGGTCATGGCGTAGAACACGAATGACCAACCCTTTGTGAGAATTAGGTGCGCTCCTCCCAAACGGTGCTCATCATCATGCGAGTCGAGGAGTGTGTACCTTGCAGCACCGTGTGTGTGTGACAAAATGTTGACTGCCTCATTCAGCATCTCAAAGACCGACGCTGTATAAATTGATCCGTTTGGTAAATGTAGGCAATGCAACCATACTGCGTTGCACTCCCACATATCGTCATCGAATGTAAACAGGGTCCACGTACTTGAAGCGAAGTCTTGGCTCGATGCTTAGAGATGTTGCACCAAAGCCTATCGGCTTCCCGGCCTCAACCAACTCTTAGACGCGGCATTTGCTTGCGCTCACCACGGAATTCGATCATAAGGCGCCTTGTGCCATGTCCTGTGGTGTATCAGTCATTTCACATGACAGCGACTGTTATTGTTGGTGGTGTTGTTGATGTTGACACATGTTATTTGTAGTTCTCAAATAAAGTGGGATAATAATAATTAATCATAATAATATAATAATAATTATATCGATAACCAAGATATTTCCAAAGGAAACAAATGAATTGAGAGTTTTTACTTTTGCTTCTAAAAAAACATATTAAAAATGAAAAGATTGTTACTTCAGCAATTCAGGGCTTTCTGTCCTTGCTCTTCTTACGAGTAGTAAGATAGTCGTTTAGGTGCTAGTAATAATAATAATCACGGTCGACCATTTCATTATATTCCCTATAGAGTCTGTGTTGACATGCATTATTAACTTGGGTTAGTATTGACATTGGCGCCATATTTTTTTGTATAGTTCTTGCTGATCTGTATCTGCGTATGATATCACATATGTCTTGGAAGATAGCAACATATTGGGGTTTTCTGCTCAAAATTCATACCTGTCCCATGGTTTATCTGGGTAGGTTTGTATAATCTCCCACCGTGATATTGGGGTTTGCGCTCATTCCACCCAATTCCACGGTTTGTCTGGTTGGCTTCGATAATATCCATCGTTATGACAGTGGTTTTTGCTGATCCAGTTCCAGTTCCATGGTTTGTCGGGGTTTGGTTTGTATAATATCCCACGTGATGTTGGGGTTTCTGCTGATCCAGCTCCAGTCCCATGGTTTATCTTGGATTGGCTCGTATAATATCCCATGTGATACTGGGGGTTTTTTACTGATCAAAAACCAGTCCCATGGTTTATCTGGGTTGGCTTGGTATAATCTCCCATGTGATGTTGGTTTTTTTTGCTAATATAAAACCAATCCCATGGTTGGTCAGGGCTGGTTTGTATAATATCTACTGTGATGTTCGGGTGTGAACTTAATCCACCCCAGTCCACGGTTTGTCTGGGTTTGTAATGACAATATCCCATTTTAATGCATTGGTTTCTGCTGATCCCAATAACAATTCCACGGTTTGTCGGGGTTGGCTCGATAATTTCCCACGTGATGTAGGGTTTTTCTGCTGATATAATACCAGTCCCATGGTTTGTCTGAGTATGCTTGTACATATCCATGTGATATTTGGTTTTTGTGCTCAAACCCACCCCAATCCCAAGGTTTACTGGGGGATGTAATGACAACATCAATCGTTATTGTAGGGTTTCTGCTAATCTAAGAACCAAGTCCCATGGTTTATCTGGGTAGGGCTAGGAGTTACCTATCCATGTGATGTTTGGGATTTCTGCTGATACCAGTTCCAATCTTGGGTGGGTTGGGTTGGGTTGGGTTGGGTTGGGTTGGGTTGGGTTGGGTTGGGTTGGGTTGTGTTTGGGTTGGGTTGGGTTAGGTGGGTTGGGTTGGGCCAGGTTGGCTTGACTTGGGTTGGGTTGGGTTGGTTTTGGGTTGGGTTGGGTTGGGTGTTGGGTTGGGTTGGGTTGGGTTGGGATTGGGTTGGGTTGGGTTGGGTTGGGTTGGGTTGGGTTGGGTTGGGTTGGGTTGGGTTGGGTTGGGTTGGGATTGTTGGGATTGGATTCGATGATATCCCATGTGATATTGGGGTTTGGGCTCAATAAACTCCAATACCACTTGTGTTCCATACATTTGACCCGTCTCGAGATGTGGTTATTTATTTCCGCTGAAATCATGATTATAAAAAATTATGATTGTAAATTTTACGTAATAACTAAATAATAAATATTATAATAATTATTATATCGATTACACACCTTAATAATCATGCCAGTCGTGTGCGAGCATGGAGTAGTGGGACACATTGTATTTCATGATAAAGTGTGCTTAAGGAAATGTGGTGCATTATTTTATCACCAAAAGAATAAGAAAGGATCTTAACATCATCATAATGCAAACATAGAATGGGTGATGCAATCATCCTTTACCTGTTCTACAAAATAGTGCATGTTACCCCAATGACAGTAACCCACATCGTCAATAATGTGCTCATTATGTAAACAAATGCACAAGTAAGGTATCAATCATTGTATTTCCAGAGTGTGGCAGCGGATATCATGAGTGGAATGTGTTAATAGCCCTCATTCAAACCGGTTATAACATCAATACAGCGATTTTCATGGATAGCCATATCGAGCCCCATTCGGTTGATGAGTGGCTTAGGCTGTCTCAAGTGCACCATGTCGCGACAAAAGTCGTTGACTCGTACGTAGCGCTGGAGCATTGGACGAAGGAGCAAACCTCCCCAAACAAAGTGTTTGTAATTTACATCAATGGTGGGCTGAAGTTCGGTGAGTCGTATTGTGCCAAACATGGATCCTCTGCATGTCTCACTGCGGCGGCAAAATTCTGGAAGTGGTGTGACCAGAACGCAGCTAACCAACTCACAATTAATTTCATTGGACGAGACATGCGACACCCTGCCGATTGCAAGTCATGGACTGAATTGGCTAACACGTTCACTAAACTGTGATATACAGTTTGATCCTATCCGGCTTGATACACACGACTTTCTCTTGAGTAGTGAATTTAATTCTGCGATTTTTTATCGACTTTTTTAGGCTAAGCAAACTAACCTGTTTTCAAAAGAGGGGGTCTGAGCATCTTCCTCATCCGGTGATATCATGAGGCAAAGTACAGTCAACGGAATACTAAAATGAAACCGCTTCGTGTACGGCACACCTTACGGTGTAACCAAATGGTGTAGCAACCCACGGGGCAGTGGAACACCAATACGATTTTGAATCAACAAATTGCAGGATGTTAACGAGAATATCGTGGTTCTTTTTTTAGATCACGGGCTCTCCATCCTGCAGACTCCTATCGTTCTTTTGTCGGTACTTTCGAGAGTGTCCATTGAAGGACCAGCCGCACTTAAGCGATCGACTCTTCCCCGGTACCGTGGCCCAAAAGAACACGGGGTCTTTGTTGATATGCAATGCGTCATGAAAGGAGGTTTCTTTGCTGGACGGGCCATTTTGTAGGACCATCCACTCGTACACTATAACTTCTGTCGACGCCTTATACCGTTTATTGGGATGTTTCATTTTACTGTTCCGCCGACTGTAGTACCATTCCCTATTAATCCAATTATCATGTACAACTCCATGACGCAATGGATCAACCCCATGCCCGCCTTCCAATCCCTCCCTGCAACAGAGCGACATGGCCACTTGGTTGAATGACGATATTGCACCAAGTCTATATCGTGATCACAGCATTGCTCTCCTCTCTGTTGAAGACCCACCTTTGTGCAATCACAAGCGCAAATAAAATCATACCTGTTGTTGTTGTTTCGCAGCATGGCTACGGCAGCTTCAACAGCCGCATGCGCCACCCGCACTGCCTCATCAGCTCGCTCAGCAGTTTGGACAAGTGCAGCCAATGCAGCATTCTTGTGTGGCCCTCCGTCGGCGATGATGATGCCTAGCTGAGCTGGTGATGTATTAGTGAAGTCCATGCTTCCATGAAAAAATGAAAGCAGTGACAAATAAGATACTGTGTACACAATTATAGGCTTTAAGTAATACCGCGATAAAATAGGGTTGTCAAGCAGCTAACAAACCAGAATTCGCCCCCGTACAGACAGTTTTAGTATAGATCCGAATTAGATTTGTGTTAGATACGTGTGCGTCGGTATCACACCGTGCGCGACACTCGATGCGGTGAGATGAGAAAACCCGAATTCAGGCCAAATTCCCATGAACACGGCGTCCCCTTTTGTGTGCGGATCCGCCAACCTTGGTAGCTGTATGTGGACAAGACGACCTCGCCGTCGCTTAGCGGATTCAGCTAAATGCAGCCCCTGCATCAACAATCACCGGCACATCCCTTTCGGGGAATATCGCATCTCTTCGATATTGCGTCCCATGATTTGGTCGCCTTACCATATTTCACGCCTTCATTCGAGCAATGGACGGCACCGCATCGCGCGGTGCTTGCGTGTTTATCGAACGAGCTCATGGCGGTTTTGGAATTATTGGTCAGCCTCGCCATGAGTTCATACCGACTATGGCATTTGCTCTCGATACAAGATGTGAGGGGCTTTAAAGTTTTATCAATGACTTCACCTGCAGCCGATAGTTTATCGTTGCATTTTGTTAATTTTCTGCACTTCGATGCTTTCATGCGGAGCGCGCCTGCCCACTCTATCCATTCATCAAGCGTCCGTTCTTTTTTGTCAGAGGCCTCATGCTTCATAAAAGCGACGAACTCTTCGGACGTGTACGAGTCGTCCTTCTTTCCGCGTGGACGGGGACCTGTGTAGCACACGACATCAGATCGACTCTTCGTTTCTTTTTTCGCTTTAGGTAGTTTTTCCACTCGTGGCATTCAATGAATGAATGAAAGTGTATATATTTTAAATAAAAAAAAAATTATCTAAGACTTGTTGGTTGCGGGGTTCAATTAGTCACGTGTGTGTATAAAGTTTTCGGGTTCTACAGTCGGCGGAACAGTAAAATATCCTGTACTTAGACCCGAAAGCATTATCTAAGACACGGTACAATATTACTTATCTGATCTTTGGTGTGCATCTTATTCCTATTCATCACATTTGCGGCCAGCTGGAATTCATACTTGGCTTTTATATTGTTTAGGCATTGCAAGCCACATGAGTCTTTGTATTCACTAAGTTGTATAATTATCCCATCGCCATCAGATGGGATACTGAATGGATGTGAAACTGCTACAATTAACCGTGTTCCAGTTTTGACATGCAGTGATATAGCATATTGTATTAGACTGTCTGTCGAATCGAAAATGACGTTGTCCAAAACTATAATCTTAAACCCGATTAGGCTATCCAGGGTGTCTCGCATGCTTACAATTGCAATTGGGGAATGCAGTTTATGATGATTTACGTCATGGTCTGTCTCACAAACCACCAAAGTGGATTCACCATCCCCTATTTCGTTTGTGATCATGAAGCTCTTTCCAGCCTGCCTACGCCCAACAATATACATCACATGAGTAAGCACACACACTGTCTGCTGCGACAATACGGATGCCTCATTTACAGAAGCGTTGGTTGCATTCTGCAAATTCATTATACACTGTTAGGTTTACATATTTTCGGAAAGCAAACGAGTCAATTGTTGCAACCCTTTGACACCATGTGTGGGTCAGCACAGAGAGATTTTATTGTATTGCATGCATTGTGGGGCACAACGCGCACCGCGTCTATTCATGAGTGCACGAGCAATAATCACGCACTTGAGGTTCTCGATCTCTTCGTCCTGCTTGGAAACCAAGCTCAGCGCCTGGTTCAGTAGACGATGTTGCTCCTCCGTCTGAGCCAGTAGTTTTTTGTAAGCTAGCTGAACAGCGTCAGTACGCACGCGCTCTGCAGCCACGGCATCAGCCACAGCAACAGCCACGGCATCATCGAGTTGGGCTTTTGTGTACATTTCGGCCATGATCAGTCACTGCACATGCATTGCCTTGTCTAGGGCTGGGTCTCTATATTACTATTCTACAGTCGGCAGAACAGTAAAATGAAACATAAAAAAACCGGTATAATGCGGTGACAATCATATATTGTATGAGTTTTAGCTGCTTTATTGTGCTGGACTGCACCCCCCCCCTCCTCTTCAGCTCCCTGTGCTGGACTGCATAGTTGTCTGAAGCTTCCCTGGCGAGCCTCTCTGTCTCTGTGCTCCTCCCTCGTAGCCCTCCTCAGATCAGAAGCACTTCCGTCAGCGCGAGCAATGTCCAAGGCAAGCATCGTCCGCGAGTGGACCCGCACGGATGGCTCCAAATGCGTAGGCGGCAGCGATGACAATGCCAAAGCACCCCCAGGATCGCTCATGCTTTACAACAGCTTACTGGATGAGAAAGTTCCATTCGTCCCAGCTTCGGGACCGGGTAGCAAGAGTCTCTCCTGGTACACCTGCGGGCCCACTGTTTACGATGTTTCGCACATGGGGCATGCTAGGAACTACGTTACGTTTGATATTATCCGCCGAGTGCTGGAGGACTACTTTGGGTACAACATTCTCTACGTCATGAATGTTACAGATGTTAACGACAAGATCATCATCCGCGCTCGCCGCAACTACCTACTGGCAAAGTACAAGGAAGGAAAGCACACGGACGCTGAGGTAAAAGCTTTCGCTGAGAAGGCTGTCCAGAACAGCTTTGCAAAGCAGAGAGCAAAGCTCGCAGAAACGGAGGCCTTGGTGGTCGCAGCCAATGAAGAGCAGGAGGCTGCTGCAGCTGACAAAAAGGGGGTCCTTCAGCGACAACTGAACGAGCTGGATGGTGCTATTAAAAACGAGGCCCACAAGCTAAGTCAGATTCAGACAGCCCTGAGAGCGTTAGGACAGGCTGGCGATTCAGATACTATCTACGCGGTTGCCTCGGATTTTGTAGCTGAGGAGCTGGACAGAGAGCAAGGCAAGAGCGTGACGGATTCATCAATCTTTAGGGCGCATGCTGCCAAGTATGAGGCGGAGTTCACTCAAGATATGGATTCCTTGGGTGTGCGCCGCCCAGATGTGCTCACCCGTGTCAGCGAGTACATGGACGAGATTGTGGACTACGTCAAGAAAATTGTAGACAATGGCATTGCCTATGAGAGCAATGGAAGTGTCTACTTCGATACAACGAATTTCAGGGCGTGTGGCCACACCTACGGCAAGCTCAAGCCTTGGGCTGTGGGATCTTCTGCACTAGCAGCCGAGGGGGAGTCCAACTTCGAGACATCAGAGAAGCGCTCTAACACTGACTTTGCCTTGTGGAAGGCGTCGAAGCCTGGGGAGCCCTTCTGGGAGTCTCCTTGGGGCCAGGGGCGGCCTGGCTGGCATATCGAGTACAGTGCCATGGCTAGCACCCTGATCGGATCCCGCATGGACATCCACACCGGTGGGGGATGACCTGAGGTTCCCACACCATGACAACGAACTGGCACAAGCTGAGGCATTCTACCATAACGAGGGCTGCCACCAGTGGGTCAACTACTTCCTCCACTCTGGCCACTTGGAGATTGAAGGGCTGAAGATGTCCAAGTCACTGAAGAACTTCATCACCATCAGGGAGGCTCTGAAGTCATTCTCTGCTCGCCAGTTGCGTCTCTTGTTTGTGCTGCAGTCTTGGAACAAGTCCATGGTGTATGGAGAGGCCTCCAGGGCCGAAATGAAGGCTCGGGAAGCGCAGCTGAAAAACTTTTTCCAGAACATTGAGGTTGCTGTGCGCGGGGTGGACGAAATCACCTCCTGTGCTAAATGGCAGGCAGAGGAGAGGGACCTGTCTCAAAAGCTGCAGGCAGTACAGAATCAGGTTCATGAGCACTTGCTTGACAACCTGAACACCGCAGCTGTGATGGACACCCTCAGCGAGCTCATCAAGAGCACCAACATCTACCTTTCCAAGAAGCGAGAGTCTGCGTCTGCAGCTGCCCCGGCCCAGCCCTTTCTCCTACGCAAGGTGTCCACCTATGTGACCAGGATGCTGTCCATGTTTGGTATTGTCGATGCATCCTGGGACAAGCCTGGCTTTGCTGACGCCGCAGGCGGGGCTGGGGATGCCAAGGGTGCAGGCTACCTGGATGCCTTTGCTGCATTCCGTGATGAGGTGCGATCACTTGCCCGCACCCAGGCTGATCCCAAGGAGACCATGACAGCTTGCGACCGTGTGCGTGATGTGGCCCTTGTGGAGCTTGGTGTTCGATTGGAAGACCGACCAGATGGCACGGCCATTTGGAAGCTAGACGACCCAGCAGTTATAAATGCTGAGCAGCAGGAGCGAGCTAAGACAGCATCTGAGGCTAGGTCGTTCATCCATGGGGGCGTACAGTCAACGGAATACTAAAATGAAACCGCTTCGTGTAGGCACACCTTACCAATAGTGTCTTTAGATGCGGTTACAAATCTTGAATTGGTCAACTTTTCAGAATCCCCAAAATATCAAATGTCCCTAGCTGTATGCGTACATCGATCGAGTGTAATGTACTGTACTGTACCTGTGAATTCCCCCCTCCGTTTGCGTGCGTGTCTCTTGTTATCCTGACGTCGTCAGCGTCTTGCTCCCTCCCCCCCATACATCATCCGCGAGTTCCATGCGTCGCGTGTGTGTGTGTGTAAATCAGTAGTGTGTCTGCTGGTTGATGTGAACTGTGAACTGTGGGCTCCCCTCCGGTTGCCCCCGGTCGCTCCGCTGTGGGGAATAGGTGAAAGGGGCTCCGCCACTTGTTAAATGTGGTACGTTGGCGACATATATCACTTGACAAGCAGTTTTGAGGTTGGTTGCTTGAGGATGAGAACAAAGTAAGGCAAATTGTGTCTGATGAGAACAAAGTAAGGCAAATTTTGCGTTATTTGTAGATGGAAGAAAGGAAAGAGGAGGGTGGTGTGCGAATGACGCGCTTTTTGCACATCAACAAAGACCCCGTGTTCTTTTGGGCCACGGTACTGGTCTCGAAAGTACCGACAAAAGAACGATACAGAGTCTGCAGGATGGAGAGCCGTGATCTAAAAAAGAACCACGATATTCTCGTTAACATCCTGCAATTTGTTGATTCAAAATCGTATTGGTGTTCCACTGCCCCGTGGGTTGCTACACCATTTGGTTACACCGTAAGGTGTGCCGTACACGAGGCGGTTTCATTTTAGTATTCCGTCGACTGTATGAAGAGGATTCGTCTACATGTTTGCGTGTGTCAATGAGTGACCTGTGTGTGCCATTCGACAGCAGCCGCCGCTACGCGTGTGTGAGTTTAAGTTGTCAAGTTTAAGTTGTCGTCGACTGTGATGTAGTGTTTGGCTGTCTTCACAATATTGTATCAGATAAGACGATCTTCCTGGAAAAATTTGTCACAATCTAGAACAAAAACGCAAATTGCATTCTCTCCAAATCCAGCCATAGCAAATCATTGCAATGGGGTACAACAACATCGCAACTTGTTGATGCGCAGATGACGTGGCTCACGCACGACCTATAATTGGGAGTAAGATCTGTAAACCTGTCACACAACACAAACACACGATGTTTTAGACCAAGGGCATTCAATAACACAAAATCTGGCTCAATGCGCACCTCCTCAATGTCATCAAATGCATATGCTAAATGCCCATTATGCACACAAAGTATGACAAATGGAATGTGTTTGTGAGGGACAACCTTAAATGCGTCTTGGACAGTATTGAACCCTGTAAGCACACACACTGTCGGCTTCGACAATACGGATTCCTCATTTAAAAATCCCATCTGTACCAGGTATCCTTATACCCAATCAATAAAAGTCCTGAATTAAAACCCATGTCCTCCCCCGGTGTTGCAATGAGAAAATGACGGTCGCATAAAAAAGATCCCTATATAATTCTCTATTATAAATCCTCGAAGCTTCACACGAGTCAGCAGCTCAATTTCAGACAAACATGGCATCTCGGGAAAATCCCCTTACCGACATCCTCACATTGGCAATCGCCCACATCAAGCGAATGCTTCCAGATTGGTCACCAACAGACCTCTGGCACCCATATGCTACCCTGACGCCGTACAAGAGCGGCTATGCTATGCTCGGCTCCTTCGAAGATCTCCTTTTTGTACACGATTGCTGGAAAACTCGTGATCATCAACAACTCCAGCAGGTCGACCTCGAAATGTGATAGGTCATCGACAAAAACAACTCTCGCATCCTCGCATTCCAACCAAGAAATGTAATATGTTGCAAACAACCGACAGTTTTCGCAGTTGCTGCTTAACACCACAGTCCATCCGGTATCTGGGACAGTTGTCGAAATCATTAAATCTTAATGTTAAACCAATGAATAATATCATTATACTGAACTGCTTGTCACACAACTCGCACGCGAACAAACAGGAGGGGGGTGTTTTTTTCACATGAACACCTCTGAAAAGACTCTCCATCTCGGGAACAACAATTATTTGAACAAAAATAAATACTGAAGAATGCCGGAGGCTCACATCAATCCCTATTTTAAACGTGTTCCGCCGTTTGAGTGTGTCAATGAGGGCCTGCGTGTGCCATTCGGTGTCCGATACATTCGACAGTGTTCCGCCGTTTGCGTGTGTCCTCCGATGGACAAGTCAGATCCTGGGTCACAGAAGACTGGGGGTTTAAATATCCAAATTTCTAGGACATAATGGGCGTTCCTGCCTCCCGGCCGATTTTTTTAAATTTCTAATCAGGATTTAGAGCCTCCTGAACGACTCGCTAGCTTGAGACATCAGCACAAAGGAATCACAAATCCGCTCCATACCATGTTTCGCAACCAGTCAAAATCGGCCTGGAGGCAGGAACGCCCATTACATTGCGAATGCCAAATTGGCACTAATTGCTGCCGTTTCTGCTAAAGGATTATTGATGCGCACGATGTTAGCCATCAGTTTGACTTTTCAGGGTACTTTGAACATGTAAATTCAGTGTCTTTAGATGCCTTGAATTTTTTGTGTCAATCACCTGAAGACAGTATCTGTATTGACAAGATCGGTTACAAATCTTGAATTGGTCAACTTTTCAGAATCCCCAAATATAAGGTGTCCCAATATCAAAAGTCCCTAGCTGTATGGGTCTTCCTCCTCCAATTCTTAGTAAATTTCCTGGCTGTGGATATCTTGACAGAAGACGCGTCCACCGCGATTCACAGCTGTCACGATCATACGAGAAATTTTCACATATCCAAGTGAGGTTCCGTCTTTCAGGTCCATGTTTATGAGATGCGGTAGCCAGGACAAAAGTCTAGTCGCGCCCATAGTGGCCTGCTGTATGGCTTTCGACACCTTGGCATGTCCATACTGGGCAGGGGGGGGGTTGAGGATTTTCGGCTCCACAACGAAAAGGGTGTTGATAGCATGTGAGAATACAAGGGCGCTTCCGTTGGCGATCTTGTAGCAGCCGTCATCGAAGAAGTACTCCACAGCGAAGAGGAACAAACGTGACGGTGGGGATGTGTGGTGTCTTTGTTTAATAAGGTGAAGCAATGCGTCATACTTCAAGATGCGTGGATCACCGGAAACAGCCGATGACGCCCGCAGTGCATGGAGACGGCTGACATTCTGGCAGTGGAGGCGATTAAGAAACTTGGTTGTGCCGAGACTGTCCATGTCCAGCGACAACGCCTTTCCTAGTTTGCGGACTGGTTTTGAAATGGGCTGACAAGGCGGGATATATATATCGGTCGGCATCGCGTCGATGAATACTCTTTTTCTTCGCGCAATCGCTCAATGGTTATTATCAGGTATCTATGTTGCGTTGTTTAGACTCGTTTTTTAGAAACGCACACGAAACACTTGTCGTCGATTAAAGCCGCATTGAGTCTTACGCAACCGCATTCACTGTGGTTGCTACTGCTGTTCTTTGAGTACCCCATTGCTATTTGGGGCCATTGGCTGCCATGCAAAACATGCGATGTCCCGTATGATTCAAAGAGCATCAGAATCACCATAAATCGTCTTCCCACACCACTTGTACCGAATTATTTAGAGTGACCAGTACTTTATGTTCATATGTCCCAAGTCCGTGATACTTCGTAGCAAGAATAATGACGTTAGTCTGCTTATACTTCCTAGCACAGACTTTGTCAAATCCCCACCAGAATCCATCTTCATCCATCCATGTTCTCTTGTTGTGCAACTGGCACTGGAGCTCGTTAGGAATGTATCGTTCGATGTAATCACTACCCCATTCAGGCACGAGGCCTCTCATGAGGCGGGCCAATTCCAATGTTTTTTGCTTTTCAATTGTATCAAGATGAACATCTTGGACCCCAGTGCAAATCAAGTCGGACGTACACGACACAGTGATGTCCGAAGCGTAATCTGTCATTCTTTAGTTATTCTCAAATAAAGTGGGACACCCTTTATAATGATGGACGAGGCAATCCACCAAGGAGACACCAATCATCATCGAATCACATCCAATAAGTGCTCCCCCAAGAGTATCGACATCGTTCCGCCGTTTGATATAAGATGATTTTGTGCGCGGTGATCGTCTGAAGACGTCTTGGTCAGTCAGTCGTCGTCTTGTGGTCTGCCATGTCAAAATAATTGTCCAACTCTCTCAGACTGCAGCCAACTAACTACTTGAAGCATGAACAAAGGGTGCTTGATTGAGGCCTCTGCCTGATGTAAGGTGAGAAGCCCAAGTGTTACAGTGAGAATCCCAAGCGTTACAGTGAATGGTGTACGCGAGTCATCAAATGAATCCAATCAAATGAATCCAATCTGCCCGCGCTCCCCCTTCAGAAACAAATAGAGTCTGCTTGTGATCGTGCGGTTTCTTTGGTTGCGTAAGATGCGGTGGCTAATGCAAAACACGGAAACACAAAAACACGCCAATTTACTAAACTTGGTTTGGTTCGAAGAACAATTTACAACAAGTATAATGAGAACATGCTGTTTGACTGTATCATCACAGACTCACATACTAATGTCCGACATTGTTTTGAGCGAGAAGTTTTATCCTTAAAAATTGTGTATTAGTGTATATGTGTTATGGGGTGAAAACGATTCCATGTAAATACCCACTTATTGTCCAGCAGAAGCCTGCTTGGGACCATTCGGTTTTCTTTGGATGACAGTCCTACGGACCTACCGTGAATGCGATTGCGTAAGATGCGGTGGCTCATTCAAAACACGGAAACACAAAAACACACAAATTTACTAAACATTGTTTAGTTCCCCTTTAACAAAGGGCCTTGTCTGGGACTGGGTCCCTATATTACTATTCTAATATCCTTAAAAATTGTGTATTAGTGTATATGTGTTATGGGGTGAAAACGATTCCATGTAAATACCCACTTATTGTCCAGCAGAATCGCCACTCACCTGTGAACCATTAGCCGGCCATCCGAAGATCCCTTTCAACCTTGCAGGATACAGCAGTGCCCTCCCACTGCCACCAGGCCAGTGCCTCTGCAAGAGCTCATCAAGGCGCTCGTAGGTTAAGATCGACTCTGCGTCAAACACTCTGCCCAGGGCAGCGATGAAGGGTGTGCCTGCCTTGCCACCTGCCGTTTCTTCAAAAGTCCCAGTTGCCAACAACATCACGTCCTTGTGTGCAACGCGATGGAACTGTGCATCATGATCTGCTCTTGATGCGTCAAGCAGAGATCTTCCGTGCTGGAACGGCAGACCAGGGCCGGGGGCAATGGCATTTTCTTCGCACATGTTGAGCACGAGGATGAGTGTGCCGCAAAAACGTTGCGCTGCCACCACCGCATCGATGGCCTCAGCTGACACCAGCTGTTTGTAAGAACATACCAATGTACCGTGACGTGGCGACCCCTCATTCATGCCATGCCCACAGAATAACAAAAGAGCAACGTCCACTGAGGGCTCCAACAACCAAGCCAATTGGTCCATGACGGTCCTCCGGCACACGGTGCCTTCGAGAACATTGATCTCCATACCAGAACCCAAAACCTTGTTGACAAAAACATCATGGTCCTTCATGGCTCCGCCACATCTGTACCCCTTCAAGTCCCTTGGCAGCGTACCACACTCTTGCAATGTGTGCATAAGCACGGGTCCCAACCCGTCTACGTAGTAACTTGGAAAAATTAACAAGGCGCGACGAGTCTTCACGGACGCCATCATGTGCTCCTACTCTCAAATAAAGTGGGACACGCTGTAATTTCCTTTTTGACGCCGTGTTGTTGTTATGCTGCAATCAATGACGATCGATTTCCAGTGTGGCCTTCTCAAGCCGCCGCGTGGCATGATGTGTGATAAGGATGGACTAGACGCTGCCTCTGCCGTGCGTGATGGGGCTGGGCGATAAGCCGCCGCCGCCGCATCAGTTCTGTGCGTGTGCGTGATGAGTCTGGACGAGGATCCACCGGCGTGCATGGATTCTTTGGATTGCTTTGACATTGAGATGCATGAGATTGCATTCAATCGTCAGCATTTTGTCTCTGTACGTTTATATATAGCGTTTTCTTGTCTGCTGCGCCTTTAGGGACATGAACATGGAGCCGCCCCCCTCCCGCATCATTACATTCGACAGTGTTCCGCATCTTGTGTCCTCCGATACAGTCGACAGTGTTCTGCCGTTTGCGTGCGTCCTCCGATACATTCGGCAGTGTTCCGCCGTTTGCGTGTGTCCTCCTCCGATGGACAAGTCAGATCCTAGGACACGTGTTTTCGCGAGTCCGCAGCTGAATTCCCCTGCCCCACTCCGTGGGTCCCGCGATTCCCTTTCATGATACCGGAATAGTTTGTTAAGCAGACGCCTGCTTGAGACGGCAGTTAATGAAAGATGAATCGCGGATTCGAGGAATGACTCCTGGATGTTGGTACTGACTGCTCAACATAAGGAGTAAAAAGCTGTGCATGTATAATCTCAAGTATGCCTTTCAAGGTGGGTTTTAAATCGTTGAACATTGGAGTGCAATGTGCAAGGTATGCCGATGTGCGTCAATTGTTTGGATTTCCTGACCGTTTGCAGGTTTTGTTTCTACAACGCAATGCGTTCGAGGCGTACGTTAAGGACGATAGCATACCCTTAGACCCTCAAAAAATGTGGCATGAGAATATTCATATCCGCAAATGCAATCTCAACGGACTCGTCTGTGCGCTTATGAGGAGACTGACACTGTTGGAGCACATGCGAGCATGGGAGAACAATAAGGATGGACCTAGACGGAGGGCATGCATTGTTGAGATTTATGTGGAGTGGAATGTATTAGAAAGGAGACTAACCCGCCTCATTGCATCCGACGCTGTTGTGGGCGATTCCGTGATCCGCTTCTGCCCAAACGAAAGCACATGTCTTGCCAGACAGTTGGACCCAACCCTATTGTCATCAATTCCACCTGACGTGATAGAGAACATAATAAGTATGGTAGGGGAGCCAGACGCGAATGCGCTACGCGCAGCATCTCCTACCATCGACGCTCAGTATGTGCCGACGAAGATTAGGAGATGTTCGTCGTTCTGGACCAGATTGCTGTTTAGTTTTGTAGTAAGCGTATCTGAAGAGTCAGGAGAGTGGGTCATGAAACATTTGAAACAATTATTAAACCGCTAAAATGAAATCCCTCTGCATCCCCCTCTTCCATACATCCTCAGACCCCTCAACAGGTACATCTATCTCATCGATTGTAGCGCTTTCCGATCTCGCAATGTCAAGACTCACCTTGGTTCACGAAGATGCGTTCTTGTCCTCGATTTTGTTGCGAGAGGGGGGATGCGTGCGAATGAATGAGAATGTCTGCGCATCAAATGGAAAGAAAGTCACACCAAACAAACTTTGAGATCCCCGATGCAAACTCACCTATTGAATGTGTTTCCGCGATCTCCGGTCTCAGAATCGCGAGTGAACTGTGCGAAACTCACAAGCCAAGTCGTAGTTGGTCTGCTCTCGAAGCTTCCATAGTTGACCAATTCAAGATTCAGGTCAAAAGAGGTTAAGGGGGAGCTGAATGAGATAATGGATCGGAAGAATGCAGTGGGAGAACGAAGTGCTAGTGCTGTCGGAGGGTCAGCGCGAGGTGATCTGTCCTGCGCTAGACTGGGATGCGGTGGCGAGCGAGGTTAGGGGTGCTCTAGTGCCCGGCAAGGCGGTGTCATGTATAGCGTTCATAGGGGCTGGGAGCGCAGAGAACGACGTGGCGCTGCTGCACGCTATGGGGAATGTGGGCGGGTGTTTATGCACTGACGGGGTGCGGAAGCAACAGGTAGCTTTTCTGGACACATGCTTTACCACGCGATCGTTACATAATGTGAAGTGCTATGCGGACGGGCTGAGTGATCAGCAGCCCCGACCAGCGTTGTTGTTTTCATTCAAGGACCTGACAACATTCTTGCAGCGACAGCATGCTCTGCGGCCTGCGGAGCAGTTCATAGTGCTCGGCATCAACGCGGGGATGACCATGAACAGCTCGGAGGAGCTGTACGAATGTCACCGGTTCTTGTGCCAGTGCGCGGAATGTGCGGCAGGTGGCGCGATGCACCAGCATTACATGAATTTCATGGGGGACGCCAACCACTGGAGGGTTCCGGGCCGGTCGGTGCATCTGGGCACCGGGCTGTGGTGCTACCAGAGTCCCTGGTGGGAGCTGGCCAAGGACCTCATGACAGATACAAGCGCAGAACTGCTCCTGTTGGGACGGCGAACTGCCTGATGCTGAGGTCAACATACACTCTCTCGATGGACACACGCATTGATCGAGTGCATTGTTTCTGTTCCGTTGAATTTAAGCTACCCGTATATCCTCGAACCTATGAATTTCTTATTACACATCCGGGGGTCCGGGGTAAGAAAGACAATGAATTTTCCATAGGGGTATCATAGGGGTCAACTCCCCCGGGGATGCTGTCCTTTACGAACAGGGATTTTCTGTTCGAACTGCCTTCAGGAAGATGCCAGCTCCCCCCACAATGTCTCTGTCGCAGGTGAATTGACAGTTCTTGCAGGTGTATGTCTCTCCACTTGTTTAAGAAACCGCACATAGGTAATGCTCAAGCACATGCAAGAACACTGTCCCGTACTCTTCACACTTAATGGGCGTTCCTGCCTCCCGGCCGATTTTATAAAATTTCTAATCAGGATTTAGAGCCTCTTGAACGACTCGCTAGCTTGAGACATAAGCACCAAGGAATCACAATTCCGCTCCATACCATGTTTCGCAACCAGTCAAATCGGCCGGGAGGCAGGAACGCCCATTACTTCTCCTTCAGCCGATTGAACAGCACAGAGTGGCTCAAAGTCAGCATCTGAAGGGCAACCTTGGTTGTCAGCTCCTGTTAAGCACTGATTGTCATCTTCGCCGTCTCCAATTGAGGTACCAACAACACATCGTAGCGAGCGGCCAAGAAATTTGTTGTCTGGTCCCTAAACTCTTTCTTGAGGTAAAAAATTCTCTTCCGAATGCGAATCATCTCAGAATTGATAAATAATATAAGAATCTCTACAACTAAATGGATATCATCCCCAGAATGCAACACCCGCGTGGGAGGACAAGAATGCAACATCCCGAGTTCAAACTCAGCGAAGACCTTCTAAACCGCAATAGGGGCAAACACATTTGGAAATGTGGTCTGCTAGAAATGGCAGAATTACAACCATACCGATGCATGAAATGCAACCTGACAATTGCAGAGCTGCAGCAACTTGGCAACACTGGAGTTTGCTCATCGGAATACAGATACACTCGACGGAATACTAAAATGAAACCGCTTTCTGGAGTGTACGGCACACCTTACGGTGTAACCTAATGTTGTAGCAACACGGGGTCTTTGTTGATGCGCAGCGTCGCCGGTGTGAGGTAACTGCAGCGTCGCCGGTGTGAGGTAACTGCAGCGTCGCCGGTGTGAGGGGTGGTCGAGGTTTCAAGAACCTTGTCTTCTTCACCCCCGATTGCAGAGAACTGTTAACATCAGGATCCCATCGGGTGTGAAGAGGAGAATAAGGTTACACTCCCTCTTGTACGCAGCCCTCAGCTGCAGGTGCTCACCAAGCTTTGCATATGCTGTTCGCAAGATGTCAGCAACTGAAGTCGTACCAGGGTCAAGCATAACAAAACAACGGTGGATGGACTTCTGGAACGGATTTCCAGGCGTTGCAAGTCGTGAGAGGTCCAACTTGGGCACAAATGACAACATCATTATTCTGGTATCCATTTGGACAATCTGTCGGCAAGACAAAACGCGGGTGTCAGTGCCATCTCATGGAGCATCACGACATCATCGCATGCACAGCTCAGAGAAATTCCATGCAGCATTTAATTGCCAACGAGGCTTCAAAAGCCGCCGTGTCGTGGGTGAGAATGAATGGACGGATGGGGGGCATGCGAAAGCCGCATGTGAAAAAAAAAATGACTGAATTGTCATAAAAGAAACCGATAACCACCACAAACACCCACAAATACCCACAAATACCCACAAACACAATGGCAAACTTTACTGAATTATACAACGACGTTGCCAATGACACTTCGGGCGTTCCGTCGGATCCATTTTGCGATCGCGCAAGAGAACTCATTCCGCCCATGGCGCGCGTTTGGGAGGTACTTGCAAAGCTCGCCGTTCAATCGTGGGACAACGAAATACAAAAGGTCTGCTACGGAGAATTGACTGCCAACGACTACACAGACGGAAACCACGCCAAGCTGTTTATCCTCAATCTGATGACAGTCTCGCCGGACAATTACATATGCGATCCCCGCTTCCAAGGCATGCTTCTTGGTTTGGAAGCCGTCTTCCCGTACAATCCTTTTTGTTCCGATCACATTACCCTCACACGCAAGATTGTAAGCAGTCTGTTCATTGAGGTGGATGACGAGATGATCGATTGGGTGTCATCTGATGGATTCGTCAATATGGAATGGGACTTTGTACAGCACATAGCGTCCCAGTGGTTGCGAGCGTGGTGCTCGGCGCGCAAGATCCAGCGCATGTACCGCAAGTACATCGAGCACAAAAAGATCCAGCGCCAAAAGCGCCTCCTCATCACAATCCCCAGGATCGTGTCATTGCTCAAGGATTGCAAGGGTCGCGAATAAGTAATTATTCGAGAACAACTGTTTTTTTTTTTTACCTTTTTCCTCAAAGTCCAGACACTGCATCACCGGCTCGGATGCCAGGTCCGCCGAATGAGCTCCTCCCTGATGACGTCCAGTGACGCTTTCTTCATCCGGACCATGACGCGCCAGTCGGGTCATTCTGGCGCCATGTAGATCATCACTTTGTCGTCTGAGTGCCGTTACAGGGTATTCTCTTTAACTAAACCCTTATTCTCCTCTTCAGATGCGTTGATTTTTTTTATCTTTGTATAATGAAATGTTTGAGTTTCTTTCAAAAAACCCAGAAACAGAACGTAAAGAACGTGATAATAGAATTAGCCAACAATTTGAACAAAGTGCAAGAGCTAGGAGACAAAGGAAGGCAAATCAAACTGCAACAGAAACAAAACGTATAGGTGATGCATTAGCTAACGCAAATCAAACTGGTGGTGGGAACAAAAATTCATATCAAAAAGTAGGAGGTACTGAGTCGAAAAAAAAGGTCGTGGCAAAGCATCTAAAGTAGGTGGATTCTCTGCACGATTCGCCTGACAGCAGCGAGTCTTGCAGGTCCGTCTTCGCCCAGCGGCGGTCACGTTCGTACACATACGTCTGCTGGTATCCGGCGTGGTCCATGATTATGTTCATGTACTGCGTGTGCGCGACAGCTGCAACAGCTTTACCTGCAGTCGGGCGTGAGCCACAAACTGCACTCGAGGCTCAATTCTGTTGATAGACGATGAGTGGACCACCTTTGCAACATGGTGGCACTCACTCATCGTAAGAAACAAGACGGTGCATGTTGGGAATGTACAGAAGGACGCAAGCGGATTCATAAGATTCTCCACTGCAAAAGCAGTCAAAGCGGAGCGCCACGCCAACAGAGCGGTGGTATGCTTCACTGCTGGAAGACTTGGGACCGCGATGTGAACGCTTCCAGGAACATCCTGATGCTTACACTTCACCAAGTCTTTGGGAGAGAGCGTCCTCTCGCGTTTCGCCGAGAAGTTCCTCGACAACCCCACCCCCTGATACTGATATGGGGACACAGACGTTTGAACGGTTTACCAAAGAGGCTACTCGGAATATCATCTTCGAGAACCTCTTCAACCTGCTGCACCCCCCAACGTTGCCCAAAAGCAACGATCTGCAGTCTGGATGAGTATAAGGTGTGTCCCACTTTATTTGAGAACAACTGTAAGGGTTTACCAATATGATCGTGATCGGGGCAGATGCCACCGGTGCCTGTGAGAAGTTCCCCAGTCATGTCCCGTGCGCCTATGGGAGAAATCGTTGAGATATTCAGTCTGTCAGGCGACGGCACATTCAAGACCGGTGCCACCCTGCAACTCAAAATAGGTGACGAACACACATGGCATGCGGTAGCCGCCCTACGAAGGGACATGATCAAGAAATGGTTTGATGTGGACGAGGCGGTGTTCCTGCCACCACGGACCATCACAGTGTTCGTGCCTCGTTACACCACCATCTATGACACGAGTGGTGCTGGCGAGGGCACATGCAGCCTGTCATGCACCACTGGGGACACGCAGTCGCATGTCGGAGACCGCATCGGATTGTATGCCACACTGCGTAGTTTCGGCAGACATACGGTGTGCCATGCTGACGATTCATATCACAGCTTGGTGTTCGAATGCGAAGGAATCATGGCGGTAGTGAACGAGTTGATCACAAACTCTGGATCACGCCGGAGCGCATGAAAAGGTGCGTACGATCAACTTTACTGTTCCGCCGACTGTAGCGAGTCGTTCCTATTTTTATATAGATGTATACATGTGTATGTAAAATGTCTTCAACACCCCGCAATTCCTCTTCTACTTCAAAACGTAAGAAGACTTCTGGAGATGCGACTTTTGCAGCTAAGCTGGCTGTGTTCATGTTGAACGCACAATCACACGACATTCATTTTTCCGAGAAGGAGGGCTTCCTTCACTCGAGTGATTATGTGAAGGGTGTCATCCCCCTTTTGCATATGAACATCAGTCGCGAGGGGTTTCAAGTGGTTATGAGCACTACGAAGGATAATTTGTCCATTGCCCTAGCTCAGTTGTGTAGTAGCAAGAACATCGAGGATATTCTTTCTTTCGAAAAGTTCAGTTGCCTGCGTCAGTGTGCTTTTACAAGTGACGTTCTTGTTGACCGTTTCGTAGACACGATTGAGACTTCTTATGAGACCCGCAAGAACGGAATTAAGTTGGTGAAGCAGTTGGCTAAGCACCAGCGATGGCAGGTGAGTGCCGGTATCATCCCCGAGTCCTCGATCGCGTGGTCTGAGAATCTTTAAATACAAAAAAATTGAAAGGTTTTTCGGAACGTTAGGAATACAACAACAACCTCCTCACACCCCTTAATATACTGCATCTGTCATACGAAATGTTTGGAATCTCTGACGTCTTCGCAATCATTGCGTCCCGACCCAAGGTATTCGTCATTTACGACAACCCGACTTTCGTCGCCAAGCCTGTGTTAACACGCAAAGGGATGTCCCACACCAAGAAGTAATCTGGATGAGAAGGTGTTTCTGTTTCAAGTATTTGAAACAAAACGGGGCCAAAATCAGCACCTCCACGTGGTGGCCCGGGATACCCAACCAAGCTGAAACAAATGAAACGGTTGTCTATTTGTTTTATTTGTTTTTGGATGTTTCATTTTACTGTTCCGCCGACTGTAGTTATGTCTAATGCTTGATGTGAACTGTGAACTGTGGGCTCCCCTCCGGTCGCCCACCCGCTCGGTTCCTCGCGGACTCCTTTGTGGGGGCTCCCCTCCGGTCGCCCCCGGTCGCTCCGCTGGGGGGAAGAGGTGAAAAGGGGCTCCGCCGCTTGTTGAATACAATCCGTTGTTTGCCGATGGACTATGGCTGTCTGTACATGGACATCTCGTGACACGAAAGGGCATCGGTGGCGTGCGCGTTGAGTGGCGTGAGGTCCTTGCGCATACAGCTAGGGACATTTGATATTGGGACACCTTATATTTGGGGATTCTGAAAAGTTGACCAATTCAAGATTTGTAACCGATCTTGTCAATACAGATTCTGTCTTCAGGTGATTGACACAAAAAATTCAATATATTTATTCAAAGAAAACAATTATCACAATACATGCTGATCCAAATGAAATGCTACCCCAACCGAAGCACACGCCGTCCTATACTCCGCAATATGTTTAGGAGTCATAGCAACAACGTCATCAGGCGAGAACGACAACAACTTTTGCCTGAGACGGTCCTCAGCCACATGACGGGCAGTAGCTTCATTGTCGGCACGGTCCTCAGCCTCACGCCGGGCA
The DNA here is from genome assembly GCA_022414725.1 of Microglena sp. YARC. Lineage (NCBI taxonomy): Eukaryota > Viridiplantae > Chlorophyta > Chlorophyceae > Chlamydomonadales > Chlamydomonadaceae > Microglena > Microglena sp. YARC. The sequence goes on from CM039466.1 coordinate 37,069,266, forward strand.
GTAGCTTCCGCACGAAGTGCAGTAGCTTCTGCGCGACGTGCAGTAGCTTCATTGTCGGCACGGTCCTCAGCCTCACGCCGGGCAGTAGCTTCATTTTCAGCACGATAGGCATCAGCACGACGGTGGAAGTACATGAAAAGCGCAATAGTTGTTGCAACCGCTACAGTCAGCGGAACAGTAAAATGAAACATGAAACATATATCAGATGGAAATAAATAAGAATGTACGACATCGCCGTTAGAAAATTGGCGTTAAGAATGGTTTCTGAATTGGGTGTGTTAAAAACTTATGTGTTTACGAACATCAGTCGCTTCAGAATTTGGGATTCCCCCTCATGTTGTACACTCGGTCTGTCCAAGTTGTACATAGAGAATTGTAATTAATTGATTCAATATACTGTAACATTATTGACCGGTCTGACTGTAACCATCTCGTCGTACTGTTTTGGATCTCTAGCCAGGTGGTACCGTTCCTCGTCATTGTACAGTTCATACTGTTGTTGCATCCACAACACGTCTGTGTTTTGATGCATACCAATCTGTATTGCACAAGTGTGGTATCCAATCGCCATCATATTGATTGCTATGGGAATTGCTATCATCGTTCGTATTTTGCCTACATCTGACAAGCTAGCTTTCCATGTCCATGCATCAACACCTCCTATATTGATCCGCACCCACTTTATATGTTGGATCCCCATGCCATCCAATGTGATGTTGCGCACCACAGTTCGTATTGTATGTATGACTCCCCATTGCTTTCCATTCTGAGAAATCTGTCGCAGCTCAAGCATACCTGGTAGGACACCATTAGGTGTGGCCGCTTGCCCGCTAATAGCCTTATGATGCTCATTTATGATGCTCCTGTTTCTTCACACATAATGTTTATACAGTCAACGGAATACTTAAATGAAACCGCTTCGTGTACGGCACACCTTGTGGTGTAACCTAATGTTGTCGCGACCACCGGAGGGGGACCGAGTGGTGTCTACAACAATACGAGTTTTTATTCATCAACAACAACAGAGCTGCTGTGGGCAAATGGAAGAGGTCGTCCTAGACCCATCAATTCCATGCAGTGCAGCCTTGCGATTGTGAGAGCAGAAGAGCGATCCCGGTCCGAGTAAATGCATGTTTCTGGAGAGAATCGCAGTCCTCGTACCTCTGGGTACCGCTCGATCAATTTTTGAGAATCGACAAGGGAAGTGGCAAAGCCACCCCTCCTGTGCTTCTCTTGTGCGCCTTTACGTTTATTGTACAACCTTACCCCTAAGTGGTCGCAATCAGCGACCTTTGGCATCGTTTTCGATTTCGTGTGACCAAAACGTTCACCACCCAACCTAAGCTTCACGTCTGCTGAACAAACGCTTGGGATCTTGTAAACACGTTCTTTTTCTTTACCTGTCTCCCACGACATAAGAGTCGTTTTGAACTCATCTGTCACAGAAACGTCCTCTTTGAAAATTCTTTTACACGATGCGAACATGGCCCCAGTGGGAACTGCAACTTCTCCCGGTCCAGTAGGCTTCAGTTTCGTGATGGCAGATCCGTAGGCCACGCAAACCTTCATATCAGGAAGTTCTTTCATCATGCACCGCTTGATACCCGCCCAGAAAGAGTCTTTGACCTTTCGTTTTCCGATGTAACGCTGCAAGTTGTCACGGGATTCTCGGCGTCGCAAAGCCAATCTCCACCACTCGTCAGAAAACTTAGCGTAATTTGACAAGTACGCCGAGATCTTATCCGTCCTCAATGTACTCAAAGCTGCTCCATTTTCACGCAGAGACTCCCACATAGGAATCATGTCAGCAAAACGCAGTTCCTTCTGCCTTGTCTGCTTCTTGATACCCGACTTGTGGTAAAATGCACCACGTGTCAGCGTCCATGTCTTATTTTTATCGTCTGCCAAATACGTTACCGTAGCGATGTTGCTCCGTCCTGGGTCCACACCCAGGACGACGATACCCATATCGGGCAATATCGTTTTAAGTGAGCCGTCGTGTTTTTCTGCGATCTTGATACCTTCTTCTTTACGAGGGTTCTTACAGGTCTTCTTCAGATCTGAGACAAGGACCTGTACTGTCTTGCTGTACTGCATGCTCAAGGAGACTCCGTCAGTACAGATGCTGCAGTCGAAAACCCACCCATTCTTGACAGGTGGTTTTCTGAAGAAGGAACCTGCGACTGTTTTCCGGGCGTTCACAAGCGTGTCATACAAACCCTTTGCATGTCTGTACTCGTCAGTAGCCTTGATATCCTTAACATCATCATCGTACTGCTTCAGGACCGACTTGTATGCCTCCCATTCACCAGGACCACATGATTTTTTCTTCTTCTGTGCAGGCCTCTGGGGCAACATGAAGCTGTCGGGATTCTTTACATGTTCCCACTTGGAAAGCTCAACGATGTTCTGGTCATTGGGGAACATGTGCCTGAACAGGTTCACGAGGGTCTTCAGGTCAAGGCGAACATGCACCCGTTGGACATTGAAGATGGGCATCAATCGGATACGACGTGCATCCATATCCTCCAACCGTGTCTGTATCCAATAATTAAACCGGACCATGGTCGGAGAGTCCATGTCTTTGCCATAGTTATCATAAACTCGACTTCCATCTGGAACACTCAGCATCTCCCTAACTTCATTGACGTACTCTTGAACAGACTCTGGCCATCCCTCCATGTTTTGGACTTCTTGCTGAATAGCCTGCATCACGTCGTATCCCCGAATGATCTTCGATGTGTCCAGCGTCTTCGGGGCATTTAATTTATTTAAAGTGGTGGAAGTGAGTCTGGCCAGACGTGGTATCAAAGGAACCCATGCGTTGTTTGACACGACAGTGCTCAATGTGTGACCTGCATAGTTCAATACCTGATCGAAATAGATCGGATAAGACTTGATGTAGTCAGCGTCGTCATTACCAATTACATCGCCGATGGAGTCCTTCACAGCTTCATACGATATCTTGCTTTCCTCATCAGGGAAGATTCCGTCTACCCCGATACGGAGCCAATCCTTCCAGTAGGTATCTTTCATGTTGTACAGGTCTGGAATCTCCAGACCTTTCTCTAAGAGACTCGTGATGTGGAAAGTCAGCACCAGACTGGACCGCCGTAACATGCGGCTCACCACATTGACGAGCTGGTCCACATGCCCCCTAAACTTACCGAATTCTTCATCGTCAAGACTCATTGCCTTCTTCAGGGCGCATTTCATGACACACATCTTTTCCACCGTCTTGTATTCTGGAGGGGGTCTGGCGATGAGACCATTGTCTTCGCATAAACGGACAAGATCGTCCTTGTTGGACTTCGACGAGTATGGTACTTCAGCCAATTTCAGTAGCTCCTTCAATTTCGCGACTGTCGGAGGTTTCGTCGCCATCTTCCATAATCAATACGTCACAGACCGCTTTACACACATAAGTGTTCCAAACGTGTTCAAAACAACCCATAATAATTTTATCAGTGAGGTTACCGAATGCTAAGGAAATCATATCAGACACGTGCGTCTTTGTTTCATTCGGTATTCGGACAGTAGTGATATAGAGGGTACACGTGTGCTCCATGTTCAGGTGAAGCAACGCAGTGATACCGGACACCGGTGAGATGATGTCTTCGAGCTTGTATTTGAGATGCGAAATGTCTAGGTGAATCAACGAATTGATACCGGACAGAGATGATAGGTATTCCACGTTGGTGCCCTCCATGTTCAGGTGCATAAACGAAGTGAGGGCGGAAAGCGGTGACCCGATAGGTAAAGATTGTCGCACATCCCGTGGATTTCTACACCATTAGGTTACACCGTAAGGTGTGCCGTACACGAAGCGGATTCATTTTAGTATTCCGTTGACTGTATCGAGATCATGTACACCGTGGCATTCGATCTTCAACCGGCGAGCTCCAACATGGACATCCGGAATATCCCTGTATCGAATTGAATTCTCCAAATGGATGTCTATTTTGTCAATGCTGCACCCAGGTAATCGTTTGGATCCTTCCAGCCACAAACGGACTCCTTCATCTGAAGGATCCAGTTCCACCTTGTAATAATGCTCGGCTCCTGGCAAATATGCAAAACCTGTTGGCACGTGTCCAACCACACGAGCATATTGACCAAGACCAAGACCAAAACCAGAGCTTGCAATTGAAAAAACAGTTGGCATCTCAATGACTTCAAGGGGGTGACCGTCATTCAACAACCGCGCATAGACAAATAATGAATCCGACTTCATAATTTATCTGAGAAGCATTTATTTTATAGGGAAACGCTACATGTTTCCTCCTTTCCGTTCGCCTATCACGTGCGTGCGTTTGTTTGCTTGTGCATCCAGTAGTGTGTGTGTCTGCTGCAAGATGTGAACTGTGGGCTCCCATCCTGTCACCCACCCGCTCGGTTCCTCGCGGACTCCTTTGTGGGGGCTCCCCTGGGGGGAAGAGGTGAAAGGGGCTCCGCCGCTTGTTTATACAGCCCGCAATTCTGCGGCGCTTACGGATATGTCATTAGCATAACGCCCGCTAAGATGCGTACGCGTTTATTTCCTTTTACTTTGCAGTTGAAAAAGCGCATGCACATCGATTCCGTTGACAAAATCTCATAGATGACATGTTTATCGACCCAACGGATGTCATTTGTTTCAATAATGCAGTGGTCCATGAACGCTGTGTGCAATATGTCCGACTGCACCCAAGCCTTATCCGAAACTTCACAATGTTTTCCGATAAAGTTTGAAAACAAGTTCTCGATACGTTCTTGCTCGTTCATCATTTGATAACAGATTGGTTGTTGACTTTAAGTTACTTGGCATTGATTGCATCTGCATGAGAGACTTAGATGTCGTGACCCAATCCCTATTTTAAACGTGTTCACATGAACACCTCTGAAAAGACTCTCCATCTCGGGAACAACAATTTATTATTTCACTACAGTGGCGATATGTCGGTCACGTAGGTGTTCGATATGTCCAGGTGAACCAACGCAGTGAGGCCGGATATTGTCTTCGATAGCCGACATTGATTGGTAGGGTACGTATTCCCCCCGATTTTCAACTCTTTGAGCCTGCAAATGCGTGATAATGCGTATTTATAATGTCTTATGTGGATCCTTGTGACACACCGGGGTGTGACGCATCTCCACTTTCCGCAAACGAGAGGCACTTGTTTGAGGTGGGATTTGTTCGAAATCGCATTGGCTAGAATGATCTCCAATACATCTTCATTGATTTCGTCAAAGGAACTCATTCGTTTGTGAAGTGTGCTGTGCTGAAGAATGGTTGTTTACACTTCAGTCGATGACGAGTGGCTGACTCGACTCGACATGATCCGCCGTGACTCGACTCGAGTCGACATGATCCGCATTGATGAGGCTGCGCAAGCCACCGTGGTGTCGTGTGGACGAGGAGTATGCGAAAGCCTCCGCCTCGGCATGTGAGGATGCGGCATGATGTGTCGTGATAGAGTGCGTGCGTGCGTGTCTTGTGTATTCAGTCTGATTGATGGACATTGGCTGACATTGGTGTTCCTCCTCTCTTTGCGCGTGTACTCAGATGTTTTTCGATCGTCGTCGACAGTGAGTGTTGTGTTCCTCCGTTTGCGTGTGTACGTGTACAGTGAAACAAGTTGACACCCCTTTATCGATTCTTGCATTCTATTGTTTGCCCGCAAAGAACAAAGAACAAATACAATTGACCAGCTTGGTGTTCAAGACTGAAGCTGACAAGACGTCACATCTCGTCCACAATATCAGACTTCCACTCTATTATGACAGAGTGGAAGTCTGATATTGTGGACGAGATGTGTCCGACTGTAATGGGACATAATCCTTCCACAGGACCTTGAGGACGGTCCCCGCCAATGAGACCATCCGTGTCCACGATGTCAAGGCGTTGCTCGACCGTCTCGTCCCTCAGCATCAGTACCGTGAATGCATCGAATAAAGAAGTGTGCTGTTGTCAGTTAGTGAATAAGAGTACGCTGACTTGTTTATACTCGTCTACGAGTGTACGAGTGTACGAGGGTTCGAAATCCGGCGTGTGTTCGATCGCGTCAGATGGACGATGTTCGACGAGGATGATGATGATGCTAAAGCATGCCCCTCAATCGTGTCTAACCAACAACAATTTTACACCCCCTTATCACTCCCTTTTTGCATATTGTCTCGATTCTTGCACTATCTTTCCACTCGATTCCCTGTTTTCCAGCAAAGAATGCCTTGACCAGCCTGTTGCTGAAGGCTGCTGCCGCTGGTCCATAGTGGGACTCTATCCACCGGGCCTTGAGGTCCCCGGCCCACACCACGTCCGAATACTCCCCCGTCACCTCCACCACCTCCTCGAGCCACTCGGCAAGGGGTTGGCGCTGTCCGCAATACCAGACTTCCACTCGGTCATCGATACCGGTAGTTTGTCGAAGATGCTTGAGCGCCCCGGTCGACTTAAGTGCTCTATGAACAGCTGCGCCAGCGCCGACAGCCAAGTGGGCAATATTTTGGTAAGGTTCCGTCGCTCAAACTCGTTCTCGTGCTCTGGGTCGGGTTGTTGCACAAAGTTTGAGCGCATGGGAACCACGATCATCCTTTTGACAAATGCGTTGTCTCCTCCGTCGAACTTTGGACAATCGCCTTCGTTGAATACCATGACGACCCCAGCCTGCCAGATGAATTCGAAAGAGTCCGCAGAGCCACATGAGCGCCCTTCGATACACACACCCTCCCCCCCCGCAATGTTTTTGATCAACGCCTCGTCCAGAGGGATGTTGGATTTCATTTCGTCTGCCACCAGTAGCCTGAGACCTTTCATGGCCTCGAGACCCGCGTCGTGGTCATCCCGGCTCCTTGCAAACGACCCCTTTGTCAGGAACTTTTTTCCATTACTGCTCTTGTACGAGCTGAAGAAGCTGCCCATGAGCGTCATAAGGGTACTTTTTCCGTTGTCTCCGGATGTTTTTTCGGTGAAGGCTAGGAATTTCTTCTCATCGCGTCGACCTGTTAGGAGACCCGCGCGAAAAATGAGAGCACGACGTCACGCTCCTCTTCCACTGGCAGAATTTTTAGAAAGAAGTCGTCTAGCTCCTCTTTGCATCTTTGGAGGTTGTGGTTGTCCTCCTCTCCCTGGTAATCCCACTTCGCACACCTGCTAATATTGTCGGTAATCTCTACGTTTCTGAAAACTACGTTGTCCCTCGACAAGCTGTCAAATACACCGTTGTTGACCGCAAAGAGGTCAGGGTTGACATCGAGGTTATCGGTGAACGTTTCGTCTAGGACGAGAAATGCGATGGCTTGAAGTAACACAGAACGCCCCTTAACCGTGTCGACAAACCCCCGAATCTTCTTATTCGTCTTGTTATTCTTCTCAGCAGGGAATTTGGATTTGAACTCGAGTTTGATTACTTTGATTATCATCAAGTTGCTTAAGTTCAACCAGCGATTGGTAGCAGGGTCGCAGTAGTACATGTCACCTACGCATTCTTTCCTGTTGAGTTTTGGCACACACTTGATTCTGGTGAAGAATTCTGGTGTGGCCTCCATGAACTTCTCCGCCAACGTATCCTCTTTGATTGAGGACGAAAACGAGTCATCATCATCATCATCATCATCTCCCCTCTTCATGTTGATGTTGATGGTGCCGTTGTTGACCAGGAAGTTGTTCTGCGTGATCCCGTACATGTTCTTTGCGTGGGACTCTTGCGCCTTGAAGATCATGTTATGGATTGTGTTGATGACCTGCTTGTCTCGGATAGTTGCGTTGCTCGTGTTGGATCTCACATTTACGTATTGGTTGTCACTTCCCATATTCATTAATGCGATTTGCAAGCCGTCGGTGCTCTTCAAGATGGCACTGTTAATTGTTTTGCCATCCATGGTCCGCAGCTCGCATTCGTATGGTCCTTGGTCGATAGGCACGTTCTTGATGAACCCTGGGTCTTCATGGATTGGGAACTTGTCGATCATCGATCCATAATATATGTCATCTACCTCCACCATGTATTTGTTCTTTTGGATGGCTCCTTTCGCTCCGTTGTCAATCTTGAACTCGATGCTATCGTTTACGACATTCAATGATACCATGTTGTCAATTGCCAATTCTAGCTTTACCTTGAGGTCTTTGATGATGCGATCCTTGTCGATTTCCTCGCCCTGTTTGTTGGCGTTGTCCCGTTTTAGGATCCATTCGGCGTACCCCATCGGGTCATCCTGCTTGGCAAGGAAGCGGAGTGTCCCTAGAGTGATATTTGTCGGCTTCAGATTTGCCCACACCTGTTCGTGCTTGGTGTCACAGAACTTATCGGGGCATTTTTTGCAAAAGACTTCCATATATCGAGGCGCTGAGTGTCGGTTCCTGCGTCGACTGTATTCTTCAGCGCCATCCCGACCTTCAGCCATGAATCGTATCCGCTGGCTCTTTGTGCGTCTAGAATGTCCACGAGATTGTATAGGGATTCCACATTCCTTCCATGCTGCGAGTCGAATGTCTTTTTAGTCTCTGACACGTTTTGGCTCTTGTACTGGTCGATTTCCTCCTGACCGTATTTGGTGTATATGCTGTGCCCCCCGTGCGGATGCACACGGATGCTCAGATTCTGCACGAGTGTATCAAGATCCATGTTCTGTACGTCAAGTTTCTTGAGCGAGCCTGCTCCAGTATCAAGTTGGTACCAGGCAGTGACTTTCCACGTGTGGGTCTCATCCGGTTTCTTGGATCCGTACAAGAACCACCTGCCTCCCAGGGTGATCACGCTTTTGTCATATATCTTTCCGGGATCCATTTCGGCCATTCCAGGGATGCAAATGGTGCTCTCGTACGTCATATGTTCGGTCATATCGTTTACGAAGTGCTCCCTGATGGCAAGTTGTATCTGTGTGTGTGTGATTACATTTGGCATGACCACGTGGAGACCGTCTTTGTACACCCCTAAGTGTTTCTTGTCGAGTCTTGGATTTGGCTTCTCGAGGATCACTACGTCCATGTGCTGCTGGTCTACAAAGTATTTGGTGGCCGACACGAGCGCGTCCATGAAGTTCTTGATGTGCTTCTGTGTGTATATGCGCTCAGGGGTGTTCTGTCGCATGTCCAGGTCAACTATGATTGGCGATGTGTCTGTATGGGTCTCTACGATGGACAGGGGTCGACCCTCATCCCTGAGCGCGTGCACGTATGCCTCGCGGAACGCCTGTGCCTGAGGTCCGCAGTCAGGGATCGCAAACGATCCGAACATGGGGTCCCCCATGGCACCGTGAGTTGCCTCGGTGGGGGCCGGGAAGTTCTTGACATGTGCCGCCGCCAGAATAACATCGAGTGACATATTGAGTGTTTAATAAACATTGTATGATTCTTCTTTAAGCTTTTCCCTCACTATTTTTGCCAGATCTTTGATTGCCATATTTCTGTTTCTTTGGTATTCGCACTGTTTTGCCGTGTCCCTTGCTCCATACGTTGGTCCCTCCGGGTCAAACTGCATAATTTCCCTGAATTCTGTGAGTAGCCTTGCTAGGATGACCCCTTCGTTTTCTTCTTTGCTGACTCCGATGAGTATCTCCTTGAATTTTTCTTCTATCTGTCTGTACCGCCTCTTTGATAGCATGGACTGCCCCTTTTTCATGGGGGCATCAGAAGCAGTAGCAGTAGCAGAGTCATTAGCAGAGGTAAATGATGATCCCGTATTGTCTTCAGCCTTAGTGCCCATACTACCTGAGTGATTTGTCTTAGTAATGCTTGTGAGATTAGTAGTAGTAATGCTTGTGAGATTAGTAGTAGTAATGCTTGTGAGATTAGTAGTAGTAATGCCGTGTATTATCGTTTTCACTTTATACATAATCGATTGGATTGTTTCTCCCTTAAATTCCCCTCCAAAAGGAGATCGAGTGCGCATGTGCTTTGCAGAGCGCAACTCCCCTGCACTTTGCTTCACCTCCCAAGCGTTTCAATGAAAATCCCAAGCGTTACATCGAGAAGCCCAGTGCATGGTGTATGTAAGTCAATTAACGTTTTAACATCACAATGTTATGATGTTAAATTGAAAAAAGAATAATGATTCTGAAATGAAACTCGACATCTTCTTCTCTACTTTCGTCAGGTACTCTCACTCCCAAAACGACAGGTACCACAAGATACCCTATTAAATATGTGGTAACGTTGGTATCGTTGGTATCGTTGGTGACATCGTTGGTATCGTTGGTGACATCGTTGGTTTATGAAGTGAGGAAGATAATTCAGATGATGAATCAACAAGCGAAGAGAGTAGACGTCATACGTCAAAAGAAGACCCTGAGTAGGAATGTACAGTTGTTACCGTTGTTACCGTTGTTACAATTTAGTTGGTTACACTGTTTATGAAGAAGATGAGAATTCAGATGATGAATCGTCTTGAAAAAAGAAGGATATCATGAATTAATAATTAATATTACCATGTTACCAATGATACCAATAAAAAGTAAGTATATTAAAATGTCACTTTTCACTTTTCAATATGAAAAATGAAAAATGCAATTTTCTCATAACCCTATTAAATATGTGGTAACGTTGGTATCGTTGGTATCGTTGGTGACATGGTTTATGAAGTGAGGAAGATAATTCAGATGATGAATCAACAAGCGAAGAGAGTAGACGTCATGCGTCAAAAGAAGACCCTGAGTAGGAATGTACCGTTGTTACCGTTGTTACCGTTGTTACCGTTGTTACCGTTGTTACAATTTAGTTGGTTACACTGTTTATGAAGAAGATGAGAATTCAGATGATGAATCGTCTTGAAAAAAGAAGGATATCATGAATTAATAATTAATATTACCATGTTACCAATGATACCAATAAAAAGTAAGTATATTAAAATGTCACTTTTCACTTTTCAATATGAAAAATGAAAAATGCAATTTTCTCATAACCCTATTAAATATGTGGTAACATTGGTATCGTTGTTATCGTTGGTGACATGGTTTATGAAGTGAGGAAGATAATTCAGATGATGAATTTAACAAGCGAAGAGAGTAGACGTCATGCGTCAAAAGAAGACCCTGAGTAGGAATGTACCGTTGTTACCGTTGTTACCGTTGTTACCGTTGTTACCGTTGTTACAATTTAGTTGGTTACACTGTTTATGAAGAAGATGAGAATTCAGATGATGAATCGTCTTGAAAAAAGAAGGATATCATGAATTAATAATTAATATTACCATGTTACCAATGATACCAATAAAAAGTAAGTATATTAAAATGTCACTTTTCACTTTTCAATATGAAAAATGAAAAATGCAATTTTCTCATAACCCTATTAAATATGTGGTAACGTTGGTATCGTTGGTATCGTTGGTGACATGGTTTATGAAGTGAGGAAGATAATTCAGGTGATGAATCAACAAGCGAAGAGAGTAGACGTCATGCGTCAAAAGAAGACCCTGAGTAGGAATGTACCGTTGTTACCGTTGTTACCGTTGTTACAATTTAGTTGGTTACACTGTTTATGAAGAAGATGAGAATTCAGATGATGAATCGTCTTGAAAAAAGAAGGATATCATGAATTAATAATTAATATTACCATGTTACCAATGATACCAATAAAAAGTAAGTATATTAAAATGTCACTTTTCACTTTTCAATATGAAAAATGAAAAATGCAATTTTCTCATAACCCTATTAATATGTGGTAACGTTGGTATCGTTGGTATCGTTGGTGACATGGTTTATGAAGTGAGGAAGATAATTCAGATGATGAATCAACAAGCGAAGAGAGTAGACGTCATGCGTCAAAGAAGACCCTGAGTAGGAATGTACCGTTGTTACCGATGTAACAATTAGTTGGATACCCCTCCTATCACTCTTGTTCACGTGCGTGCTTTTGTGATCTTGCGATCTCCCCCGCACACCTCGCTTCTCATATCGCACACATTGAAGCGCATGATGATGGAACATCCCCCCTCCCAACCATGCACACCCAAGCTTCTCGGATCTGAAAAGAAGGGTCTAAATACCGTTTTCGTGTACGAGTGTCTTCGCTTCGAATGTGGATACACAAGAGGATGGATGAGACCAAGTTTTTTTCTACTCGTCTTCAATCACATGCAAATCTTGTGGCATACGGGCCTTGTCCCGTAAACTTGGCAGTGTGGAAACACACACGACACCCACGAAAGTCACAACAAAGCCGGCGACATTCCAATTATTTGTCATTATTTGTCTGCCGTCGATGATGTCGACGGGATGCGATGGCGTCGGAATGGCCTCACCGCGGTACATGATGTCACTGACCATGTCTGTCAGCTTTTCCTTGGCAGCTTCAAATACCTCCTCCATCGTGCCTCCGGCGCCAATCGCACATCGCACATCAGGCACGGTAACCTCATGGCAGGAATATCCATCTTCGGGACGGTAACATGTGTTGTAAACCCCCCAGAATTCATAAGAATCTAGGTATCGTGAAGGTATCCTCCACCAAGGGTGCATTTGCGCTTATCTCGTTAGCCGTTATTTCAATCTTTCGAACAGCTTGCTGTGCCTTTCTCTTACGAAACCTTCTTATCCAACGGCGCAAGCAATGTTCAACTTTGTTGTGCCAGAAAATGGTGAACGAGATGTCAAAGGCCTTATCTCGATGTGTGATTGTATGCGCAAACATATTGGGGTCAAGAGCGGTGACACATGGGTTCAATTGTTTCATGTAAACACGCTCCCCCATCCAATCACGGATGACGATGGATGTGCCTAAATCCCATAACAGTCGGTCATCCTCGGCAATCACGGTGCCTGTCCCCAAAAGCACCATGCACGTGTCCTTCGGGGGCCACCAATCCTGAGAATAAAATCGGAACATGATCGGGTTGAGCATCTCTAAGAACTTGTATTACCAAATGCGCTCGTTCTTACAGTAGTTCTCAAATAAAGTGGGACACCCCTTATAATCATCCAGACTGCAGATCGTTCGTTGCTGATGATGCGATCGAAGAACTCTGCCGCCGGGCTGAGGTCACCTGAATTTGTTGATTCAAAATCGTATTGGTGTTCCACTGCCCCGTGGGTTGCTACACCATTTGGTTACACCGTAAGGTGTGCCGTACACGAGGCGGTTTCATTTCGTATAGTATTCCGTCGACTGTAAGCCTGAACATCCAACGTACGTATGGTCAATTGTTGCTCGCACTCTCTTTTCATGCGAAGTTCAATCTCGTTTTGGTATGAGGCGATTTTGTAGTACTACATTACGATGGGTCTTTTTGAATTTGTATACGGAACCGCCAATCATCATCTGGGTTGTTGCTTAGTTGATGTTTCCACATGTGATCAGAAGCTCAATTCCACTGCCCTCGATTCATGTTGTTTCAACCAACACGAATCCCTACAGATTGCAGTCACTCACTCGAGCGAATCGCTGAATGTCGAACAGCGCAGCGACGACATTTCGCACAGTTCCCTCGCGATTCTGAGACTGCATATCGCGGAAACGCATTCAATGTTGACCGCATTAGTGACTGTACGCTTGCACGCACTGCATGGCTGGTGGCATGATGTGGCATGACCGGGCCATCATCAGGAGTTTATTGTGTAAGGGGGAATCGTGTGTTTATTGTACTCAGTGTCAAAATATTTGACGAAATGCGTTGGCGTCTCCCGCAGTTTGATGATGATGATGAAGAAGAGGCAGATCATCATCAATTTTGCCGCCATGAACATGAGCAACCGACTCTCCCTCTTCACCATCCAGCAGCAACCGAATCTCCCTCTTCATCATCCAGAAACAAGGCACTTCTGTTGTATGTGGATTACAATTATGTTCCTAGGGATCACATTCAGAGGACTTTGTGGGTGCACATGCGTGAAGCAGGAACCATGTTGGGCAAGAATGTGGATGGTTTTGGATATACCAGGTTACCACAGCACGTGGGTTCGCTTTTTGCACCCACTCGACTTTCATGTCGTTGTGCTTCCGGGGCACTTGAAGAAGGTGGAGCTGATGGATCTGTTGGATGATCACGTGGCACACTCACATGATGACTCGGTGCTCGTGATCGTCTTGTGTGGTCATGGATCCTCCGGTCAACTCGTCCTGACCAACGGTGCGAAGGTGTCACTGGAGGATGTGTCACATGCGACAATGCATCACAGAGGAACAGTGTTGCCGTTCATGTTATTTTGCGGTGCGCGGCCTTCCGATGGCCTCAACCCACTGAGAGGGATCAAGAACAACAACCAACTTCGACGGTGCATGTTCATCTTTGCAACTGATGACGCTGTCTTGGACTCGCAAACACTGAATGCATTTGTGAAAGCGATCGGCAGCATCATGGATACCAGGTACATTCAATGTTGTTACTCTGGGATTGAGGACGCCATTCGCGTCCACATGCGTGTGTTCAACGGATCCTCCTTGCATCTTGTGGGGGCAAACAACGAGATGCGAGGTTATTTGTTTCAACCTGCATTCGTCATGCATAGAGAATAGGTGAGCTTGGCTTGTGTGCCCCCTGCTTCTGCATGTGAGACACCGGGATATACAGACGAGTGGCTGACTCGACTACATGATCCGCATTGATGAGGCTGCGCAAGCCACCGTGGTGTCGTGTGGACGAGGAGTACAATTTTGAATCAACAAATTGCAGGATGTCTGGATTATCTCGTATAATATCCCATTTGATGGAAGGGTTTGCGCTTATATACAACCAATTCCATGGTTTGTTAGGGTTGGCTTGTATAATATCCCATGTTATATTGGGGTTTGTTCTCATGTAAAACCAATTCCATGGTTTGTTTGGATTATCTCGTATAATATCCCATGTGATATTGGGGTTTGCGCTAATGTAAAACCAATTCCATGGTTTATCAGGGTTGTCTTGTATAATATCCCACGTGATATTGGGGCTTGCGCTCATTCCACCCCAATTCCACGGTTTGTCTGGGTTGGCTTGTATAATCTCCCATGTGGTGTTGGGGTTTGCGCTGATCCGGTCCCAATCCCATCGTTTATCTGGGTTGGCATGTATAATATCCCACGTGATGTTGGGGTTTCTGCTGATCCCACTCCAGTCCCAAGGTTTATTGGGGTTTGTAATGACAATCTCCCATTTGATGTTGGGGTTTGAGCTGATACATTACCAATTCCATGGTTTGTCTGGGTAGCTTTCGATAATGTCCCACGTTAATGTTGAGTTAAAACTCAACAAACCCCAATCCCACTTGTGTTCCATACATTTGACCCGTCTCGAGATGTGGTTTTTTATTTCCGCTGAAATCATTATTATTATAAAAAATTATGATTGTAAATTTCGATAATATAATAAATAATAGATAGATGTCCATAAGTATATTTATAAATAATACTGTCCAGTGGCCCGATTTGAAAAGATTATAATCGGTATGAGGATAATAATAATTTAATAATAAACCATTTCATTATATTCCCTAAAGAGCCTGTGTTGACATACATTATAACTCGGGTTTGTATTGACGTATCGCCATATTTTCTGAATGGTTCTTGCTGCTCTACATCTACGTATGATATCGCAAATGTCTTGGGTAGATAACAACATATCGGGGTTTGAGCTCAACTCATACCAATTCCATGGGTTATCGAGGTTTGCTACGATAACATCCCACATGATATTGGGGTTTGCGCTCAATCCACACCAGTCCCATGGTTTGTCGGGGTTGGCTTTGATAATATCACATGGGATATGTAGGGTTTTGCTGATCCAGTACCAATTCCATGGTTTGTCGGGGTAGGCTTGGATAATATCCCATGTGATGTTGGGGTTTCTGCTGATCCAGTACCAAATCCATGATTTGTTGGGGTTGGCTTGTATAATATCCCAAGTGATATTGGGGTTTGCGCTGATCCAGGTCCAATTCCATGGTTTGTCGGGGTTGGATTGCACAATATCCCATGTGATATTGGGGTTTGCGCTGATCCAGTACCAATCCCATGGTTTATCAGGGTTGGCTTGTACAACATCCCAAGAGATGTTGGGGTTTGCGCTGATCCAGTTCCAATTCCATTGTTTATCTGGGTTGGATTGTATAATATTCCATGTGATATTGGGGTTTCTGCTAATAAAAAACCAATCCCATGGTTTATCAGGGTTGTCTTGTATGATCTCCCATGTGATGCTGGGGTTTGCGCTCAATCCACACCAGTTCCATGGTTTGTCGGGGTTGGCTTTGACAATAAACCATTTGACGCAAGGGTTTTTGCTGATATAATACCAATCCCATGGTTTATCTGGGTTGGTTTGTATCATATCCCATGTGATATGTGGGTTTGCGCTCAATTCACGCCAGTCCCATTGTTTATCAGGGTTGGCTTTAATAATATCCCATATGAAATTTGGGTTTGCGCTCAATCCACGCCAGTCCCATGGTTTATCTGGGTTGGCTTGTATAATATCCCATGTGATGCAGGGGTTTCTGCTGATCCAGTACCAATTCCATGGTTTGTCTGGATAGCATTCGATAACTTCCCGCGTCAAACATGGATTATAACTCAATAAACGCCAATCCCACTTGTGTTCCATACATTTGACCCGTCTCGAGATGTGGCTATTTATTTCCGCTGTAATCATAGTTTATATGGATTATCTCGTATAATATCCCACGTGATGTTGGGGTTTGCGCTTATGTAAAACCAAGCTATTTATTTCGGGATATCTTGTATGGATATAGTTTACCCAGCTCTATGTTCAGTTCATGCGTCATTGAGACCATAAAACATCCCCTCTATCTCATCAGGGTACCGATGCTGAGGAGCACGGGAGAGGTATTCGAAACCCATGTTGTCTGCCACGATGCGCACGACGTTGGGTCCGTGAAAAACGCTACACATGACATCATCCATGGCAGCTTGGTGCGGGCTCCTTGAAACCGTGAGCTTGCCGGGATGCTCAAACTCTTCATAAGATATCATAACGTTTTCGAACCCTGTGGAGTGCGACGTAGGTGTCGACAGTGTCCCGCCGTTTTCGCGGAGGAGGCATGCATCTTATTGGACAGATGATACATGTGGCGGGAGAAAACGATTGGTATTAAAATGTCACATTCCAGCAAATAGACAAATCGGCATCTTCGGACATTGTCATGGTTGAGAAGATTTGGGTGCTACATTGCATGATTTGATTGCAAAATTCTGAAAGGCCATGGTTCCGTACAAAACGTTGTAGTCTGAAATGATTTGATCGCGGAGTTCAGGTTTGTTTTCGTTGTTTTGATACCATTTTGATGAGCCGTTCGCAATTGATTTCAATATTTGGCGGATACTTGCCTGTTGAGTGTATCCATTGCATAACAATGCATACAAGTTGTGTGGCAAGATTTTTGTCGATTGATGGAGGGTGTTGCAAAACTTGAGTTATATCCATTTTAATATATGCATTAGCAAACAATAATACATTGCTTGACGCATTGTTTCTTATGCCTCGGTTGATAAACGGACTAAAAGGATGTGGTCTCACTCCAAGGCCCCCCAAAATACAGAACGAACGCGAGAATCATTTGATTGACCGAAAAATTGTATGAAGAATGCCGGAGGCTCACATCAATCCCTATTTTAAACGTGTTCACATGAACACCTCTGAAAAGACTCTCCATCTCTGTAACAACAATTATTTCAACAAAAAATAAATACCGAAGAAGAATGCCGGAGGCTCACATCAATCCCTATTTTAAACGTGTTCACATGAACACCTCTGAAAAGACTCTCCATCTCTGTAACAACAATTATTTCAACAAAAAATAAATACTGAAGAAGAATGCCGGAGACTCACATCAATCCCTATTTAAAACGTGTTCACATGAACACCTCTGAAAAGACTCTCCATCTCTGTAAAAACAATTATTTCAACACACAAAAAAATACTGAAGAAGAATGCCGGAGACTCACATCAATCCCTATTTTAAACGTGTTCACATGAACACCTCTGAAAAGACTCACCATCTCTGTAACAACAATTATTTCAACAAAAAATAAATACTGAAGAATGCCGGAGGCTCACATCAATCCCTATTTAAAACGTGTTCACATGAACACCTCTGAAAAGACTCCCCATCTCTGTAACAACAATTATTTCAACAACAAAAAAATACTGAAGAAGAATGCCGGAGGCTCACATCAATCCCTATTTAAAACGTGTTCACATGAACACCTCTGAAAAGACTCTCCATCTCTGTAACAACAATTATTTCAACAAAAAATAAATACTGAAGAATGCCGGAGGCTCACATCAATCCCTATTTTAAACGTGTTCACATGAACACCTCTGAAAAGACTCCCCATCTCTGTAACAACCATTATTTCAACAAAAAATAAATACTGAAGAATGCCGGAGGCTCACATCAATCCCTATTTAAAACGTGTTCACATGAACACCTCTTAAAAGACTCTCCATCTCTGTAACAACAATTATTTCAACAAAAAATAAATACTGAAGAAGAATGCCGGAGGCTCACATCAATCCCTATTTAAAACGTGTTCACATGAACAATAATATGCTGACCTCAATAAGATGCATATCGATAACTTGTTCAAGGTGTGCGACAATCTTTACCTATCAGGCCAAGAAGCAGCTCTCAACCACCAACTTTGTAAAACGTTGCAATTCAAGATTGTTGTGAACTAATGGGCTTTCCTGCCTCCAGGCCGATTTTTTTAAATTTCTAATC
Source organism: Microglena sp. YARC (assembly GCA_022414725.1). Taxonomy (NCBI): domain Eukaryota; kingdom Viridiplantae; phylum Chlorophyta; class Chlorophyceae; order Chlamydomonadales; family Chlamydomonadaceae; genus Microglena; species Microglena sp. YARC. The sequence goes on from CM039466.1 coordinate 37,087,896, forward strand.
AGTATTTAGAGCCTCCTGAACGACTCGCTAGCTTGAGACATGAGCACCAAGGAATCACAAATCCGCTCCATACCATGTTTCGCAACCAGGCAAAATCGGCCGGGAGGCAGGAACGCCCATTAACTGCACAAACCACACACCGTACATAAAACCAAGGGACCCCCAACACAACATACATTAAGGTTGCTGTTGAAGACAACTGCAGGCAAAAAAGAGGTCACGAAACTCACATCCCATGACTGATTTGAACTGTAAAATAAACACTCCAGTGTGACCGTACACAACACGTTTCACGACGAGTGTAAAGATTGATCGATTCCCTGTACTTTAACAGCCTCAGAGACCCCCCTATTCTCCTCTTTTTGGAAAACCGCTAGTCATCGGTGGTGGCTCAGCAACCACCACCGCGAACGAGAAAATGTCTTTGTCTTCGTCGGTGTCTTCTTCATCTTTCCACGTTGAGATGTTACCGTTCCCGTTGATCCGTTCCATCGCGACGCTCTGCGGCGAGACCGCAATTTTGTGCACCAACAAAGCCATCCGCGGCGGGTTTGCATGGCCGGATCGGCTGGAGCTCGCCATGCGAGAGGCCAAAACCCTCGACAAGAACACACTGTTCCGCATGCAATGCGACCTCGGTGCCGTGGGGACTTGCGAACGGATGCTGGATAACGAGGCCGATGCAGTTTCGAGGGCGGCGATGCTTCTTGCAAAGCCTCCGAACTACTCTGGGGAGACGGCATTGATTGGGGGCTGTAAACAGGGCAACGTCTCCCTGGTCGAGATTCTCATTAGGAACTCTCCGAACGAGCAAGTGCTTGCAACGAATAATCATGGGATGTCGGCACTGATGCGTGCTTGTGGCATTCAGGGGGGGCATGCGAATGCAGCATGTGTCAAGATTCTTCTTGGATACTCTCCGAACGAACAAGTGTTGGCGACAGACAATCATGGGATGTCGGCATTGATGTGGGCATGTATCCATGGTCACGCGGCCTGTGTCAAGATTCTGCTTCGACATTCCCCCGACACACAAGTGCTGGCGACCGATCATTTCGGATTGTCGGCATTGATGATGGCGTGTTTCCATGGTCACGCGGCCTGTGTCAAGATTCTTCTTCGGCATTCCCCCTACACACAAGTGTTGGCGACCGAATGTCATGGGAGGTCGGCACTGATGTATGCGAATGCGTCCTGTGTCAAGATTCTTCTTAGATACTCTCCGAATTCCATCATGATTTGAATTTGTGACGTGACAGTATTGATGAGCTCCTCGACATCTGATGAAGGCAACACTTTGTAAGCTTTCTTTCCCCATTCTCTAGCCTGGTTTGCTGCATCTTTGTTAAACTCGGGTTGAATGCTGACTTTGAGCCACTCTGTGCTGTTCAATCGGCTGAAGGAGAAGTGTGAAGAGTACGGGACAGTGTTCCTGCATTACACAAGTCAGACATGCCCTATGTGCGGTTTCTTAAACAAGTGTGGAGGAGAGACATACACCTGCAAGAACTGTCAATTCACATGCGACAGAGACATTGTGGGGGCAGCTGGCATCTTCCTGAAGGCAGTTCGAACAGAAAATCCCTGTTCGTAAAGGAAAGCATCCCCGGGGGAGTTGACCCCTATGATACCCCTATGGAGAAAACACACCATATCTGAACAGAAAAGGAAACCCCAAACAGTAATATAAAAGTATTATTAACTTACAATTATACAATGGGTAGCAAACTTGATAGGAGTCGTGCAGATATTATATCGGCCATTAAATCTACACAAGCAGATATTAACGATGAACCATTGTCCCGCAATAGAGGCAAGGTTGCCTTTAATGTTGATTGTGATGTAATCAATAGTATGAATATCATTCAAATCAAATCATTGATACATAGCCCGGAAGTTAAAAGCGATCTAGGTGGTTATTGTAACAGTTTCATAGACAAAGCAAATAACATCATTGAAACAGAGCCACCGGCAGCGAGGACTCCAGAGGTCACAGACGATGCCGAAGGTCCGGCTGCTCCAGCGTGGGCAGAGCCCCTGGGCGGAGAAATAGAGCGATGAAATGGCCGGCCAGAACTACTTTGACAACGAAGAAAAAATAAGAATCATCCATCAATCAATCCCTATTTTAAACGTGTTCACATGAACACCTCTGAAAAGAAGACTCTCCATCTCTGTAACAACAATTATTTCAACAACAAATAAATACTGAAGAATGCCGGAGGCTCGATCGCGCGGATTTTTTGATGGCTTTGACTGCATGGGGGTATAAAAAAGTCTCCATTCATGTTCTTTATTGCAGTTCATGGATGGCGACGCTGAACTAGATGCTTTGCTTTCACAACACCCGGCTGCAAGAGCGGCATATGATCGTCGCATCGAGAGGCTAAGGTTTGTACATGCTTGCCTGATGATAGCCGAACGATATGTGTTACGCCACACTACTTGCCGTAGAACATGCTAGCAAATGACACACAACATTCGTTTATCTCTTGCTGTTGCAGTCCGACGCGTACTTGGACGGATGTTGTCATTTGAGCTCTTGACACTCTTGTGAACTCTCCCATGGATGAGCAGCAATTTGCCAAGGCGCTCCTGGAAGAGTTTGTAATCGGTGCCACCACCCAAAATATTGATGCCATGAATGGTCTTGTGCGTGGGATGTTCACTGGTGTGAGGAGAAATTGCAGCACGACCATGCTGGAGGTGGATGATGCAACTGCAGTCACGTTGAAGAGTGGTGCAGTACCGAACTCCTCCGCTCGCTCTTTGTGTACTCAGCTCACCTCATGGAGGTAGCAATTGTGGGATGGTCTCCATATAGAAAATTTGGCCTGAATTTATTTTTTCTCATTGCGGTGTGATACCGAAGCGTATTGCCGCCGTGTGTCCCGCGATTCCTCTTTCATACTCCCGACATAGTTGTCGAGCAGAAGTCTGCTTGAGACGACACATCGGAAACGCCCGAGTGTTACAGTGAATCTTTTACAAACAATTGTGTAAGACTTGACAGTTAGTTACACAGTAGTGTGTAGTAGTGTGTAGTAGTGTGTAGTGTGTAGTGTGTAGTGTGTCTGCTGGTTGATGTGAACTGTGGGCTTTCCTCCGGTCGCCCACCCGCTCGGTTCCTCGCGGACTCCTTTGTGGGGGCTCCCCTCCAGTCGCCCCCGGTCGCTCCGCTGGGGGAAGAGGTGAAAGGGGCTCCGCCGCTTGTTGAATAATACAATCCGTTGTATGCCGATGGACTATGGCTGTACATGGACAGCTCGTGACCCGAAATGGCAGCGGCGGCGGCGGCTGCGTGAGGTCCGTGCGCAGAAGACGAAGTTTCAAGAGCTCCAGCATCCGGGAGACACTCTCCGGGCCCAGGCGGTAGTTCCCCTCCTCCTTGGTGCGCTTGCCCTTGACCTGCGCGCGCGTGGTATCGACATGGTGAGCGTGACGAAGCGGGTGCAGGTCAATGGAAAGAGAACTCAGGAGGAGAGGAACTACCGCCTGTGCCCGAAGAGCTGTACATGGACAGCTCGTGGCCAGAAAGGGCAGCTGCGGCGTGAGGTCCGTGCTCAGAAGACGAAGTTTCACGAGCTCGAGCATACGGCAGACACTCTCCGGGCACAGGCGGTAGTTCCTCTCCTCCTGAGTTCTCTTTCCATTGACCTGCACCCGCTTGGTCACGCTCACCATATCCAGACCCACGGCGTTCAGGATCATCTTTACAGCCTTGGACACCTTGCGCAGGTCCCACCCGTCGCGAACGCCGCACGATGCATGGCTGAACAGCCTAGCGGTGTTTGCGTAGTCGCTGAGCATCTGTGTTCCCTTGAGCTTGGCGTCGAACACCGTCATCATGTTCGGGATGATTGTCTCAGTGTCGAACGGGGACGAAAACCCCAGATCAGCGAGTGTCTCCTCTATCAGCACGATCTTCAGAAGATCGGGGTGCAACGTCACGCCACAAAAGGGGCGCTGCAGCTCAGGGCACAGAAGAGATGCAAGTACCTCCACGGAACGTGGGGTATTGCTCCTCAAGACGTTCTCGAATATCTTGGCGACCATTCGAGAGACAGTCTTCTCTCTCTCCTTCTCTCGCTCAACAACGGCAAAGATGGGTGGCACGTCCTCGGTGCAGCAATCAAGGTTGTCGACGCCACCTGTCCACACGTACTGGAATACGACATCGGCCATCTCCCGAAAGACGGCACCTGCATCACCCGCGTCAAGTTGGTAGTACTCGTATCCAACGTCTAGACGGTGCTTGACACGAGGGTAATCTCCGCTAAGGTACCGGAGCAGGGCAGTCTCAGCCTCCACACAAGCACGCGGATTAAGTACGTGGATTGCGAATATCATCTTTGAGTTCTTCGGGTACTGAGAAAGTCGCTGACCAAAGGGCTTCGACGTCCTGCCCACCTTGACGACGATCTCATCTTTCTGAATGAACTTGTGCTCAACCAACGCGTACACGACATTGGTTGTCATGTGCGCCATGATCGCTGTCGAGCTGCTCCTATGCTCCTATATATATCCCAATGCGCGCCGTTTACACCATTATTATGTGCATAATAACGCGGTAGTGAAGAGGATGATGAGGAGAATAAAAGAAAAATATGCATGCTCGGGGCGAGGAGGTCCTTTATGATGCCCGGCGATCGTACCTCCAGCAATACACAAGGATTGGGCATGCCTGATACATTCGACAGTGTTCCGCCGTTTGCGTGTGATAGAGTGCGTGCGTGAGAATGAGTGAGAGTGGGCATCATCATCTCGACAGCAGCCGCCGCGACGCGTGTGTGAGGATGCGGCATGTGTCGTGATAAAGTGCGTTATCCTATCTATCTATCTATCCTATCGGACAGCATAACCAGAGTGCATCTCTTGCACACATAATGCACCGTTCACCAGATAATGGGCGTTCCTGCCTCCCGGCCGATTTTGACTGGTTTCTAAACATGGTATGGAGCGGATTTGTGATTCCTTTGTGCTGATGTCTCAAGCTAGCGAGTCGTTCAGGAGGCTCTAAATCCTGATTAGAAATTTAAAAAAATCGGCCGGAAGGCAGGAACGCCCATTAGATGCCAACTTTGAGGAATGACGGTATGCATCCACATCATGCACATTACCTTACGTCCTGGGGTAGAAATCGAAACCTGTCTGATGAGAATGATACCATGTTTATTTTTTCACAAGCATAAAAAATCAAGACTATGTCTAGTATATTGCTTTGCGCACCCTATCTCTTCTGTGTAAAACAGAAACAATGGATAACTTCAAGAAGTTGGATACAAGCATGTATGTGTGTTTCACAGTTTCAGGCAGTACGTGGAATGACAAGTGCAACAAGTTTATTTTACATGGAACGGTGGTATTCGATAATGAGGATGACGCCAAGAAATGTTTAGAAATACTCGACCTGTACAAAGAGACATTCTACTTCAGGCGTACATCGAACGTGATGAATAAGACTATGTTCACGTTTGACGGCACGACAATCCACCTATTATCTGGTGCCAAAATTGAGTACGACCAGAATGCTGCTCGATTGAAGAAGATTGTAGAGATAGAAAAGACGTACACGGCAAACACGTGGGGATACATGGACGATTACGTAAGGCTATTCGGGTATCGTCCGCTCAGGAAAAGGGCATTCTGGAGCTGCTTGCTGTTATGTTTTTCGTGCAGTTGTATATTCTGTATCGATCCATGCTATTACGAAGCTAAATCTCCTCGCACGTAGGTGAGCTCATGCACCCCCCAACGTTTTTCCATTTCCAAGCCTGCTTGATACACACGGCTTTCGTTTGAGTACATGCGGTTGCGTAAGACCCTGCCTCAACAATCATTGGCACATCCCTTTCGGGGAATATCGCATCGCTTCGATATTGCGTCCCATGCTTTGGTAGCCTTGCCATATTTCACGCCTTCATTCTCTCGCTCAACAACGGCAAAGATGGGGGGGTCTGGCGGCACGTCCTCGGTGCCGCAATCAAGGCTGTTGACGCCACCTGTCCCCACGTACTGGAATACGACATTGGTTGTCATGTGCGCCATGATCTCTGTCGAGCTGATCCTATGCTATATATATCCCAATGCGCGCGTTTACACCACTTCCACGAGACAGACGATGAGTGACGATGGCGATGATCCGCCACCGTGTGTCATGAATGGATGGACGGACAGACGGACGGTGTGGATGCGACAGTTTTCCACAGTTTTGCGTGTGATGATTGATTGATGCCTTGACACACTTGGTTTCTGCATCTCAATTCCCTACCCCACTCCGTGGGGCCCGCGATTCCCCTATCGATATACGAGATCTATTGTCTAGCAGACCTCTGCTTGACATGTGATCATCGTTTGCGATTACTTTACCGTGTTTTCCGTCATCTGTGAGTGATATCTTACAGCTGCTCATGGATCCAGCGGTGGTTGGACTTGAGTTCAGGGCCCGGGCGAACTATAGCGACAGCTGGGCCTTGCGTGAGGCTGCCTATGCAGGTCACGCAGATGTATGCAAGCTGCTCATGGATCCAGCGGTGGCTGGAATTGAATTCAATTGAATTCCAGGCAAGTGCCGCTTGCCGCTTACCGCTTGCATGCCAGGCAAGTGCAACCAAGGGTTTATAGGGTTTATTCCAATTCATTATTTATTTATATCATCCTGTGCGCTTGCATGCATGTACACACATGTTCATAGAACATGCATTCGCACACGCGATCATCGGTATTCCTAACGTTTCCCCATGACATTCTTGATCGTATTGCCCTATTATCTTCCAACCCAAAGATTGTATTAGTGTGTAAAACTATGCACAACAGATTTTCTGGATGGCCCCTTACCAGACTGATCCAACCACCACAGCGAGTTGGAGAGATGATGGCGAAAGGGGGGCGCGCCGACCTTCTAGCAGTATGCTTGGTGTCCAATCCTCTTGTACAGCTTAAGGGCGTACAATTGAGGGCGAACCAAAATGAAAACAAGCTTCTCTATGTGGCTGCCAAGGCCGGTCACGCCGATGTCTGCAAGCTGCTCATGGATCCAGCGGTGGCTGGAGTTGAGTTCAGGGCCCGGGCGAACTCTAGCTACAGCTGTGCCTTGCGTGAGGCTGCCAAGGAAGGTCACGCAGATGTCTGCAAGCTGCTGATGGATCCAGAGCTAGCTGGACTTGAGTTCAGGGCCCGGGCGAACTCTACCGCCAGCAGTGCCTTGTGGGCTACTGCCAAGGCAGGTCACGCAGATGTCTGCAAGCTGCTCATGGATCCAGAGGTGGCTGGAATTGAGTTCAGGGCTAGGGCGAACTCTACCGCCAGCAGGGCCTTGTGGGCGGCTGCGAAGGAAGGTCACGCAGATGTCTGCAAGCTGCTGATGCATCCAGAGGTGGCTGGACTTGAGTTCAGGGTCCTGGCGAACTCTAGCGACAGCTGGGTCTTGTGTGCGGCTGCCAAGGCAGGTCACGCAGATGTCTGCAAGCTGCTGATGGATCCAGATGTGGCTGGACTTGAGTTCCGGGCCCTGGCGAACTCTAGAGACAGCTGGGCATTGTGGCTGGCTGCCCATACAGGTCACGCAGATGTCTGCAAGCTGCTCATGGATCCAGCGGTGGCTGGAATTGAGTTCTGGGCCAGGGCGTACACTTTCGACAGCAGGGCATTGTGGGCGGCTGCCAAGGCAGGTCACGCAGATGTCTGCAAGCTGCTGATGGATCCGAAGGTGGCTGGAATTGAGGTCAGAGCCCGGGCGAACTCTGTCAACAGCTGGGCCTTGAGGCTGGCTGCGAAGGCTGGTCACTCCGATGTCTGCTTGCTTTTGATGGATCCAGATGTGGCTGGCCCCGAGTACAGGGCCATTGTGAATCTTGACAGTGCGTCCGTAGTTCCTCTGGCAGCGGCACGCCCCTCTCCGAGAGGACCCTGACGCAGGTCCGGCTATGCAGGGCCATGCCCTGCATGGCTCTGAAGGTGACGGAGCCGGCGCCTCCCTGGAGGAAGGCGGCGTCGTCCTCGTACTTGCTTGCTTCTGCCGGGTTCACCCTGCTCATTCGCTGCACGATGCTCCTGAGCACCGGCAGCAGCGAGTCTTGCAGGTCCGCCTTCGCCCAGCGGCAGTCCCGTCCGTACACGTACGTCTGCTGGTAGCAGTCGGGGTCCATGATGATGTTCATGTACTGCGGGTGCGCGGGGTTGAAGTGCGATAGCTGCAGCAGCTTGACCAGGTTGTACCCGCACTCATTGAATTGAGCGACCGAGAGGAACTCTGACTCAGGCGTGACCTCCTCCCCGAAGGGGTGCATGTCCTCCACCGGTGTCGTAGCAGCTGGAGATAGCGCCGCCGCCGCATCTGGAGCAGTATTGTTGTTGTTGTTGTTGGTGGTGGTGTTGGTGAAATTTTCGCATGTAACGACATAGTTGTTGGTGGCCGACCCGAAGCTGTTGTTGATTGTGAAAGTGTGTTTTTTCAGCAACGCCTCCAGTTCCGCTTGCATTTCATCGATTCGATTCTCGAGGTACTCCATGCGCTTCTCCATGAAGTCAACATCAACAGCTCCCTTGGGGTGAGACCTCCGCTTGTGTGAAGACTTCGAATACCGGTTACTGAACTGCTTGTCACACAACTCGCACGCGAACAAACAGGAGGGGGGTGTTTTTTTTCTCCATGGTGCATTTCTCCATGAGGAGAGAACCCCCTTATGTTTGTAGTTGTCATACAGAAGAATGCCGGAGGCTCACATCAATCCCTATTTTAAACGTGTTCGCATGAACAACTCTGAAAAGTCTCTCCATCTCTGTAACAACCATTATTTCAACAAAAAATAAATACTGAAGAATGCCGGAGGCTCACATCAATCCCTATTTTAAACGTGTTCGCATGAACACCTCTGAAAAGACTCTCCATCTCTGTAACAACAATTATTTCAACAAAAAATAAATACTGAAGAATGCCGGAGGCTCACATCAATCCCTATTTTAAACGTGTTCGCATGAACACATCTGAAAAGACTCTCCATCTCTGTAACAACAATTATTTCAACAAAAAATAAATACTGAAGAATGCCGGAGGCTCACATCAATCCCTATTTTAAACGTGTTCACATGAACACCTCTGAAAAGACTCTCCATCTCTGTAACAACCATTATTTCAGCAAAAAATAAATACTGAAGAATGCCGGAGGCTCACATCAATCCCTATTTTTAACGTGTTCACATGAACACATCTGAAAAGACTCTCCATCTCGGGAACAACCATTATTTCAACAAAAAATAAATACTGAAGAATGCCGGAGGCTCACATCAATCCCTATTTTAAACGTGTTCACATGAACACATCTGAAAAGACTCTCCATCTCGGGAACAACCATTATTTCAACAAAAAATAAATACTGAAGAATGCCGGAGGCCTACTTGACGATAATTGCAAAGAAACATATAATTGCAAACGGTATGCAGATAAAAACTTCAACCAAGTGGCCATGCCGCTCTGGTGCAGGGAGGGATTGGAAGGCAGGCATGGAGTTGTACATGATAATTGGATTCATAGGGAATGGTACTACTTTGCCTCCTGGTATCACCGGATTATTAATCGGTAAATAGATACTTGTTCAAGTGCAGTTTATGTTTACTGCAAATTCTAAGAAAGTGCAGCTCAGTTGAATGTAGTCCGAATAGGTTAGCAAATCGGAGGGCTGTTTCGATAGTATGTGGACGCGTTTGACTCATGTTATTAATTGCATGCAAGAAATCATTTTCTTTGAACACCAGCAATCTCCCTGGTTCTCTAGTTGTTTGCATGTAAGGTAAATCAACTTGTATTTCGTTGAAGTCTTCACATATCTCCCTGTTCAGATCGACATGTATGTAGCAGTCTTGACGAGAAACAACTCTATCTATATCAGACACGGGGTGAGTGGATGCCTGAATAACCAAGCGACAAGCGTTCATATTAGTTTTCTTTTTATAATTATCATCGCCTTATGCTTTTTGACCTGATTTACTTAAACCCATTAAGCAAAATAGTAGTGAGTAAGATTAAATTTACAAATTTCCGGGTGTTCCTTTCATACCGGATAGGATCAACACTGTCAACGACCAGATCAAACTGTATATCTCCCCATTACCAAGGACAGACCATTGAACCTTTTCAGCATTAGACTTCTTTTACGGAATTCGCTCAATATTCCGCTAAAGAAGTCTGAACAAAAAGACACAGACGTTGGTTGTCTCAACTCAGCTGTACTCGGGGCCAGCCGCATCTGGATCCATCAAAAGCAAGCAGACATCGGAGTGACCAGCCTTCGCAGCCAGCCGCAAGACCCAGCTGTTGAGAGAGTTCGCCCGGGCCCTGAACTCAATTCCAGCCACCGCTGGATCCATCAGCAGCTTGCAGACATCTGCGTGACCTGCCTTGGCAGCCTCACGCAATGCCCTGCTGTCGCTAGAGTTCGCCAGGGCCCTGAACTCAAGTCCAGCCACTGCTGAATCCATGAGCAGCTTGCAGAGATCTGCGTGACCTGCCTTGGCAGCCTCACGCAATGCCCTGCTGTCGCTAGAGTTCGCCAGGGCCCGGAACTCAAGTCCAGCCACCGCTGGATCCATCAGCAGCTTGCAGACATCTGCGTGACCTTCCTTCGCAGCCGCACACAAGGCCCAGCTGACGCTAGAGTTCGCCCTGGCCCTGAACTCAATTCCAGCCACCTCTGGATCCATCAGCAGCTTGCAGACATCCGTGTGACCTGCCTTGGCAGCCGCCCACAAGGCACTGCTGTCGCTAGAGTTCGCCCGGGCCCTATACTCAAGTCCAGCCACCGCTGGATCCATGAGCAGCTTGCAGACATCTGCGTGACCGTCCTTCGCAGCGTCCCACAATGCCCAGCTGTCGCTGGTGTTCGCCCTGGCCCTGAACTCAAGTCCAGCCACCGCTGGATCCATCAGCAGCTTGCAGACATCTGCGTGACCTTCCTTTGCAGCCGCACACAAGGCCCAGCTGACGCTAGAGTTCGCCAGGGCCCTGAACTCAATTCCAGCCACCTCTGGATCCATCAGCAGCTTGCAGACATCTGTGTGACCTGCCTTGGCAGCCACCCACAAGGCACTGCTGTCGCTAGAGTTCGCCCGGGCCCTATACTCAAGTCCAGCCACCGCTGGATCCATGAGCAGCTTGCAGACATCTGCGTGACCGTCCTTCGCAGCGGCCCACAATGCCCAGCTGTCGCTGGTGTTCGCCAGGGCCCTGAACTCAATTCCAGCAACCTCTGGATCCATCAGCAGCTTGCAGACATCTGTGTGACCTGCCTTGGCAGCCGCCCACAAGGCACTGCTGTCGCTAGAGTTCGCCCTGGCCCTGAACTCAAGTCCAGCCACCGCTGGATCCATCAGCAGCTTGCAGACATCTGCGTGACCTTCATTGGCAGCCTCCAACAAGGCCAAGCTGTAGCTATAGTTCGCCAGGGCCCTGAACTCAAGTCCAGCAACCTCTGGATCCATAAGCAGCTTGCAGACATCGGCGTGACCGGCCTTGGCAGCCACATAGAGAAGCTTGTTTTCATTTTGGTTCGCCCTCAATTGTACGCCCTTAACCCGTACAAGAGGATTGGACACCAAGCATACTGCTAGAAGGTCGGCGCGCCCCCCTTTCGCCATAATCTCTCCAACTCGTTGTGGTGGTTGGATCAGTCCGGTAAGGGGCCATCCAGAAAATCTTTTGCACAGAGTTTTACACACTAATACAATCTTGGGGTTGGAAGATAATAGGGCAATACGATCAAGAATGTCGTGGGGAAGCGTTAGGATTAACGATGATCGCGTGTGCGAATGCATGTTCTATAAACATGTGTGTACAATGCATGCAAGCGCACAGGATGGTCTATAGCCTTTTATAAAATCCCAACTCATTATTTATTTATACTCTCAATCATTTCATACATCGGAGGGGACAGTACAAACAAGGAGCAGCCGTAGCTTAACTCTATGGCTATAGAGACAACAAAGCAATCATACGGGTTGTTGTTTCTCAGCAGGGCTACGGCAGCTTCAACAGCCGCATGCGCCACCCGCACTGCCTCATCAGCTCGCTCAGCAGTTTGGACAAGTGCAGCCAATGCAGCATTCTTGTGTGGCCCTCCGTCAGCGATGATGATGCCTAGCCGAGCTTATTATGAAAAAATGAAAGCAGTGACAAACAAGATACTGTGTACACAATTATAGGCTTTAAGTAATATCGCGATCTCTACATCCACCAGGGTTGTCAAGCAGAAGCCTGCTTGAGACATACCTTTTTTTGTTTTCAAAATGGTCATTGGTACTCTTCCTCATCCGGTAGGAAAGTAGTGCCATTTAGTTTATGTAATAACTGGGTGTATTAAGCAGCTGATTTTTTTTTTTGCGGTCACATGAAATGCCATGCCCAACACATTGTAATCCGCCCTGCCGAGCTGCGAGCGTGCCCTTTTGACCACCTCCAACGGTGAGAAACGACACCTCGCATTCACAACCCGTGCAGGGCTGCCAACTACCAGGAACTCTTCCAGAGTAGTCTCGCTGATCAATCGCTTTCCATGGGGCTCTGACCCCGCATAGTGGATGACCTTGATGTCTGCTGCAGAGGAATACCCTTCTGTGACGGCGCTCACAATGCCATCGTGCTCGAACTTGAGGCCGATGGGGTTGACGCAATCCATATGCAGCCACATGCCAGCCTCGATGCTCGCCATGTTCAACTTCTTAGTACCCATGGCAGACTTTTTCTGCGAGGGGTGGCAGACGCAACCAGGGGAAGCTTGATAAACTCGTATGTGGAGAAGTGTGATGCATGCTCGTGAACACCAATATAAACAAACGAACAGCAAGACTCCTCTCTCACCTCAGTTTGCAATGCCCTCACTCAACAATCTGATCCTCCGATGGAGAGGTCGTGCAGAGTGGCAGCAGTACTCAAGGGTCCGGGCCTGGCCTTACCTGGCCTGGCGTGGCGTGGCGTGGCCTGGTAAAGATGCTCACGAGTCCGCATCTGAATTCCCCTTCCCCAGTGAGTGTGTCCCGCGATATCTCTTTCATACTCCCGCCATAGTTTGTCAATCAGACGTCTGCTTGAGACTACACATGTGTTTCCCAGTAGTAAACATGTCAGCATATCTGACACGTGTGTTCGCGCGCCCATGAAAATACGAGTGTAAACGTGGCATTTCTGCCACGTTTTTCGCGCGCCTCGAAGTCAGCGAAAGCCGCCTTGGTGTGTGTGAGGATGGATGGACGAACGTGGGGACGGTACGGGTCTGCGAAATCACAGTGTGCTGTGACTCGACTCGACAGTTTCCGCCGTGATGCGAGAGGTCGCCATGTGATGTGATGTGATGTGACTCGACTCGACTCGACAGATGCCGCCGTGATGCGAGAGGTCGGTCGCCATGTGATGTGACTCGACTCGACTCGACAGATGCCGCCGTCCTTGATGAGAGTGGTCGGTCTCCGTTCCTCGAAACACGAGTGTAAACGTTGTTGTGGCCTAAGCCCCCCCCCCTCACCCGAATCCTGTGTAGTGCTGGCGGCATATAATACGAGACCGCATGGACTTCATGTGAGAATCTGTTGGCGTCATGGCATCCCATGCATTCCGCAACTGAATCCATCTGGCCCGATATACCCCCTCAAAACCCAATAGGGTGTCAAGCATAAGCCTGCTTGATACACACGGCTTCTTTTGAGTACCGGACTTTGATGTCGCTAAGGGACGTGCTGACTCGGGATATTATGTAACATAATTCCCTTGTCCGATTGTACAACAAGCAACCATGCAGGAGTCGGAACCATCCAAGCAAGTGAAGAACTACTACATCGATGTAAAACGCGAAGATGCAATTGCTGGATTGAATGGCCTGTTCGGAGTGTCACGCGAGGACTCAGGTGCACGCCTGGTGGAGTACATGCCATCCCATGACCAACCAGGTCCCCCGCATGCAAAACACAAATACACAAAAACAAAAAAAATGGCGAAACTTTGACTCAGTCAAAGTTTCGCCATTGTGAAGACTGTGAAAAGAGAACCAGTCTGGTTCTCTTTTCACAGAGTGAGTGTGTGGACGAGAAAGAGGCTACAGGTTTCCGCCGTTGCGTTTGCATGTGAACTGTCAAGGATCTCTCGGAAGTATGTTTGTCATAGCCCACATGTAGAGACCGGTTATGTTTGAATACTGTGTTGTGGACGATAATCCTCCGCGTGCCATTATTGCTTGATTGAGGCCTCTGCCTGATGTAAGGTGAGAAGCCCAAGTGATCCTCCCAAGTGTTACAGTGAATGGTGTACGTGAGTCATCAAATGAATCCAATCCTCTGCCCCCCGCGCTCCCCCTTCAGAAACCAATCGAGCAGGAGTCTGCTTGAAGCCGCCGTGTGATAATGAGTATGCGCAAGTCACCGTGATTCCCGCAATCCGCACGACTGCCGACATGATCGATCATGTATGTATCATCTTCTGTGTCAAGTTTAAGTTGTCGTCGACCGTGATGTAGTGTTTGGCTGTCTTCACAATATTTTGTGCACCTGCGCGCGTGCTAAATGCTTGTGTTTAGGCGCCTTCAAATCAGTCATGGGCATCAATACTGTTTTTCCCACACTCACCTCAGATCTCTTCAGCCACGCGCTGAGCTTCTGCAACTCTTCGTAGGATGCCATGTCGTTTAATTGATGTAATGCATTCATATAGTGTTTCCTTTAAGCCACCCTAAGATGATTGTTTTTCTTCTCGCGTGCGTGTCTGCATCCATGAATGTGTGTTGCGTTTCATACTAAAAGCTGTCCCGCGATTCCCCTATCGATATACTAGAGCGCTTGTCTAGCAGACCCATGCTTGACATGTGATCACAGGTTGCGATTACTTTACCGTGTTTTCTGTGATCACATGTTGTCTTAGAGAGTATCTACTTCTTTGCGATGCGAGCGATCGTCCCCCGTAAGTCGACATCGTTCCGCCGACTGTAGTGGTCGCCGTGTGAGTCACTCGACACAGGTGCCGCATGATGCGAGAGGTCGGTTGCTCTGTGATGTGATGTGACTCGACACAGGTGCCGCCTGATGAGAGTGGTCGCTCTGTGATGTGACTCGACTCGATAGGTGCCGCCGTGATGCGAAAGTCGCTCTGTGATGTGACTTGACACAGGTGCTCGACATTCATTCTCACTCATTCTCTAGTAGCTGAACTCATGGTTTGGGCGACTCGTGATAATTGTTCGGCACATCTAGCGAAATGTTTTTCAAGCTTCTTCGCACGGATTGTTGGGCGATTGCCCTTTCGCTGCAGCCGTGCATTTGTATGGATGATGCACCTGTCGAAGACTTCTCCAAACATCTTCATATTGTTGACCACAGTTTCCCTAATCAAAGCTTGAAAGCGATACATCGTTGTTTCAGGTGCACCCATGACGAAATAATCACATTCGTGTAACATCTTATCTGTGTAGGTGAATGTTATCATCGAATTCGCGCTCGATATGGAACTGGCAAGTGTATTTCTGACTCCAACACAATACCCATTGTAATAGTGACCAACAAGCTAATAGTGACCAACAAGCTAATAGTGGCCAACAAGCTAATAGTGACCAACAAGCCTCCTTCAATCGCTCCTGTAGTATTGGTATCAAAGTCTCAAGACTTGCCAAACTCATAATGGAATGGTTAAGAGATTTCGAGCATGATGCCAACCGGACACTGTCTGCAGGACCCAGTGCACATAATACTCCGTGCAACACACTATATTGCAAAGTGTCGATCATTGGACTTTTTCTTCCGTTTGGTCGATATGTCTCTACACTCGGAGGACGAATCCCCATTTTTT
Organism: Microglena sp. YARC; assembly: GCA_022414725.1. Taxonomy (NCBI): domain Eukaryota; kingdom Viridiplantae; phylum Chlorophyta; class Chlorophyceae; order Chlamydomonadales; family Chlamydomonadaceae; genus Microglena; species Microglena sp. YARC. Next base: position 37,103,713 of record CM039466.1, read on the forward strand.
GGCCTGAACAAATGCATTGCACCACCACCACGTGTGTGTACGGGGGGCGAATTCTGGTTTGTTCGGCGCATTGAATGAGTCGCAGTTGGACAGAGAGAGAGATTCGCGTGTGTAAGGCTGTGTGAGGATGGATGATGCGGCATGCGTCGTGACAATACGAGTGCGAGTGGGTGCGTGGCCAGCAACATCAACAGCATCACCTCGACATCCGCCGCCGTGCGTGCGTTATCCGATCATGTTTCCTCCGTTCGTCTATCACTCTTGCTTGTGCATCGTTCCGCCGTCATGTAATGCGAGAGGTCGGTCGCCATGTGATGTGACTCGACTCGACTCGACTCGACTCGACTCGACAGATGCCGCCGTCCTTGATGAGAGTGGTCGGTCTCCGTTCCTCGAAACACGAGTGTAAACGTTGTTGTGGCCTAAGCCCCCCCCCCTCACCCGAATCCTGTGTAGTGCTGGCGGCGGTACGTACAATCAACTGAAACTGCATAATTTCCTTTTGTTTTGTTCTCTCTTCCTTCGCACACGACCGACCGACCGACATCCATCTTCCTCCTTTCCATAAGCAGCATCATTCATCGAGCCTCGAGTGAAGTGTGTGGCTCACGCCCGACAGACATCATCATCATCATCATCATTGATGGGGATTGCCCAGACCCCGATGTCTGATCGCACACTCAAGGTTGGCTTACCTCTCGAATCGATGAGAGTGCTGTCTAGGTAACCGCCACCGCTTGCTAAGACGAGCAGTTCCTCTGTCAAAAGAAACAATATGTTCTTTGTTATTGAACAATAAAGAGAAGCTTTAAGCGGATGTAGGCAAAGAAGAGTCAACATCAGACAACAAACAATGGACGTTGTACGCAGAACAATTATCAACATACCATCGTCTTTCTTCCGCTGAAAAATTATCTGCATCCGCAACAGTAATAGACCGCAAAATACGCTTCAACATCTTAGTCAGGGTAGCGTTATTCGCCTTCAACACTGCAAGTTTTTTTCTAGATTCTGCAAGTTTTTTTGTATATTTAATATGAGATGATAAGATACTTATAGTCTCGCGTTGAGATTCTGCAATACTATTTCTAGATTCTGCAATATCTTTGCTAAATTCTACAATCTCCTTGATATTATCAAAGTATAACATAACCATAGTAACACCAATGGTTGAAATTATTATCGTTCCGATACCGAAATAAGAGTGTATACCCATCTCTGCTTAAAACTAATAAAAATATATAAATGATTCATACGAGTGTTACACGGGTTTAGGGGCGCGCCATCCCAATTGCAATGATCCCTCCTACTAAAGTTGTTCTGGTTCTCTTGTTCCAAAGGGCCTTGTCTGGGTCTGGTTCCCTATACTACTATTCTAATATCCTTAAAAAGAGTGTAATAGTGTATATGTGTGATGGAGGTCTAAACGATTCCCAAATGATCCTCTCCCTATTGTCAAGCAGAAGCCTGCTTGAGACAAGCGATGTGTGTGGGTGAGTCATCTGTTGGCGTGGAGCTCCGCTTTGACTGCTTTTGCAGTGTACAAAACTTATTCGTAAAAGAGCATCCAACAGTGCATATCGTCGTCGCCGTTTACCCAACGGTGTTGAGGATACACGCATGCTAAGTAACCAATGCCAAAGTTAGTCATTGTGACCATGTGTGAGTAGCCGAAGCTGCTGCTCAAGAGGATGCGTATTCCCATAGCGGTGCTGATACGGTCGATACTTGGCTTGAACTCTACAGCAACTGTGCAGAGCCATATAAGGAGTTGGGCACCAGGATGGTGCGCTCCATGTTGGTTGACCATTTCACACAACAAATTTGTAGCCGCCTGAATTTTTTGCTTTACTTGTATCGCACACATGGTCGCAAAGTCTATTTTGCAGTCCATCCACGCCGTTTATGTCCACTAACCTACCATCACTATGCGAGGGCAGTGTCTGCGTGAGTGGTAGCACTGCTTCCGCAGGGACATCCAAGGTAATCAATTCGCATACTATGCGTACCCTGTCATGAAGAGACTGGCGCATCCCCAATTGTCTCAGTGCATAATCGGGTAAATGAATAGAGCATGGATTCAGAAGCAGATCACGAGCAAGCTTACGCGTTGGCGCGACAGCCATGTGCGGTTCAAGTGCTGTTGCCATGGCCTGGGCGTAAGCAGGCTCTGCTATTGCTACACGCAGCATCGTTTTTGAAATTGATGCAACAGTGGCCCCCGCTGTCTCATTGTCTAGCAGTATTGGCAATCGCGGACCGGATAAAGAGATCCTCCACCCCTGCTGGCAGATGTGCTGTCGCTACACATTCATTGGCCACATGGATGAACACATCGATGCATGGTATGGGTATCTTAGCTGGTAGTTCAGCTAAAAAGTCGAAACAGATTTCCAAGACCGTCTTGACTGAGTGCATCTATGACGGCAAGCATCTGGGACTGGGAACGAGTTGCAATGAAGAGACTGACCAGTCCCACCAGATGACAGTGTTCCTGTGTACGCTCATTACATGTCCGAATGAACATGTCGGTGTACAGCTGGTGGAACTGTGGGCTGACCTTGTCGGTACCTATGCTGACCTGCCGACCACACGCATTAAGCACAGCGCTCAGAAAGACGGTGGGCATGCTGGCGATCAAGCAAGCAACACCGTTCATGTCCAATGTAAGCTCAGTCGTAATGTCGTTGTAGTACTGTAGCATCCTCGCAACCCCTTTGATGCTTTGCGCATAATCACAGGTGAAACAGCATACGGTGTGGCTGTCTCGAGCAAAACTAGCAATGCCCTAGTAGCAGTCTTGAAATCACCGTGTCCAGAGCAGCGTCTAATCCTAGAAGAAGCTAGCATCAATCTGATACTCAGTGGTAGTAAGCAACCGCACATCCACATTGTGCAATGAACTACAGTGACAGGATGACAACACGCCTTCTCTGCCAGCGTTGCAGCGGCCGCAGTTGACGCAATCAGTTCTAATACCATCATGAACTTAGAACCCTTTATGCACCTGAAAACAGCAAAACTCAATGGAATGAGACAGATCGGGATGGCGGCTGATGGCAATCATGAATATCTGGGATTTCTCAACTCTCTCAAAGCAGAATAGCACAACTACTCGAGACCCCCCTCCTTTCACGATGATCCTCGACGCACAGGCCCTCAATTTTGTCGCGAGATGAGGATGCGAATGAGAAGCTGCGCAGCAAATGAAAAGTCACAACAAACTTTGAGATCCTGCAACTTTCTTGGTCGGTGTCAGAATTGAACCATTCTCTCCCAAGCAAACTCACTTATTGAACGTGTTCCCACGATCTGCGGAATCAGAATCGCGAGTGAACTGTGTAACCGTTGTTGTGTATTCACAGTGGGAGTCAGCAACTGACTCCCTGCGCTTCACACATAATGGGCGTTCCTGCCTCCCGGCCGATTTTGCCTGGTTGCTAAACATGGTATGGATCGGAATTGTGATTCCTTGGTGCTTATGTCTCAAGCTAGCGAGTCGTTCAGGATGCTCTAAATCCTGATTAGAAATTTAAAAAAATCGGCCGGGAGGCAGGAACGCCCATTACATGCAAATATTTTTTGGCTGATATTGAAGAGACACCATTATGTTTGTTACAGCATCATTACAAATCGACGCCTATGTACTTGTAGCCGAGGTAAAGCTAGGTGTATGCTATCGAGTTGCACAACAACACATACCACTCTGTGGAACGCGCTTACAAGTCATTGCAGGCCCGCACTCAGATTTTGGCATGCAACCCGTGTACACCATCCAATTACTTGACCCGCCTCCACAATGTGATCTTCCATACTTCAATAGTAAAATGGATAGCGCATTTGAGCACGTCACCATCAAAATAGATGGGCCATACTAAGCTGGCGGTTTCCGCAAATCTGACAAGAACACCGTTGAACGCATCTCCAACAACACATGGTTTCCTGCAGCATCATGCTCATAAACAAAGCTAATCCAGCTGACGTTGTTGTGCTTCACACTTTCATAGAATAACTGCATGGTATTTTGTGCATCTTCCGGGAACTTAGCGCAAAACGCCTTGAACTCGTCAGCAAACTTGGCATGCGATGTCTTGAACAATGCCGTAGATTCCATCCTGCTTGCGAAAAATGGTAAATCAATGGCAGTCACAACCCAATCAACCACAACTGCACATGCAGCCCCCAATGCAACCCATCAACCAACTGCAGCCCTCCATGCACTGATGTGGCTTTACATGGAGAGAATGGCATGAGGATCTGTGTCAAGAATTATGCGACACCATGCAATGCGCCGAACAAACTAGACTTCGCCCCCCCCTACATGTAGGTAGCATATCAGCACATACATGCCCGTAGTCACGTGTAGCAACCCAAAGGCAGCCCCATGCATTCTCATTCAATTACAACATTGTTCAACAAACGTAGCAACCAAATGCAGCCCCATGCAACCTCTCATACAAATTCATTACACCCCAGCTCTTCTTGCTGCTGCATGAACTCCCGTGCAGGGGGGCTGAAAAGCGTGACAAGCAAGCCCACTCACCTTCAGCTACAGTAAACTTACACACACGAATCTCTCTCTATCGAACTGCGACTCATTCGATGCGCCGAACGAAAAACCAGAATTCGCCCCCCGTACAGACAGCAGATAATCTCAAGGCGGGGTGATGTTGCCATCGCCGTAGAAATGCATACCCGGGTTGTGCGGAAACCTAGCGGCCTCCAGATAGTTGGTCTTGGCTGCATCCTGTACAGCTTGGGCTGACATGACATTGGAGTGAGATGCCAGATGGTCTATCCTGGCTGCATCCTGTACAGCTTGGGCTGACATGACAATGGAGTGAGATGCCAGATGGTCTATCCTGGCTGCATCCTGTACAGCTTGGGCTGACATGACAACGACCTGGGCCTCCACTTCTTTTTTCGCCTTATCCAGTCTTTCCAAGTAAGCGATGCTGTCACCTGCACAGGTTGGAATGTGAGCAAGATGGCGGGGACATTTATTGGAATATGGTTGGCAAGGGATTCCGTATTTACGTCGAGTGCAGGCCATGTAATTCGCTCACAATTTATGTACACTCAATCACAATTTATGAGTTTTCAATTGAACTCACCCAACACTTGCATGAATAGAAGTCGCCCGCTCTTACAGTTGTTCTCAAATAAAGTGGGACACACCTTATACTCATCCAGACTGCAGATCGTTGCTTTTGGGCAACGTTGGGGGGTGCAGCAGGTTGAAGAGGTTCTCGAAGATATTCCGAGTAGCCTCTTTGGTAAACCGTTCAACCGTCTGTGTCCCCATATCAGTATCAGGGGTGGGGGTGGGGTTGTCGAGGAACTTCTCGGCGCGTCTCGGCAAAACGCGAGAGGACGCTCTCTCCCAAAGACTTGGTGAAGTGTAAGCATCAGGATGTTCCTGGAAGCGTTCACATCGCGGTCCCAAGTCTTCCCGCAGTGAAGCATACCACCGCTATGTTGGCGTGGCGCTCCGCTTTGACTGCTTTTGCAGTGGAGAATCTTATGAATCCGCTTGCGTCCTTCTGTACATTCCCAACCTGTACCGTCTTGCTTCTTACGATGAGTGAGTGCCACCATGTTGCAAAGGTGGTTCTCACAGCAGCTGCATCGTTGAGATGTTCTGAACTCATCGATGTCCTCCATGATGACGTTTTCTAGGCTACGAAGCTCGAAACGAATAGCTTGGAGAGGGCCATAAGTCCGCCTAGAGATTGGCGTCGCCCCCAGACCTTTCCAATCACCAAACCCGACGAGTACCTTAGCGCTCTTCTCTCTCGGAGCTACGAAGTCAGCAATCTCAACAATGAGTTTCTGTTTCTTGCAGTACCTGCGAAAGCGGAGGTTTCGGTACCCCCTGGAAGCACGATGGGCAAGAAGGATTGGGGCGGCACCCATGTAGAATCTGGCGTACGCACCAATCTGTTCAGAACTCGAAGAGTCTCTATCCGGAATGATACCACCGACGATATCAGCCGTCTCGAGGTTCCAAACGTCAGTTTGACGCTGAGACTTGAAGATCAGACCCTTGCGATAATATTGCGCCGAGCTGTACGATCTGATACCTCCGTTGACTATATCGCGAGCCCAGCACACAAACGGGGGGATATCACCACATCTATATTGGAGATGGTGATTTGCCTGCCACCATGTGACCCAGATTCGCTACTACGGTATCATTGTTCGTACGAACTGTAACCGTCTCGTACCATAGGTTTGGATCTCTAGCCAGGTGGTACCTTTCCTCGTCATTGTACAGTTCATACTGTTGTTGCATCCACAACACGTCTGTGTTTTGATGCATACAAATCAGGCGCAAACAAGCGGCGGAGCCTCTTTTTCCGCCCCCCCCAGAGGAGCGGTCGGGGGCGACCGAAGGGGAGCCCCCACGAGTGGCCGCTAGGAACGAGACTTCAACTTGACACATTCTGTTTTTCAAATGGATGATGGGGGAAGGTGTGGGCCCCGGGGAGAGGAGCAGTGGAATTGGTCTGATTTCCAACCCCTCCCTGCGGCACCAGAGCGGCAGAAAAGCAGATCACCCCTGTTGTTATTTCGCATCAGGGATACGGCAGCTTTTAAAGTCGCATGCGCCACCCGCACTGCCTCATCAGCTCTATCAGCAGTTTGTACAAGCGCAGCCAATGCATCATTCCAGTGGGGCCATTTGTGAAGTCCATGCTTATGATGCTTGACAACGATACGCCACCGCATTGCCGTGTCATGTGGATGATGCGGATTGGGTCAGCTTAAATTCTGAAATGTCTGAAATGTACGAGAGACGTTTTGGGCTAATACTACTTACATTGTACTCACCAACGGGAGTGTAATGAATTCTTTCAAGAGTCTGCGTCGGCACACAACATTACTCGGGTTTGTATTCACGTGTCTCCATGTTTCCTGAATAGTCGCTGCGGCTCTGCGTCTTCGCACTAAACGGCACGCGTCTTGGACGGATACCAACATGTTGCGGTTTCTACTCAATAAATGCCAGTCCCATGGTTTGTCCGGGTTACTCGAGACAATGTCCCAAGTGGCTACTCCGGGATTCGCACTCAATCCAAGCCAGTTCCACGGATTGTCCGGGTTACTTGAGACAATATCCCAGGTGGCTACACTGGGGTTTGTGCTCAAATAATACCAATCCCATGGTTTGTCCATGTTACTCGACACGATGTCCCATGTGGCTACACTGGGGGGTGTGCTCAAACAATACCAATCCCATGGTTTGTCCGGGTTACTCGAGACAATATCCAGGGTGGCTACCCCGGGATTCGCACTCAATCCACACCAATCCCACGGCTTGTCCGGGTTCGTCACGACAATATCCCATGTGGCTACTCCGGGATTCGCACTCAATCCACGCCAATCCCACGGCTTGTCCGGGTTCGTCACGACAATATCCCATGTGGCTACTCCGGGATTCGCACTCAATCCACGCCAGTTCCACGGCTTGTCCAGGTTACTAGACACGATGTCCCATGTGACATTGGGGTTTGTGCTCAACCAATACCAATCCATGGTTTATCCGGGTTCTTCAAGATAATGTCCCAAGTGGCTACTCCGGGATTCGCACTCAATCCACGCCAATCCCATGGTTTGTCAGGGTTTGTCACGACAATGTCCCACGAGGCTACACTGGGTTTTGTGCTCAACCAATACCAATCCCATGGTTTGTCCAGGTTACTCGACACGATGTCCCATGAGATTACACTGGTGTTTGTGCTCAACCAATACCAATTCAATGGTTTCTCCAGGTTACTCGACACGATGTCCCACGAAATACTCGCGTTTGAGCTCAATCCACGCCAGTTCCACGGCTTGTCCGGGTTACTCGACACGATGTCCCACGTGACGACACTGGCGTTTGTGCTCAACCAATACCAATCCCATGGTTTTTCTGGGTTACTCGACACGATGTCCCACGTGACGACACTGGGGTTTAAGCACAATTTACTCCAATCCCACGGTTTGTCTGGGTTACTCGACACGACGTCCCATGTCAGGTATGGATTATCACTCAAGTGACCCCAATCCCATTTGCATTCTCCGGCTTTTACTCGATCCAGTATGTGACTGTTAATTTCGATGTCGAGCATTATATAAATTCTCACGGTTGTGTTGTTCTCAAATAAAGTAAAGTGGGACCATTATTTATGTAAAGAAGTAAGTAAAGTGGGACCATTCTTTTACACTACAGTCGACGGAATACTAAAATGAAACCGCTTCGTGTACGGTGTAACCTAAAGGTGTAGAAATCCACGGGGCAGTGGAACACCAATACGATTGTGAATCAACAAATTGCAAGATGTTAACGAGAATATTGTGGTTCTTTTTTAGATCACGGCTCTCCATCCTGCAGACTCAGTATCGTTCTTTTGTCGGTACTTTCGAGAGTGTCCATTGAAGGACCAGCCGCACTTAAGCGATCGCCTCTTCCCCGGTACCGTGGCCCAAAAGAACACGGGGTCTATGTTGATGTGCAATGCGTCATGTAAGGAGGTTTCTTTGCTGGATGGGCCATTTTGTCACCGCCTTATACCGTTTATTGGGATGTATATATTAGATTTATAAGATATATTAGATATAATATCTTTAATATATTCGATATATATATATAATCGATATTATTTTTATATATTAGGATATTAATGATTAATATTATCTCACGGATTAATGATATCGATTCCAAGAAGAACAAAAATGTGCAGCTACAAGAAGCACACGGCATTACGTACGTACATTATTGCATACATGTAGCCGACTACGTCTTCACGTTCACATTTCCAAAATAATTTTGAGCATGTAGGGAAGGGAGGATGAGTGACTTTGATAATCGTTTGCGGCAGCTTGAGGCGGACCGCAAAGTGTTGTTCGAGGAACAATGTGCCCAACGCCTCGAGATCCAATCCTTACGGGATGCCACGTCCACCCAGATCCAGCGCCTGGACAAGGAGATCCAAGCCGTGCGGGATGCCACGTCCACCCAGATCGAGCGTGAGTTGGAAAGGGCATGGGCCTCGGCGTACCATGAACTGCAAGGGATGTTGACCGATGCTCAGTTGACCCAAGTTAAACTGGCAACATTCGGCATGCACAAACTCACACCCCATCTTGCTTGTTGAAAATCCTTGCTTGCCATCTCATGGAGCACCAACAAATACACAATTTCAGCAGAAGCCAACATATATATTCCCTAGAAGCTTCGAGAGCAGATCTACTACCTGGCTTGCGAGTTTCACACCGTTAACTCGCGATTCTGAGACCGGAGATCGCGGAAACGCATTCATTAGGTGAGTTTGCATCGGAGACGCTTTTTGAATCGTTCCATTCTGACACCAACAAAGAAAGTTAGGGCCTCTCAAAGTTTGTTTGGTGTGACTTTCTTTCCATTTGCTGCACAGATTCGCATTCATTCGCACGTATTTCCCTCTCGCGACAAATTCGAGGACAAGAACGTCGAAGGAGGTGAGTCTCGCGAGATTGGAAGGCGATCGACCTTCAAGCAAGCTATCAGTGTGCAATTTGGGGTATTGGGCTGCATGAGGGTTCACTTGGTTGATTTGACCATCTGGGTTCAGGGGATATCATTCAACTTACAAATTTCAAATGGCATTGGGTCACGTGAGAGATCGGGTGGGCCATTGGCTGCCTTTCAGGAACTTGTGATTGCATAGGGGTGCTTCTGGGTGCTGCTGAGAGAGAACAAAGAGATGTGAGAGCTCACTCATGCGCATGCAATCCATTTTCAACACGACTTTTATGAGCGGCATCTCCAAAACCAACAAGTCATGCAAATACAGGCTGAGAGAAGAGAAGAGCAGTCATTGTTACACTCAGACCGGTGAATAATGTTGAATGTACAGAGGACGGCAAATTCAATATGTAACTTTATCTTTCCCTCCTCTATCTCTCTTTCTCGGTTTTGTCCATTAATGGGCGTTCCTGCCTCCCGGTCGATTTTTTTTAATTTCTAATCAGGATTTAGAGCCTCCTGAACGACTCGCTAGCTTGAGACATCAGCACCAAGGAATCACAAATCCGCTCCATACCATGTTTCGCAACCAGTCAAAATCGGCCGGGAGGCAGGAACGCCCATTCATTGTCAAAGCTTTGCATGGGGGGGGGAGCTCATGAATTTGCTTGGTGTGTTGAATTTTCTTGGTGTGTTTGCCTTGCCATAAAAATAATGAGAGCGGTAGGTAATATACCTGAAAAATGCATACGTATTACGTTCGTGCTATATGCACGTTGCAATATGATCAATTGATAGATTGGTTTCGATCGCATCCTAAAAACATATGCTGGCCTCTGCAGATGATGGACTGGGGTGACGTGTTTCCAGATCTGTACGATGTTCTAGACATTGATGAGGGTGCTGTTGATCAAGAAATTCTGAGGGCGTTTCGCATTCAAGTGGTCAGGGTTCATCCCGACAAGCTAGGTCCTTTGGCATCTGAAGATGAACGAACAGCAGCTGCCCTCCGCACACGAGTTATTCTGCAAGCGAAGAACGTGTTGCTGAACACCGAAAGCCGCAAGGAATATGACAGTGAGCGGCGAATGAGAAGGCAAGGGGAGCAGCAATCCAAGTCTGGTTTTAGTGCGCCGGAGGAGGCATCTGCTGGCATGGCGCATGTTTGGGAGGTCTGGGCCAATGTTGTTGTAGAAGGGTTTGCCAAGCAGTTTGAGGCAGGAGCTCGAGGCGAGCGAGTGGTGCAGCTTTTGGGAACGATTCTGCTGCCAGCCATAGGGGTGGGCTTGGGTGGGGAGAGAGGCTTCAAGCTAGGGCTGACACTGGCTACTGTCTTCAATACCGGATGTATTTCTGTGGTCGTGAAGGCGCTCTCTGCCGAGGACCAAAAGTTGTTTTCCCAGGCTCTGGAAGTGTTGTGTACCAAAATGCCTTGAGTGGGTATGAGAACAACTGTAAGACAGTCCGAGTTGATAAACTGTCTGAGGGATGTGGATTCAATAGGATGAAACTGACAATGAAGACGGTGGGCAAGTGGGCTTGCGAGGACGGCCTGCACGGGTACGTCATGTCATCTTTGCAGATCAGCGAACTTCAAAGCGAGTTGTTGACATTTTCGCGATGCGCGCGATCTCGTTATGGCTCCCGTTGCACGCGCGGACGTCCTCCTCAATGTGTAGGAACATTCTTCTGCGTTGTTTACACCACTTCCACGAGACAGACGATGAGTGACGATGATCCGCCACCGTGTGTCATGAATGGACGGACGGACGGTGTGGATGCGACAGTTTTCCACCGTTTTGCGTGTGATGATTGATTGATGCCTTGACACACTTGGTTTCTGCAGCTCAATTCCCCTACCCCACTCCGTGGGGCCCGCGAATCCCCTATCAATATACGAGATCTATTGTCTAGCAGACCTCTGCTTGGCATGTGATCACCGTTTGCGATTACTTTACCAGGTTTTCTGTCATCTGTGAGTGATATCTTACAGCTGCTCATGGATCCAGCGGTGGCTGGAGTTGAGTTCAGGGCCCGGGCGAACTCTAGCGACAGCTGTGCCTTGCGTGAGGCTGCCTATGAAGGTCACGCAGATGTCTGCAAGCTGCTCATGGATCCAGCGGTGGCTGGACTTGAGTTCAGGGCCCTGGCGAACTATAGCGACAGCTGGGCCTTGCGTGAGGCTGCCTATGCAGGTCACGCAGATGTATGCAAGCTGCTCATGGATCCAGCGGTGGCTGGAATTGAATTCAATTGAATTCCAGGCAAGTGCCGCTTGCCGCTTACCGCTTGCATGCCAGGCAAGTGCAACCAAGGGTTTATAGGGTTTATTCCAATTCATTATTTATTTATACCATCCTGTGCGCTTGCATGCATGTACACACATGTTCATAGAACATGCATTCGCACACGCAATCATCGGTATTCCTAACGTTTCCCCATGACATTCTTGATCGTATTGCCCTGTTATCTTCCAACCCAAAGATTGTATTAGTGTGTAAAACTATGCACAACAGATTTTCTGGATGGCCCCTTACCAGACTGATCCAACCACCACAGCGAGTTGGAGAGATGATGGCGAAAGGGGGGCGCGCCGACCTTCTAGCAGTATGCTTGGTGTCCAATCCTCTTGTACAGCTTAAGGGCGTACAATTGAGGGCGAACCAAAATGAAAACAAGCTTCTCTATGTGGCTGCCAAGGCCGGTCACGCCGATGTCTGTAAGCTGCTCATGGATCCAGAGATGGCTGGACTTGAGTTCAGGGCCAGGGCGAACTCTAGCTACAGCTGGGCATTGTGGCTGGCTGCCCATGCAGGTCACGCAGATGTCTGCAAGCTGCGGATGGATCCAGAGGTGGCTGGAATTGAGTACAGGGCCCGGGCGAACTCTACCGCCAGCTGTACCTTGCGTGAGGCTGCCAAGGCAGGTCACGCAGATGTCTGCAAGCTGCTGATGGATCCAGAGGTGGCTGGAATTGAGTTCAGGGCTAGGGCGAACTCTACCGCCAGCAGGGCCTTGTGGGCGGCTGCGAAGGTAGGTCACGCAGATGTCTGCAAGCTGCTGATGGATCCAGAGGTGGCTGGAATTGAGTTCAGGGCTAGGGCGAACTCTACCGCCAGCAGGGCCTTGTGGGCGGCTGCGAAGGAAGGTCACGCAGATGTCTGCAAGATGCTGATGGATCCAGAGGTGGCTGGACTTGAGTTCAGGGCCCTGGCGAACTCTAGCGACAGCTGGGTCTTGTGTGCGGCTGCCAAGGCAGGTCACGCAGATGTCTGCAAGCTGCTGATGGATCCAGATGTGGCTGGACTTGAGTTCCGGGCCCTGGCGAACTCTAGAGACAGCTGGGCATTGTGGCTGGCTGCCCATGCAGGTCACGCAGATGTCTGCAAGCTGCTCATGGATCCAGAGGTGGCTGGAATTGAGTTCAGGGCCAGGGCGTACACTTTCGACAGCAGGGCATTGTGGGCGGCTGCCAAGGCAGGTCACGCAGATGTCTGCAAGCTGCTGATGGATCCGAAGGTGGCTGGAATTGAGTTCAGGGCCCGGGCGAACTCTGTCAACAGCAGGGCATTGTGGGCGGCTGCCAAGGCAGGTCACGCAGATGTCTGCAAGCTGCTGATGGATCCGAAGGTGGCTGGAATTGAGTTCAGGGCCCGGGCGAACTCTGTCAACAGCTGGGCCTTGAGGCTGGCTGCGAAGGCTGGTCACGCCGATGTCTGCTTGCTTTTGATGGATCCAGATGTGGCTGGCCCCGAGTACAGGGCCATTGTGAATCTTGACAGTGCGTCCGTAGTTCCTCTGGCAGCGGCACGCCCCTCTCCGAGAGGACCCTGACGCTCACATCAATCCCTATTTTAAACGTGTTCACATGAACACCTCTGAAAAGACTCTCCATCTCTGTAACAACAATTATTTCAACAAAAAATAAATAATGAAGCCAATTTTGCAGAAGCGTTGGTTGCCATACATAGCATTCTGATATTTAGAGCCTCCTGAACGACTCGCTAGCTTGAGACATCAGCACTAAGGAATCACAAATCCGCTCCATACCATGTTTCGCAACCAGTCAAAATCGGCCGGGAGGCAGGAACGCCCATTACACTGTTATGTTTACTTATTTTCGGAAAGCAAAAGAGTCAACTGTTGCAACCTTTTAAAATATGTGTAAAACTGTTTACACCAACATGAGATATGTCCCGACAAAAACAAGCGAAAAAGTGAATGTGGTTGTGAATGGCAGGACTGTCGAACGAACCGTGTACTTGGTAAAGGGAACTCGATGCTATTCCAAACGCGATTCGACAACACATAAAACCAAGTACTTCCCCATAGGGAAAACAAAACAGGTGGGGGGTAATCGTAATTACGATAATGCTTGGCAAACACCAACCCACCAAGTAAAACAACATACAAGTATATTGAACAATATTGATATTACATTACATTACATTACATTACATTACATGTTAAAGTCTACTTGACACCGCGAGGGTGTATGAGACTCTGTGCTTTAAACAAAAAGAAAAAGCACCCACAAAGCAAAAAACCCCATTACATCAGGGGTGTGTCGAGGACAAACAAACCAAACTCCCAACCACCGTTTTGGTGGCGTAGGTATTAAACCCCTTAGAGCAGGACCCAGATCTCAACCACTTACAGTGGCGGAGGTAAGAAGCTAACAAATGAGAAGTCTCAAGAAGAAAAAAAAGGGATAATAAATTACGGTGCCACTAAGCAGTCCAGGGCTTCCTGTCTTGCTCTTCTACAAGTAGAAAGATATTCGGCTAGGTTGCTCCAAAAAGACTTAGTGCCATTTCCATTCATAAAGGTTCTGAATGTGGAATCGCAGAATTCCACATTCCATACGGTTAAGTCGGTATCCTCATGGACATGCCTATAAATATCTGTAAACAGATTCTGGTAGCGGAGGCGAATATCATTATAAAAAGGGCACTCAAAAATATGCATTTCATCCTCAGTTTTTTGGAACCCACACATTTGACAGTGTCTCATTGAGCGAGGGATGTGTGCTCTATCCACCACCCTCATTCTTTCTGTGTTCAGCCAATGGGAACCCATTCTAAACTGTGCTATAGAACGAATCTGATCCTGCTTATGTAAGGCGGATGTAAAAGGAATCAAGCCATTCTCATCATTGCTGTTGGCTGCGAACCATTTTTGGTATCGGAGGCGTTTAAAGCCAACCCTTCTCTCATCAGGGATGTCTCTAACTGCATTGGTGTCACTTGGGTACTTAAACCTCCATGACTCAAAAACTTCAGACATAATACCTTCGACATCGACAGCCTCCAAAATGTTGATGTTTTTACTGGATCCTAGCTTGTGGAGAGCACAACGCAAGTCATGAACCCAGCCAGTGTTGGAGTCAAAAGATTCCTCAAGAGCCATTCTAATGAGATCCTCAGGTTCTTTATGTATGGTCTTGGTCCAGAAGCGCAAAGCTTGTTTAAGCCAAGCAAAACACAACGGGGTTCTACCCAGCTCTTCCATGATAATATTAGATGTAGTAGATTGGCAAACACCCAACATTTGTTTAAGTATACCTCTATGCCATTTCTCACAAGCATGGTCATTTGAGATAAGTGTGTTGTTCAGAATAGAAGGAGCCCACACCTCACAGCCAAAATTCAGGATAGGTTGTACAAGAGAATCAAACAGGTGGGTGAGAATATCAATATTGTTTTATTACAAAAATAAAGGCAGAAGAGAAACAGGTGGGTGAGAATATCAATATTGTTATATTACAAAAATAAAGGCAGAAGAGAAAGCGCAACAACAGAACCGAAAAAGGAATGGAATGCAGGCGCAGATAAATAATTATAAACTGGAAGAAATATCTAAGGAGTATGATGATCAAAAACAAGTGCAAAATACCAAAGAACAGAACCGACAAAAGAATATTTTAAAGATAAAATTGCAAAAGGATGGAATGCAGGCGCAGATAAATAATTATAAACTGGAAGAAATATCTAAGGAGTATGATGATCAAAAACAAGTGCAAAATACCAAAGAACAGAACCGACAAAAGAATATTTTAAAGATAAAATTGCAAAAGGATGGAATGCAGGCGCAGATAAATAATTATAACCTGAAAAAAAATGTCTAAGGAGTATGATGATCAAAAAAATGCGTAAAAATAACTTCACAGCAGGCTCCAAATGATCGTAGCTTTTCAACACAATGCGTAAAAATAACTTCACAGCAGGCTCCAAATGATCGTATAACTTCACAGCAGGCTCCAAATGGTCGTATTCCTACAGAATCGAACATAGAAATCGTATAACTTCACAGCAGAATCGAACATAGAAATCGTATAACTTCACAGCAGGCTCCAAATCAGAATCAAATGGTCGTATTCCTACAGAATCGAACATAGAAATTGTATAACTTCACAGCAGAATCGAACATAGAAATCGTATAACTTTACAGCAGGCTCCAAATCAGAATCAAATGGTCGTATTCCTACAGAATCGAACATAGAAATCGTATAACTTCACAGCAGAATCGAACATAGAAATCGTATAACTTTACAGCAGAATCGATCGCCGGACATGATAAAATGCCCGACAATCCCCGAAACTGCATAATTTCCATCCCGGGAACAACAATTATTTCAACAAACAATAAATACTGAAGAATGCCGGGAGGCTCACATCAATCCCTATTTTAAACGTGTGTTTCTATTTTTACCGTGTGTTTCCTTCATCTGTGAGTGCTCCCCCAAGAGTATCGACATAGTTCCACCTATTGTTTAAGTAATAGAGTTGTTGAGAAAAGTCCGCAGCTGAATTCCCCTGCCCCACTCCGTGGGGTCCCGCGATTCCTCTTTCATACTCCCGACATATTTGAGAATTCCCACTTTATTTGAGAACAACTGTATAAAGGAGTTTCTTCATTGATCTAATAATAATTTCGACGTGAACTGTCAAAATGTTGCAAGAAGAATATGAAAGAGAATTACGTGTGTTGGTGGAAAAAACATCGACCCCCGTCCGAAGCCTGGTAGGTTCCATCACCAATGACTTAACTGTGACATGGTTTAGCTTGAAATGGAAAATACTCGAAATTCTTGGGTATGACGTCCAGGTCATTCATGTCTGCGAGTATGGTTGCGGTAGAGTTTCCCCTGCCCACTTTCGTCAATCACCCGCCCCTCTCTCCCCATCCGTGTTCATGTGGTTCAGCCTCTGTTAAGTCCACCACCCATGCCATGCATTCCTTTGTGTGTGTGTGTCAGTCAGTCAGTCAGTCTCTCTGTGACTCGAGGAGTCGGAACCATCCCAGCAAGTGAAGAACTACTACATCGATGTAAAACGCGAAGATGCAATTGCTGGATTGAATGGCCTGTTCGGAGTGTCACGCGAGGACTCAGGTGCACGCCTGGTGGAGTACATGCCATCCCATGACCAACCAGGTCCCCCGCATCTGAAGATGGCCACCAGCAAGCAAATATTTGGATGACATGGGGGCGCTCGTGAATGGATATCATTCAAAATTATTTGAGAAAAAAGTGTTACACTTATTAAAAATGAACCGCACACAAATCGGATCCGGCTCCAAGGAGAGAATAAATTTGTTTAATGAGTGCGCTAAGAAAAACAATAGCGCACGCAAAAAATACGAAGTGAACACTGTCAAATATGATAATGTTAAACTGTCTAAACAGCAAAAGATTAATATCATTGAATGGATAAAGCAAAAATGGGGGAAAAATGTGGATAAACTGTTGACGTACAAGGGTATGAAAGCGATCCAGGATGAGTTGTTGTGCCGATTCTTGCGTCCGTCCGAGGTTATCGACATTTGTAACATGCTGCGATTATATCCAGTCATAAACTATGCCACCGTGCCCATCGGGCCGGACGTTAATGTGTCAGAGTTGTTGGGACGCTTGGGAGAAAAAAATATCAAAATGACAGAAAAATTCCATCTATTGTACATCTGGTACCATTCGAGTACCCATCAAATGGTTCTTTACGCTACAGACGAGGACTCGAAAAAAGCAATATCAAATATTAAACTCGCAATATCAAATATTAAGTTCATAGACAATTCCAAACAAATCGAATGGAATTCAAAAGAATACGTTTTTAAGATGGACCCATACGCACGCACATTCAATCCTGCAATTTCTACCACTCGCACATCCAATCCTAAAACGTCCACCACTCGCACATCCAATTCTAAAACGTCCACCACGCGCACATCCAATCCTAAAACGTCCACCACGCGCACATCCAATCCTAAAACGTCCACCACTAAAACTTCCAAACTGAATCATACTGCTCGCACATTTAAGCCTAAGTAGATTTTTTGTGTTCGAGTACCGGGGAAGAGGCGATCGCTTACCTATGGAGAATTCATTGTCTTTCTTACTACATGTCCCCCGGACCCCTGATGTGTATGAAGGAATTCATAAGTTCTAGGATATACGGGTAGCTAAAATTCAACGGCCTAATAAAACCGTACACAACGCGTGAAACCCAGGTTGATGTGACTCGACTCGACTCGACAGTTTCCGCCGTGATGCGAGAGGTCGGTCGCCATGTGATGTGACTCGACTCGACTCGACAGTTTCCGCCGTGATGCGAGAGGTCGCCATGTGATGTGATGTGATGTGATGTGACTCGACTCGACAGATGCCGCCGCCTGATGCGAGAGGTCGGTCGCCATGTGATGTGATGTGATGTGACTCGACTCGACTCTAGAGAGAGAGAGGGAACGTTACATCCATCTGGGGGAGAGGGGGAACGTTACATACTCAGCAAAACAATGCCGAGACCTGTATTGATCAAAGTTGTTTACACTCGTTTTTATTAAAACAATTGTTTAGTTGCTAATCTGTCATCGGGGTTGTAGCTCAGTGGTAGAGCGTGAGGTTAAGCCAATTTTCTTCATTCCTTGATCATGTCGCCCACTGATGGGTTCGAATCTCGGTACCTCCAGTGTTTTTCCAAAGTTCCACCTTCAGTTAATCAAGTTACGTGAGTTAATTAAGTTAGTCAATTTCCTGGCTGCGGATATCTTGACTGAAGACGCGTCCACCGCGATCCACAGCTGTCACGATCATACGACGAATTGTCACAGATCCAAGTGTTGTTCCGTCTTTCATGTCAATGTTGATGAGATGCGGTAGCCAGGACGAAAGTCTACTCGCGCACATAGTGGCCTGCTGTATGGCTTTCAACACCTTGGCATTTCCAGTTTTGGCATGGGCTAAGAGGATTTTCGTCTCCACCACGAAAAGTGTGTTGATAGCATGTGAGAATACAAGGGCGTCCCCGTTGGCGCGCTTGAAGCAGCCGTCATCGAAGACGTACTCCACAGCGACGAGGAACAAACGTGACGATGGGGATGTGTGGTGTTTTTGTTTAATTAGGTGGCGCAATGCGTTATACTCCAAGACGCGTGGATCGCCGGAAGTAGCCGATGACGTCCGCAGTGCATTGAGACGGTTGACATTCCTGCAATGGAGGCGATCAAGAAACTTGGATGTGTCGAGATTGTCCATGTCCAGCGCCCTTCCTAGTTGGCGGACTGGCTTTGAAATGGGCTGACAAGGTTGTGTCGGCATCGCGTCGATGAAGACTCTTTTCTTCGCGCATACGTGGATGTGGCAATGACTCCAATCTCAAAAGAAGGCTTTACATATCCGTCTGTGTGGCGTGTGGAAAGAGAGAGAGAGCGAGATAGAATGATAGAGAGAGAGAAAGAGAGAGAGAGAGAGAGGGATAGATATTCGAGTGTGTATGTATTTTGCGTTATTTGTAGATGGAAGAAAGGAAAGAGTAGGGTGGTGTGCGAATGAAGAGGATGATGAGGAGAATAAAAGAAAAATATGCATTCTCGGGCGAGGATGTCCTTTTATGATGCCCGGCTATCGTACCTCCAGCAATACACAAGTATTGGGCATGCCTGTGTACGCAAAGCGCCGGTCCCTTTAATCTGAGTGAGTGATAGCAGAAGTCTGCTTGAGACGACACGTGTTTCCGCGCACCCTCGAACCACGAGTGTAAACAATCGATTCTTTACACCAGCCTGTATCCTTTGAAAACCCCTCGCAAATTTTCGTTTCCGCGGCTTTTGACGCGGCTTTGCTCTAGACACCTGACGCTTAGGTGACGTTCCAGGTCCGTCTTGATCGTGCTGAGTTTCCCGTTGAAATATTCGCATGTCTTGAAGCGTTCTTTGGCCTCCTTCAGCAGAAATGCGCTGTCCGGGCTGGCCGCGGCGACGTGCTCTTCGACGAACATAGCCACGGCGTCGTTCGCGTTCAAGTACATCGCACTGGTCTTCTTTAACGAATCGGGCATATCGAACTTGTAAGCGTATGCAAACGCGTGTAGAAGGGTGCGTAGGAACTCCATGCGCATCGCTCCGTCTGCCTTGAATGACTCTACAAGCCCTGCGTCTCGTGGGAAGAGGAATTTGGCGGCGTCCGCCTCATCCGCGTCCACAAACCTACTGATGTAGTCGAGTTTTCGTATCCGTCGTTGGACTCCCGAGTCAGAACCGTCGACCATCGGCGGGGCGTTGCACATGATGTGTATCTTGTGTTGCGGGCGGAAGCGTACGATGTCGCTGGAGTGCAAGAGGCGGTAGGTGATGCCTTCCCCACCGGTCATATCCTTGAGGACTCCGGAATTTAAAGACTTCGTCGTGGTTTGGCTCTGTGCAATACATAATGCGGACCCCCTTCCACGTCGCAAACTCTGGCATCGGGCGACCTGGATCGATGCGTTGCTTGCTTGTCAGCATTTCCACGCCGAATTTCCGGATGTAGTCGCCCAATGCGATCTCCATGACTTCGAAGAACTTGGTCTTCCCGTTAGAGGCGGACGCGTTGGCGCCGGCGTGTATGTGAAAGAGCTCTTGTCCGCTGTCTCCGTACAGCTGTATAGAAAATGTGTGGATGAGGTATTCTCGTTGGTATATATCGGGGTGCATCGTGTCCCAGTATTTCCGCACGCGGTCTGCTGATTCCGCGCACACTGCGCCATTGTAATCGAATCCCACGGACATGGAGACCATGTCCTCCGGATGCCCTTGACGGAAGACGCCGTTTTTGAGGTCCCACACGCCGTTGTTGAACCCTAAGAGGTTTGGGTCGGCGTCGAGTTTCTTCATGAAGTCAGGGTCGTAAAAGTACTCGAGCATCTCTTGCAGGACATTATTCTTGAAGGTCGCGTCCTGGAGTCGCGCGGTGATGTGCGCTAGCCGGTCGGCGTCGTTCTTTGTGCTCGCGTTGCTCTGCATGTCGTAAGCGCTTTGGGACGCTCTCTCCTTGTTCATAGCGATAATGAAGTGCTCTAGAACAACGGTGGACAGCTCGTGCTTGACGTGGATCGCGGCGACGTCCGTCTTCCATCGCCCGTCGAATACGTACCATATCTTGCTGTTCGTGCTCGCGGAAGCGATGCGTTTGCCAAGTATTTTTTTCGCGATGCGCGCGATCTCGTTATGGCTCCCGTTGCACGTGCGGATGTCCTCGATGACGCGCTGACTGACGATGTCCCAATACTCAACCGGGGAGTCGTGTCTGGCCCACATGTGCAAAGAGCCTAGGCGCAAGCGCAAGCGCAAGCCCGCGCGATCATCCGAATTCATTGTGCCCCATACCTCGCCACACTTCCCCTTTGTGTACTTCTCCGGGCACTTTTTGCTGAAGAGTTCCCACAATGGGAGATGGGTGGGCGATATGTTGTGCAGACACCACCCGACTTCCATCCATGTGCGGTATGAGCTTGCGCGGGAAGCGGCGATGATATGGACCAGCGCCGCTACCTCATCAAACGCCTCGGGTGCACCACTTTCGTGATCGATATCGTCATTGACCACAACTTTGATTGACTTTTGTTTCTTTTGTTTCGTTTGTTTTGGTTTCGCCACCATCTCCATCAACGTCCGAGGTATATCGACGAGCTTCGTCCCCGCAGCCCACGGCTCACGCACCCACGTCTTGTTCAAGGAAGGGCATATCGTCAAGACGCCGCGTGTACCGGTGGAACAACGCGTCTTCAAATCGGCGTCAAAACCGATTACCTGTCGTGCGCCATCCCAGTAACCTTCCGCGTCCGCCCACTCTGGGCGAATGAACAGATAATGCCGGCCCTTGTTGGTCTGTTGGATGGGGCACACCGAGAGGGCTTCGACGACGTCAGGGTCTTGCAGGGCCTCAATCTTCGCCACCGCATCGTCAGAGTCGGCGTCGACAACGCACAACGAATCCAGGAGAAGTCCCCACTGCGCATGCTCAGGGTTTTTGACCATAATGGGCGTTCCTGCTTCCGAACGGATTTCCAATCTTACAATCACTTTTTGGGGGTCTTTTGATGCTTTTCAAATGCAATCTTACGATAAAAATCGTAAGATTGTAGTCAGTTTTGACAAAATATGCTTGAAATGAGCTTGAAAGACGGAGAAACGTACAGATTGCGAATGTTACAACGTTGAAATGCCATATTTTGTAACAAAAGGTGTTAACATCAATTCGTGTCTTACAATTATAGTTGTAAGAAATAAAGGGAAAGCGGACGGTTATAAGTCGGCAGGCAGAATTCAGCTTTTACATCTTACAATAAAAATCGTAAGTATAATTCATTTAATTTTTCTAATTTAGTAAAAAACGGCTATGTGTCAAACATCTTACTCCTCCTCCTCCCCCCCCTCCTCGTCCTCCTCCTCCTCATCCTTCTCCTCCTCCATGTCCCCATCCCCATCTTCCTCCTCCTCCATCTCCTCCTCCTCAGCAATGTCTGCATTGTCTCCATCCGATTGCACAGCCTCTGCCCTGGTGTCCTTCTCAATGGATTGACAAGCTAGGAGCATGCTTGTGTGGTACTTTCTCTGGATCTTCATACCCTTGGTGGGTTCGCAGCTAAATTGAAATGCGTCAATGGGAATATCGCCCGTCCATGTTGCTTTTCTCCTCACCCCCACGGTAATAGGCACAAGCTTGTGGTCCATCCAATCTTCTGGCCAAGTTGGGTATTGTGTTTCAGTGTACACCAACTTCTGAGCCCCAGAGTACAAGGGCTTTAAATACACACATTCCACTTCTCCATTCACTGGTAGTGATTTGACCTCCACCACGTCCCATCCTCTCAATCCGCTAGAGTCATCCATTTGTACCTTGACCACAGCGACATGACCAACAACCAAATCAGTAGTGGGCTCGTAGGCTATTCTTCTATCCGGCTTCGTCCCTTGTGAAGAATATAAGTACAACACATCCTCCTCCTCTGGCCTTTCCATAGTAGTCTCCAAAGTGTGTGCGACCTTCATAGTCTTGGCAATCTCGTTACTTGCAGGTAAAATGTCTGACACATCCATGGACAAGTCATCCAATGCTGCTATCAAGCGCTTGGCCATTGATTTCTCAGACTGTGTCAGAACACGACTGGTTGCGGACAACTCCGATGGGAAGTCGACAAAATGTTGGTCTTTCGGGTACTCCCCAGTCACAGCATCATCTGGTTGAGTGCTCCAATAACTCTTCTCAACGTTGAAGAAATCAGTCCACCACTTATTGCTGGCTTCCCAAGTTTCACGAAGCTTCTCTGCAATATGTTTGAAGGACTGGGCATGGGATGGGCCATCGGCTGCTGGTTCATCCATCAGCTGCTGGTCATCGGCTGCTGGTTCTAGAAGGTCCTCCGCTGCGTGTCGTACACGGACATCAGCTACGGGTCCTGCACGGTCGTCACCGGCGGTTTGTACAGGACCATCGGCCATGTGGCCTGCAAGGACGTCACCTCCGGGCTTCTCATTATGAATAGTCTTCCAGACAGCCGCCCAGTTTGCCTCGATATTCTCGAGCTCTTCAATCTTGATCTTGGGGGCTTCCTTAAATACTGTTCTGGTGTCCACCAGTGGGAAGCCTTGGAGGACGTAAATAGGTTCAGCGTCATTGTCCCACTGTCCTCTCCAAGATCCTGACTCGTCATACTCCTTGTAATAGACCCCTGCAATTTTTGGTGTGCAAACATGTATTGTATATTAGTGAATCATTTAGGACACCCATATTCCTCCCGACTATACTCGGGAGCATCCCTTGGATAATACATCCTAGGTCCTAGGTACAACTTCCTTTGTATCATTTAATTTCTATTGAAGACTGTACATGTAAATCAATGAGGACATGGCACACCCATATTCCTCCCGAGCATAATCGGGAGCATTGTGCAGACAGTACATACACGCACGGTAGCATTTAATTTGTAAATATCAGTATATCAAGTATTCTTACCGACTCTCCCGTTGGGACCTTTCGTTATCTTGAATGCGTGTAAACGGCGATTAACTCCTTTGACGGTGCTAGTGCCATGACCGAACAACTTGTAAACGTTGTCTAGGAGGACAGCGGAGAAGTCCCCTATAGAGGTCACGACGTCTTGCCTTGTGTAAGGGCCCATTCTCTTGAATAAGTTACCAACAATGCCCATCAGATGGTCCAGGGTGTACACTTCCATGTTCTTTAACCCTTGCGAGATCACAGAGTACTTTTGGTCAAGATTGCTATGTGTGTGTCCGGGAGGGAGGAAATGGACGTACACTTCCTCAAACCAGTTCATCTCAACCAACAAGGACAAGTATGCGAACATGAAAGCGTTCTTGTTGTCCTTTGCCGCGTTGTCCATTTGCAAGAAGCAATACGGTGGAAGCTGCCCCTCTTCTTCAAGGACCCGGTTGAAGAAATGTTGGAAGCATGATATAGTCAGATTGATGGACTGCGAGTAGAGTGGCAAAGCCCAATAACCAATGAAGCCTCTTCCCTGGGAGAATAATCCTGAGTTAACATAGAAGGAAACATGAAGTCAGAATATTAGCATTATTTTGTTAAGTAATCATTTCAAGTTTTAAATACTGTGTATGCTCCCGATTATGATCGGGAGGACATGTCCTACATGCGCTGTATTTATACTCACACATGATGCGTGTCTTTAGAAGTTCACCTCCTGCGGTCTTCTTTGTATGTGAGAAGTGGCGTGACTGAGGAAGATTAGTCTTCTTGTTGTCCATTGCATCAGCAGATGCGTGCAAGAAGAGCTTTGGATACTGTTCATACAGTTTTTCACGGATGTCATACCTACGCCTTGACTGGTTTTAGGATAGCTTTCCCCCTACTTTTCTTCTCCACGGGAATATTTGTCTGGCTTACTCCTTATGACTTGTGTTGTGGAATCCCAGGAATTCTGGTACCCAGAATTCCTGGGATTGGGGGGAATGTTATGATACAGCCTATAGCTGTATTAGTAACGGTGCCGGGCTTAGGTCCGACACCCACTCTAGCAGCTGGTGACCAGGCATCTGCCTGGCAGCTAGCAGTGTAGTAGGTGACTTCAAGCGAATAGGGTCGTTGGGTTTGTCAATGCTCCCAATTATGATCGGGAGGACTATGTGTATTCCGAATTTGGTTTTCTCAATCATTCGCTCGTTGGGTTTGACAATGCTCTCGATTATGATCGGGAGGACTGTGTGTATTCTGCGTTTGGTTTTTCTCAATCATTCGCTCGTTGGGTTTGACAATGCTCCCGATTATGATCAAGAGGACTGTGGGTATTCTGAGTTTGGTTTTTCTCAATCATTCGCTCGTTGGGTTTGACAATGCTCCCGATTATGATAGGGAGGACTATGGGTATGCCGAGTACAAAAAAAAAAAAAAAATCCCGAGTACATGTTTTCTGAATCATTCGCTCGTTGGGTTTGTCAGTGCTCCCGATTATGATCGGGAGGACTGTGTGTATTCCGAATTTGGTTTTCTCAATCATTCGCTCGTTGGGTTTGACAATGCTCCCGATTATGATCGATAGGACTATGTGTATTCCGAATTTGGTTTTCTCAATCATTCGCTCGCTGGGTTTGTCAATGCTCCCGATTGTGATCGGGAGGACTGTGGGTATTCTGAGTTTGGTTTTTCTCAATCATTCGTTCGTTGGGTTTGACAATGCTCCCGATTATGATCGGGAGGACTATGGGTATGCCGAGTAAAAAAAAAAAAAAAAAAATGCCGTGTACATGTTTTCTGAATCATTCGCTCGTTGGGTTTGTCAGTGCTCCCGATTATGATCAGGAGGACTGTGTGTATTCCGAAGTTGGTTTTCTCAATCATTCGCTCGTTGGGTTTGACAATGCTCCCGATTATGATCGGGAGGACTATGGGTTTTCTGAGTTTGGTTTTTCTCTAAATCTGAATCTGATTTCGAATCTGAATCTGAATCTGAATCATTTGCTTTACCAACCTATTTGTCTTCCGCAGGGTCTTCAATGACAGTACCGTGGAAGTAAAACTCCAATCGGACGGGAAGGATTTGGGATGCGGCGTCATGGACGAATGGACCAAGGAGCGCCAAGTGCCAATGAACATCGAAGTCGTTGTTGGTGGACCAGACTTCTATGTTACGGGTACGCACGCTCACTGGTTGAGGTTTCGCGGCGAATGCAGGCATATGTGCGGAGCAGATGCATTCTGGTCGACACTCACCCTTGCGGAAGTCAAGCCAGCCCAGTTGCTTGAAGTCACTAGCATTCGGAGGCCCATGTTAGGAGCCCTATCATGGATACCAGTTCACATTCAGGCTCTTGGTTTGGTGGTTGACAATGCGCAGCAAGCCTGTAAGGGTCGGCGAGGGCGAATTTATCGCCGACAAAGAGCTTGAGGAAACTAGGGCGTGGGTTGAGATATGCGAAGGAAAGCTCAGGAGCGATTTCGAGGAGTTTGGTCCTAGCGACAGGAGGACGTCACCTCGATGTACACCAAAAGGGCCTTCACCTGACGCCGGTAAGAGAGCAATCGAACGGACTGTACTGCTGCACCGTGGCTCAGGTTAAATTTTCAAATCTGACAGGTACATTTTGAATGTTACGTACGCGGTGGGATGTACACCGTTCGAAACAACCATTGTGTGCTGACCGCACTTGCCGCTTTCAATTTCGATAGGATATTGCGTAACTTCTGCACTCTTTACATTTCCTACAGCCTCCGCGAAGAAGTCAGGAAAGGCGCGACGAGGTCAGCTTCCTACAATCAACGAAGAGGACAGATCGCCGACAACTTTGTAAGGTCATCGTATTCAAATTGTTATCTCCTTATAGCCCAGCTCCTGACATGGGCCTCCGAATGCTAGTGACTTCAAGCAACTGGGCTGTCTTGACTTCCGCAAGGGTGAGTGTCGACCAGAATGCTCCGCACATATGCCTGCATTCGCCGCGAAACCTCAACCAGTGAGCGTGCGTAGCCGTAACATGGAAGTTTGGTCCACCAACAACGACTTCGATGTTCATTGGCACTTGGCGCTCCTTGGTCCATTCGTCCATGACGCCGCATCCCAAATCCTTCCCGTCCGATTGGAGTTTTACTTCCACGGTACTGTCATTGTAGACCCTGCGGAAGACAAATAGGTTGGTAAAGCAAATGATTCAGATTCAGATTCAGATTCAAAATCAGATTCAGATATAGAGAAAAACCAAACTCAGAATACCCATAGTCCTCCCGATCATAATCGGGAGCATTATTAAACCCAACGAGCGAATGATTGAGAAAACCAACTTCGGAATACACACAGTCCTCCCGATCATAATCGGGAGCATTGACAAACCCAACGAGCGAATGATTGAGAAAAGAAAACTCGGAATACACACAGTCCTCCCGATGATAATCGGGAGCCCTGACAAACCCAACGAGCAAATGATTCAGAAAACATGTACTCGGCATACCCATAGTCCTCCCGATCATAATCGGGAGCATTGTCAAACCCAACGAGCGAATGATTGAGAAAACCTAATTCGGAATGCACACAGTCCTCCCGATCATTATCGGGAGCACTGACAAACCCAACAAGCGAATGATTCAGAAAACATGTACTCGGCATTTTTTTTTTTTTTTTTTTTTTTTACTCGGCATACCCATAGTCCCCCCGATCATAATCGGGAGCATTATCAACCCCAACGAACGAATGATTGAGAAAAACCAAACTCAGAATACCCATAGTCCTCCCGATCATAATCGGGAGCATTGTCAAACCCAACGAGCGAATGATTGAGAAAACCAAATTCGGAATACACACAGTCCTCCCGATGATAATCGGGAGCATTGACAAACCCAACGAGCGAATGATTGAGAAAACCAAATTCGGAATACACACAGTCCTCCCGATCATAATCGGGAGCACTGACAAATTCAACGAGCTAATGATTCAGAAAACATGTACTCAGGTTTTTTTTTTTTTTTTTTTTTTGTAGTCGGCATACCCATAGTCCTCCCGATCATAATCGGGAGCATTGTCAAACCCAACGAGCGAATGATTGAGAAAACCTAATTCGGAATGCACGCAGTCCTCCCGATCATAATCGGGAGCACTGACAAACCCAACAGGCGAATGATTCAGAAAACATGTACTCGGCATTTTTTTTTTTTTTTTTTTTTTGTAGTCGGCATACCCATAGTCCTCCCGATCATAATCGGGAGCATTGACAAACCTAACGAGCGAATGATTGAGAAAACCAAATTCGGAATATACAGAGTCCACCCAATCATAATCGGGAGCATTGTCAAACCCAACGAGCGAATGATTGAGAAAACCAAATTCGGAATACACACAGTCCTCCCGATCATAATCGGGAGCATTGACAAACCTAGCGAGCGAATGATTCAGAAAACATGTACTCCGCATTTTTTTTTTTTTTTGTACGCGGCATACCCATAGTCCTCCTGATCATAATCGGGAGCATTGTCAAACCCAACGAGCGAATGATTGAGAAAAACCAAACTCAGAATACCCACAGTCCTCCCGATCATAATCGGGAACATTGACAAACCCAACGAGCGAATGATTGAGAAAACCAAATTCGGAATACACAGAGTCCTCCCTAGCATAATCGGGAGCATTGTCAAAACCAACGGGCAAATGATTGAGAAAAACCAAACTCAGAATACCCGCAGTCCTCCCGATCATAATCGGGAGCATTGACAAACCCAACGAGCGAATGATTGAGAAAAACCAAACTCAGAATACCCACAGTCCTCCCGATCATCATCGGGAGCATTGTCAAACCCAACGAGCGAATGATTGAGAAAACCAAACTCGGAATACACACAGTCCTCCCGATCATAAAAAAATCAATCCTAAAACCAGTCAAAGAAAACTTGATCCACTGAATGCCTAGACGGAACAGGCAAAAGGGCTAAATTCTTCTGGGCTATGACATTTCATCAGTCATGCTATGCAAGTCAAGCAGGCCTCAACTACACATCTTTGCTTTACCTATTGTAGTAATGGGCCACTAAAACAAACCTAGTAAATAGGTAGGCGGCCGAGGTGGGCAAGAACACAGTAAAATAGAAGAACTGCAGGTGTACATGATCCATATGTCAATGTCGTGTAAAGTACCAATCACAACATAAACACCCAACCACACTCCTGGCAAAGATTAACCAATAAACAAGGCAACCTGTTGGCAAGCAGTAACTTGGTCAACACAGGCACAAGGCAGCTAAGACTGGGCTACAATTGCAGTCTACCACTACAATGCAATTCATAACCAAACCAGACTCTATGGAAATCTTGGTAGCTAAGGATGCATGCCATATGGGTATGTAGTAATGTCCTCCAGAACTCTGACGCAGGTGCAGGCGGGTAACCATCATGCAGGTAGGCCTCAGGAAGGTGCAGGCGGGTGCAGAGCTGTTCGCCAGTACTCCGGCGCAGGTGCTGGCCCGGCGCGTGTCCTGGTCTGGTCTGGCAGGTGCAGGCGGGTAACCGCCATGCAGGTAGGCAGACCTATCCAGTGCTCCGAGCGCCAGTGCTCCTGGCTATCTGCCCAGCATCCACCAGAGAAGGTGCTAGGCAGGACAGTGACAGTGAAATGCATTGCGCAAAGGGTGCGAGAATTAGAAGCAACTCGGGGGTTATTCACAACCACCCGGTGCTAATGCAGATGCGCAGCAAGGCGATGCAGAAAGCGAAAGGCAAAGCAGATCATGAGAACAGAGCTGAAGTGAATTCCCATAGCAGTGAAATGCATTGCGCAAAGGGTGCGAGAATTAGGTGCAACTCGGGACCATGCAGGGCCAGGATGCGAAAGGCAATTTGCGCAAGGCATGAAAGGAGGTGAAAGCGCAAGGCATGAAAAGAGGTGAAAGCGCAAGGCATGAAGCAAAGCCTTTCCGACTTATCAAAACAGTATTTCATGCATGCGCAGCAAGGGGGGGCCCGGCAAGGGGGGTCAATCAATGCACATCAAGGGGTCATGCAAAGGGGTCAAGCTGCCAGAGAAGGTGCTGGGCATGGCAATCAATGCACAGCAAGGAGTCATGCAAAGGGGTCAAGCTGCCAATCCATTGAGAAGGACACCAAGGCAGAGGCTGTGCAATCGGATGGAGACAATGTAGACATTGCTAAGGAGGAGGAGATGGAGGAGGAGGAAGATGGGGATGGGGGCATGGAGGAGGAGATTCTAGTGCAGCGATTGTACAGGCGCTGTTGTTACCCAACAAGTTAGCATTGGCCCTCTTTCTACAACGTGATAGCCTGTTCCCACAATCTAGAGTAGACAGTATTGTGTCAGGTAGCACCATGGCGTCACTTAGCACATGACCTGTCAGCACCAAGTGCAGAAGTTATCACCAATGGACTTGTTGGCAGCAGTGCAACATTAGCACCGTGCACAAGTTTGCACGAGTGTACTAGTTTGCCTTATCCAACACACATTTTGAGTGATTTCAGGATTCTAGGATGGCAGTTTGCAGATTTAAGGATATAAATTTGTGTTATGTACATAATGAGGCTATGAGGTATGAAATTATGAATAATAAGTCCTGATTTAGGAGTTATTAGTTCTGACTTGTATAAGGTACATATAAGTTCTGAGTTGTGAGTTATACATAAGTGAGGTACACATAAGTACAGATTTCGGAGTCATAAGTACTAAGTTGTACTTTCGAACTGTTGAGTTGTGAGTTGTGTGATAAATAATTATGAGCAATGCGTTCAAGACTTTGTAAACAGCTTTCACCTTCCTCTTGACTGTCCTCTACAATTGATTTTGTATTGGAATACTTCGAAGGAAATTTCTCTCTCTCCAAACGAGCAAATCAATGTTACAATTGAAATTGAAGGGAATAGTCTCTTTCTCCGGAATACAACAAAACAATCTTACAAAATAAATTGTAAGATATTTTCGTAAAATACACAAAAAAAGCAAAATCAATTAATTTACGAAAACGATCTTACAAAATAAATTGTAAGATATTTTCGTAAAATACACCAAAAAAGCTAAATCAATTAATTTGCGAAAACGATCTTACAATATTTATCGTAAGATTTCAGTAAAATAAAAAATCCGTTCGGAAGCAGGAACGCCCATTCCATGTAATTATGCGCCTTTTCCATGGACCACTGCCCGGGCTCCTTGTGACAAACGATAGGTTTCTTCGCTCCGGTAGGGATGAGGACGGTGTCACCGACCACGTCTCGACCGCATTGCAAGAGCCAATCATAGGTTTCGCGAATGATGTCGCTCATTTCCATGTTCATAACATACCGCACACGATCCTTATATGCTTTGTCTAATTGTGCGCTACAAACGCTACACTTTTTTTTAATAATGAAAAAAAAAAGAGAGGAGGAGATGTATGTTTTGTAGAGCATGGCGCCTGCTTGAAACCTTGCGGATGTCTTTTGTAGACGCTCCCTAAGACACGATCCGGTGTCCTGTAGCGTTTGTATCGTTTGTACGGCTCTCAGCAATAGTTTCAACTTGTCGTTCCATATATAACCTTTTGCTGTAGGTGCTACAACCGATACAAGCGCTACACTTTTTTTTTAATCATAAAAAAAAGAGAGAGAGGAGATGTATGTTTTGTAGAGCATAGCGCCTGCTTGAAACCTTGCGGATGTCTTTTGTAGACGCTCCCTAAGACACGATCCGGTGTCCTGTAGCGTTTGTATCGTTTGTACGGCTCTCAGCAATAGTTTCAACTTGTCGTTCCATATATAACCTTTTGCTGTAGGTGCTACAACCGATACAAGCGCTACACTTTTTTTTAATAATTAAAAAAAGAGAGAGAGGAGATGTATGTTTTGTAGAGCATAGCGCCTGCTTGAAACCTTGCGGATGTCTTTTGTAGACGCTCCCTAAGACACGATCCGGTGTCCTGTAGCGTTTGTATCGTTTGTACGGCTCTCAGCAATAGTTTCAACTTGTCGTTCCATATATAACCTTTTGCTGTAGGTGCTACAACCGATACAAGCGCTACATTTTTTTTTTAATCATAAAAAAAAGAGAGAGAGGAGATGTATGTTTTGTAGAGCATAGCGCCTGCTTGAAACCTTGCGGATGTCTTTTGTAGACGCTCCCTAAGACACGATCCGGTGTCCTGTAGCGTTTGTATCGTTTGTACGGCTCTCAGCAATAGTTTCAACTTGTCGTTCCATATATAACCTTTTGCTGTAGGTGCTACAACCGATACAAGCGCTACACTTTTTTTTAATAATAAAAAAAAGAGAGAGAGGAGATGTATGTTTTTTGTCTCAACTCAGCTTGACATCCCCATTGTTTTTTGTGTAACATTAAGGATTTCGTGTAGGGGCGTGCCGAATCCGGTATTTGAGGCCATTTTATTAAAATAATATTTAAGTTTCTAATCTGTCAACGGTACAGCGTGAGGTTAAGCAAAATGGATGTCTGTCAAATTTTTTTACACTCGTTTTTATTGATGAGGAGAATAAAAGAAAAATATGCAGTCTCGGGGCGAGGAGGTCCTTTAATGATGCCCGGCGATCGTACCTCCAGCAATACACAAGGATTGGGCATGCCTGTGTACGCAAGCGCCGGTCCCTTTAATCTGAGTGAGTGAGTGAGTGATTGAGTGATTGAGTGATTGCCTATGAAGAGGAGTCGTCGACATGTGTTCCGCCGTTTTTGTGTGTCAATGAGTGTCCTGCGTGTGCCATTCGGTGTTCGGCCTATTGTGTCCTCCTATACATTCGACAGTGTTCCGCATCTTGTGTCCTCCGATACATTCAACAGTGTTCCGCCGTTTGCGTGTGTCCTCCTATACATTCGACAGTGTTCCGCCGTTTGCGTGTGTCCTCCTCCGATGGACCAGTCAGATCCTAGGACACGTGTTTCCGCGAGTCCGCATCTGAATTCCCCTGCCCCACTCCGTGGGTCCCGCGATTGATTGATTGATTGTTTATAAAGTATAGCTTTCCACTTGTTGTCTCAAACAGGCTTAAGACTGGCACCGAGGACTACTTACTTTGGCCTTGCTACGGCCAGTAAGACCTTGCCCCCTAACCTGCTCCCGGTCATGGCGTAGAAAACGAATGACCACCCCCTTGTGAGAATTAGGTGCGCTCCTCCCAAACGGTGCGCATCATCATGCGAGTCGAGGAGTGTGTACCTTGCAGCACCGGGTGTGCGTGACAAAATGTTGACTGCCTCCTTCAGCATCTCAAAGACCGACGCTGTATAAATTGATCCGTTTGGTAAATGTAGGCAATGCAACCATACTGCGTTGAACTCCCACATATCGTCATCGAATGTAACATGGTCCACGTACTTGAAGCGAAGTCTTGGCTCGATACTACAGATGTTGCACCAAATCCTATCGGCTCCCGGCCTCAACCAACCTCGTAGACGCGGCATTTGCTTGCGCTCACCACGGAATTCGATCATAAGGCGGTCTTGATTCCGACTTGATTCCGACACGCTATCCTGCTTTTGCTGATCTGAAGAAGCACTTGGGGGCTTGCAAGAGTTGTCTTCGAGCTTCGCTGGACTGTACTTAGGCGTGGCCAAGGCCCCCTTAAAAGTATTGAGTGTATCCATTGTACGTCTGTAATCTGTACGGATTTTGCGTTTCTTACACTCGTTTTTTGAGGCGCACACGAAACCCTTGTCGTTGACTAAATCCGCATGATGACGCGCGTCCCAACTCTCGATCAATGCGTAATCCAATGTGTTTTCGCGCGCCTCGAAGCTTCACACGAGTCCTCAACTGAATTCCCCTGCCCCCCTCCGTGGGTCCCGCGATTCATCTTTCATACTCCCGACATAGTTTGTCAAGCAGAAGTCTGCTTGAGACGACACGTGTCCCCATGCGCCTCGAACCACGAGTGTAGACAAGTCATATCCGACACGTGTCCCCATGCGCCTCGAAAAATACGAACCCTGGCCACGCCACACCCAGGCCAAGCCACACACACCCCAGCCATGTCAATCTTAACCAAGTACCGAAGTTCTCCAATTCTTCTCTCACGAACTCAGTGTGTATCCAGCGAAATCCGAAAGCTAATTCCGAGGGTGAACTCAGTGTGTTAGGGAGCATCCAGCGAACTCCGAAAGCTGATTCCGAGGGTGAGTTCAATAGTAGCAGCCATCGAGATCTAGTCATGGTTACTTTCATTGCTGCTAGTATTCGCGAGTCTTGCTAGCTCTATGTCTCCACCTGCGAAAGCATTATCCAGTCATGGTTACTTTCATGGCTGCTAGTATTTGCGAAGTTCGAGTTTGGATTGCGCTGGCTTGCTAGCTCTATGTCTCCACCTGCGAAAGCATTATCCAGTCATGGTTACTTTCATGGCTGCTAGTATTTGCGAGGCTTGCTATCTCTATTGCTCCACCTGCGAAAGCATTATCCAGTCATGGTTACTTTCATTGCTGCTAGTATTTGCTAAGTTCGCGTTCGGATTGCGCTGGCTTGCTAGCTCTATGGCTCCACCTGCGAAAGCATTATCCAGTAATTGATTGCGAAGATTGTTCTGGCTGCGAAAGCATGAGCTGACCAAACATCCACCCATGTTCGCAGGCACTGAAGATGGCTATGAAGGAGAAAGGGTCTATCAAGATTCGGCTCCGAACTGAAATGTGCATGGAGTTCGAGTATGTAGGAAGTTTGCCGTACATAAAGCATGGCAACTTTTGCATCATCGACGAGGATGGTGGTGAGGATGTCGACAGAGAAGGGGTTCGACTGCGAGATTTGAAGCACTCGTCATCTCCAGATTTTCGTGTCCTAATTCTGGAGATGTTTGGTATGCCGCTCCCTTTGCTGGTGAATTGCAGGGATTGCCCTGCAAATGCAGTTTTGACAGTCGATCACTCGACTACATTCGGAGCCTGTAACTGTGGTGTATGCCCACTTAGCATGGCGGCGGGTGGGGCTGGAGGTTGATGAGGTGGGGG
Source organism: Microglena sp. YARC (assembly GCA_022414725.1). Classification (NCBI taxonomy): domain Eukaryota; kingdom Viridiplantae; phylum Chlorophyta; class Chlorophyceae; order Chlamydomonadales; family Chlamydomonadaceae; genus Microglena; species Microglena sp. YARC. The sequence goes on from CM039466.1 coordinate 37,138,415, forward strand.
ATGGAGATAGAGATGGAGATATATTGATTGAGAGCTATATTGTAACCAGTTGCATCCGCACATTCTTCTCCTTGTCCCACTCCTTGTCCCGCTCCTTGTCCATGTGACACTCCAGGGAGTGTCTTTTTGAATTTGTATGAGTCGTTCCGGAGGCTCTAAATTCTGAAATTAAAAATTATCATAGGGTTCGTTCGCCATCCTGTTCGGTTGAATCTGGGTCGGACGACTCCTGCATGTTGGGGAAGGGGATTCCGTATTGTTTGCAAAGATCCTCATTGAGACGCCTGTCATGATCGTTCAGGGAATTCCATTGCTCGATAGTCATGCTTGACAGCTCGTACCTCAGTTGCTTCTCAAGCGCTTCTGCGCGCTCAGTCTCAAGCTCACTCTTCATTCGAGCATTCTCAAGCTCAATCTCCAATCTATTCACTCGAGCAGCATCTGCCTTCTGTAGAGCGCGCTCACTCTCAATCTCAGTCTCCAGGCTATTCACTCGAGCAGCATCTGCCTTCTGTCGAGCGCGCTCAGTCTCAATCTCAGTCTCCAGGCTATTCACTCGAGCAGCATCTGCCTTCTTTCGAGCGCGCTCGGTCTTCAGTCGAACTATGTAAATAAGAGCGAATGTAGCGATGCAGATAAGTAGTAGAGACTTGTCAATCATTGTTTATAAATTCTGATGATTGTTTCTTAAGTAGATATATTCAGACAGTGAGGGGATATCATTCAAATTATACTGAGTGTCCCAAAATTATTTGAGAACAATGTATGACCCCCAACGCGATAATTATTTTTTTATATTTGAATTACTACACAGAATAATCATGTCTTCACAACCTTCCACCGGGCCATTGAAGAACATTTACTACGTTTTTGAATGCCAAAGCACCGGGTACAGAGCTCGGGACTTATCAAAAGTCATCCTTAATGAAAAAGGCCGGGAATTGGGTGCTAGGCAAAAGATTCACATTTTTCAAGTTCCGTGTAAGTCGAATAAAGAAGTCTTCGTCGCAGAAGTCATTCGGGACAGGAATTCCCGTGCTTCCCCCTTAATTAAACCACAAGGGGTGTCCAAGCAGAATCCTGCTTGATACCAGCATCTGAATTCCTCTGAAAAGACTCTCCATCTTGGGAACAACAATTATTTGAACAAAAAAATAAGAATCATCCATCAATCAATCCCTATTTTAAACGTGTTCACATAAATTTAATCATCCAAACTGCAGATCGTTCGTTGCTTTGCATCAGGTTGAAGAGGTTCTCGAAGATATTCCGCGTGCGTGTTTCCTCATTTTCCGTTCGCCTATCACGTGCGTGCGTTTGTACACGCCTTGGGGTACAAGAATGCAGTTTATCCTCCAGATCCGAAGCCATCAATCAATCCCTATTTTAAACGTGTTCACATGAACACCTCTGAAAAGACTCTCCATCTTGGGAACAACAACTATTTCAACAAAAAAATAAGAATCATCAATCCATCAATCAATCAATCCCTATTTTAAACGTGTTCACATGAACACCTCTGAAAAGACTCTCCATCTTGGGAACAACAACTATTTCAACAAAAAAATAAGAATCATCAATCCATCCATCAATCAATCCCTATTTTAAACGTGTTCACATGAACACCTCTGAAAAGACTCTCCATCTTGGGAACAACAACTATTTCAACAAAAAAATAAGAATCATCAATCCATCCATCAATCAATCCCTATTTTAAACGTGTTCACATGAACACCTCTGAAAAGACTCTCCATCTTGGGAACAACAACTATTTCAACAAAAAAATAAGAATCATCAATCCATCCATCAATCAATCCCTATTTTAAACGTGTTCACATGAACACCTCTGAAAAGACTCTCCATCTTGGGAACAACAACTATTTCAACAAAAAAATAAGAATCATCAATCCATCAATCAATCAATCCCTATTTTAAACGTGTTCACATGAACACCTCTGAAAAGGCTCTCCATCTTGGGAACAAGAATTATTACAAAAAATAAGAACTGCAGAATTCTTCCGGAGAATGTCTCACACACTCGTTTTTCGACAGCCGCCGCCGCAAGCCTCAGTGCGGTGTGTCGTGTGGAGACAGATGGGAGTCTGCGCAAGCCACCGTGTCATGTGTGTGCGGTCTGTTGTCTGTCTGATGGACAAGGAGTCTGCGCAAGACGCCTGGGTGGCGTGTGTGAGAATGAATGGACGAACGTGGGGTCTGCGAAAGCCGCCGTGGCGTATGGACAACACCACTAACCCCTTTAATCAATCCCATCTATTGACGGTGGTAGGAGTCAGCAGCTGAATTCCACTGTCGCTTAGAAAAACCCATTCGCCCCATGCATGTGATCAGACAGTCATCAGCTGAGTTCCACTGTCCCGCTCTGCGGACCCGCGATCCCCCTTTGCGGATTCCCACCGTGTGTCAAGCTGAAGCCTGCTTGATACGACACTTGGTCTTCAGCCCCCATTAATCTGTTTGAGACCCCATCTGATCACGTTGCGAGCCGCAGCTGGATTCCCCTTCCACACTTCGTGTGGACCGCGATTCCTCTGTCATAATTCCGACATAGTTGTCAAGCAGAAGCCTGCTTGATAAAGCAGTGAGTCCTCATCTGAATTCCACCGACATTTAATATGCATGGGAGTGAGTCAGCAGCTCAATTCCATTGCCCCACTCCGTGGGGCCCGCGGTTTTCCCTTCACGATCCCGATAGAGTTGTCAAGCAGAAGCCTGCTTGATACGACACGTGGTCTTCAGGACCCCTTTAATATGCGTGGGAGTGAGTCAGCAGCTCAATTCCATTGCCCCACTCCGTGGGGTCGCCATGGAATTGACCGAAAAATTGTATGAAGAATTCTGCCGGAGGCTCACAAAAAATGTGTTAGAATGTATATAACCAAACCGATCGATCTATGAACAATAAGAATAAGAATAAGACGAACACGCACGAATCCGCTGTATGCAATGATGGTGTCAAACGCGTTCTCTATGAGGGCGATAAAGGCTCGTTGTTCATTAAAAGGAAGGGTAATGACGGTAGCATGATGTTCGTTCCGTTCTCCAAACCAAAAAATGTAAAAAATCAGAATGGAGGTTGGGGTTTATGCAAAGGAGGATCATGTAATGTAGCCAATGCCCCAAAAATTCGTCAGCCTAATGCCCCCCAAATTCGTCAGCCTAATGCCCCACAAAGAAGTCAGCCAAAACGAATGGAATGGCCAACGTTCGATTCGAAGACAAACCGAGTGTACGGCGTACCGTTTTGAATTAACCTTTAAAGACTCCAAACAACATATATGTCGAGCAGAAGTCTGCTTGAGAAGCCACCAGGATGACCGGACCATAGCGAAAACCGCGACACATGCGGGTTCAATCAATCGAAGAGAAGTCTTACGTTGCGAGTCAGCAGCTGAATTCCACTGCCCCACTCCGTGGGGCCCGCGGTTTCCCCTTCACAATCCCGATAGAGTTGTCAAGCAGAAGTCTGCTTGAGAAGACGTTTGTTCCGCATGCGCCTCGAAAAAAACTAGTGTAAACAATTAAACTTCTGTACAGTTAAAGCGTTCGAATTCGAATCTCTCTCTATCGAACTGTGACTCATTCGATGCGCAGAACGAAAAACCAGAATTCGCCCCCGTACAGACAGTTTTAGGATAGACCAGAATTAGATTTTGTTAGATGTACATCGGATTTGTGTTAGATACGCGTCGGTATCACACCGTGCTCGACACCCGACGCGGTGAGATGACATTTTAGAAATTTGGGCCAAATTGGTCCAGGAGGTGACCTCCAAAAAAGCGTACGAAAGAGCAAAAAAAAGGCTTGACAACAAGCAATGCGAACTACCAAGGCATAGAGAAACTAGCGAATTAAGAGCATATCAGCTTGAAATCACTCCGGTAGAGTGGACAGTAGATTAAAGCAGCGGAACAGACGCACCAATCTATACACGGAGACAAGGATAACGTTACAGACACAGGAGACCCATAAAGGGGCACCTGTGGTGAAAGGAGGCGGTAGACAGGAACCTAACAGGGTACAGATCAGACCGGAGACGTAGGTGACAGGAAGCTGCCACTGAGTCATCTCAAGATGACTCAGTCCCACGGGAAGCTGGCTCAGGAGAGCCGATAGTTCTAAGGGAGTACATAAGTAGTCACCAAGTCATAAAACGCGTGAGAGCACCGCTATACATGCTGATACTCCACCTATGACACAGGTGACATACAATAGTACTACTCCACCTATGGCACTGGTGACATAGAACTATATGTAACAAATTAAAAAAAAAAAATCAAAGAACTCCGGAAAAAAAAAATCGAGAGAAACTTCAAATGAAACCCGAAGGGTGCAAGGGAAGGTATGAAGCAAGGCAAAGAACCAAAATTTGCCAAGTGGATATAAGAGGACAACTAAATATCAAATTCGGGTAACAACGGTATAGAAAACCCGATCCGGGAATAGGAACCTAATGCCAATCAATGATAACTTAAAGAAACTCTAAATGTAACCAAAGAAACCCTAAAATGTAACCAAAAATTCCAGAATACATGTAACCAAAATTCTAGAATACATGTAACCAAAAAAATTGGTTTAAGGAGAAGCAGTCATTCCAAACATGCGAATGAAACGCCAGAACACCATAGGATCAAGGGGCTTGGTGAAGGGGTCAGCACAGTTGTCCTTAGTGTTAACATAGGCAACATCCACCTGGCCATCCTCCACCAGCTCCTGGATATAGTGATGGATGACATCAATGTGCTTGTTGCGAGGGAGCAGCTGACAGTCATTGGCCCAGCTCAAGGACCCCAAGTTGTCACCCTGAATGGTGACCAGGTCACAAGGCAGCCCTAGATCAATTCTCAACTTTTTCAACCATTGCACCTCCCTGGCAGTCTGAGACAGGGCCTGATACTCAGCCTCACTGGAGCTAACAGCAACAGTGGGTTGCCTTTTGCTCATCCAGTTCACAAGGCAGCCTCCAGCAAGCACAGCATAGCCAGTCTGAGATCTCCTGTCAGACCCATCATCAGCAAAGGATGAGTCACTAAAGACAGTAAAAGAGAAACCAGGGCTGTGAGTGTAAGTGAGGCCCAGATGGGAATGTTCTCTCAAATACAAAAGCAAGCGCTTGGCTGCAGCCCACAGGGGGGCAGTGGGTTGAGCAGAAAACCTGGACAGGTAGCTCACAGCAAAAGAAATATCAGGCCTTGTGCAGGTAGCCAGGTACAACAAAGCCCCCACAAGAGAGAGGTACTGGCTATTAGAGGCCAGAGGTTCTCCAGGAGGATCAGTGACAGTGCACTTGGACATGGGAACTGAAAACCTGGGCTTGGTAGCAGCAGTGAGACCAAACTGCTCCACCAGCTCAACAATGTAGGAGTGCTGGGAGAGGTCGATCTTAACACACCTGCCGTCAGAATCAAGTGTATAAGTCATGTCCAATGAAAGGAACTGGACAGGTACACCCATTTCCTTGACTTCCCACCCAGCTGCTTCCATAGCCTTGATCAGCAAGGCATACCTATGCAGCTCACTAAAAGCACAGATAAAGTCATCCACATAGGTCAGGACATAGCTCCACCCACCAGTAGAATCCCTCCTGAAATACAGAGCAGGTTCAGCTTTGCACATGGTAAAACCGTGGGCAACCAAAACCTGCTTTACATCTTTGCTCCAAGCCCTGGGTGCCTGCTTCAAACCATAAAGAGATTTAATCAGCTTGCACACAAGGGGAACATTGTCAGGACCAAGTTCATGAAAGCCCTCAGGCTGGTAACAGAACAGGTCCAGACCAGGTTCCAGCTTGGCATTCAAGAATGCAGTCTTGATGTCCAGCTGCCTCACAAACATTTTTCTATGAGTGATGGCAGCAAGGAGCACACGAAGACCTGCTTTAGAGGAGACGGGGGCATATACATCATGGTAGTCCAGCCCAGGACGTTGCAGAAAACCACGAACTACAAAACGAGCTTTAAAACGCAAAGAACCATCAGCCCCATGTTTCTTGACAAATAACCATCTGCCAGATAGAATCCTCTACCTAGGAGGCTGTGGAGTGAGGACCCAAGTGCCATGAGCATGGAGGGAGGCCATCTCATCCTTCATAGCCTGCAGCCAGAGATCTCTGTCAGGGTTGGTAGGTAACATTGCAGCTTTATAAGAGAGTTCAGTAGAGGTAGAAATAAAAGCCCCCACGTACAAGCAGTGTACTTGTACATGGGCAGCGGGGATATCAGCAGTATCAGCAGTAACCGGTAATAAAGCCCCCAGCGCAGCACTCATGCGTGGTTGAACAAGGCCGGCCTCCTTTGCCTCTAAATCGTCGAAGCCTGGGTACACTGGAACACCCCAGCCATACGCAGTATCTGACCCGGACCAGTGTTCGAGGTCATCACTCACATCATCTGTGACGGCCACATCGTCGCAATGCCTGGTCCGGTATAAACCACCAGGTATAGCAGGGGGTGAAGTGATCAACAACTCCCGCGAGCTATCCGAATAGGTGGATGGGGGGTGGCGACTAGTGGGCAGTGGACCTGTACTAGGTTCCACTATGACCCGAGGCTGTCCTAATCCTACGACTTCACCGACGAAACGTGGCGCAGAGGAAGGCCCGGCGACCCCCTGAGATTCGAATAAATTAGAGCTTGAAGGAACATCAGACTCCCCCTGGCCCAATGCCGCCGCACGCGATACAGCACCATCATTACCTGGCCTGGGACGCATCGTCATCCCATGACCAGTAAAGCGGTCAACAATCGGGGTTGGTAAAGGGCCCAGGACATTGTCAGTAGTATCAAGCCCTTTACCGATGATAGCGGCAGGGGTGCGAGAAAAATACTGAGATCCATCATAGGGAAAGAGCCCAGGGATACAGTTATAGCTAAACTGTTCATAGAAGAGCACATCACGACTCTCTACCACCTGGCGCAACTTCGGAACCCAAACAAAATAACCCTTACTCACCAGAGAATACCCAACCAGTCTACCAGATAACGCCCTTTCGTCAAGCTTATTGCGCTTCTTCCCATTCACTAAGGTAACATAGCATGGGCACCCGAACACGCGCAATAACGATACATCAGGTAGAACCCCAAAGAACAACTCATAAGGAGTCTTGTCACCCTGATTAGGCAGCCGGTTGCGTAGGTAACACGCGGCGAGGAAGGCATAGGGCCAGAAGGACTTAGTGAGCTTAGACTCCAAGTGAATGCTCCTAGCTACGTTCTGAAGGACCCCATTGTACCGTTCCACAGTCGCATTCTGCTGAGCAGTGTAAGCCATGGACAATTCATGCACAGCACCAACCGATTCTAACCAATCCTCGAACCACTTCACTATAAATTCCTTAGCCCTGTCAGACCTAAGACACTTGAAAACAAATCCATGCAGCTGAGTCATCCATCTGAGGATGGTAGTTTGAACTGCTAAGGGAGCTTCATCCCTGGTTCTCAAGCACAAGACCTCAGCATAGCCAGAGTATTGGTCAGTGAGACACAGAACATAAAACTCCCCACGCAAGCCCCTAATATTAAATGGCCCCATGATGTCCAAGTGAAGGCGTTGTAATGGGGCACGGATCCTAGTTTTGCTTTCTTTAGGAAAAGGGATACGTTTTCCCTTTGCCTTCTGACAAGCATCACATGGGATCTTATACAGTCTTTGCACCTGTTGGAGAGTGAGGGGTAAGTTCTGAACCAAACCCTTCCTTACAAGGTTGTGCATGGCATCATAGCCAGGGTGACCCAGCCGCCTATGCCACAACCATTCAGGAGTGGTAGGGATCACAACTCCACCATCCTCATCAACATCAAGAGCAAAAGCTGGATAATCTTCAGCACCATACAAACGGCCACGAGGGGTGTGACAAGGCCTACATGCAAACTTGTACACACCATCACTGGAGGCAGGGAAAGACCACAGAACAGAAGAGCCCTGTGTGGCAGTACAACTAAGACTATCAAAATAAATCTTGCAGTTGTGAGCATGGGCAACAGCATTTACTGACATGAGGTTCACCGGACAGTGTGGGATGTAGAGAACATTGGTTAAAGTGATTGGTGTTGGTAACCAATCACTACCTAACACAATAGAACCCTGACCCACAGACCGTTGAACCACACCATCACCAAATTTAACTGCTGGCCCAGTCTCAGAAGCATGAAACACAGTGAACAAAGACATATCACCTGTGATTGACATCCCAGCTCCAGAATCAACATGCCAGACACCCTCAGACAGGCTCGGGCTGCAGACATTTGAAAATTTCGCAGTGCAAGAGAAAAGGACAGAGCGTACCTCCTATTTCTTGTCCAAAGCATACCCATCAATCTGAGCCTGCAAGGAGGCCAGCTGCCGCGGAGTAAGCACACCTGGAAGGGCCAAGGCCATGGGCACCGGATTGGTAACCGGTGCACCAGGCTTGGTCTTACGCAGGTGCGGATGCTTCGTGAAACAGCGATCCTCCGAGTGGGTCGTCTTGCTGAGGCATGGGCCCCAAGTGCAATCCAGACGTCGCTTGTTGGAACCAGAACCCTGAGAACCAGATCCCTGCCCACGCTGAAACGCAGCATTGGCAGGAACCTGGGGAGCGTCCCGGGACCAACCAGGATGCCTGGAGTCGGACCTGGGGAGAGCAATGTTCAAAATGTCGAGAGACCGATATGCCTCCAGACAAGACCAGTAATCTACAGTCTGTCTGTTAGCCAACATCATACCGTACTTGATCCGCAGCGATTCAAATCGGATCAAACGGATCCCATTCACAATGGTTTCCATGGCGTGGCGCTGAGTGACAGGATGTCCAGCACTGCGGAGGTCAGTGCACAGACTGCGAACCATGCGAAAGAAATCATCGACACGGTCAGAAGGGCCCATGTGCGCATTATGAAGTTCGATACGCATGAGAGGGACTCTAGAGGCAAGGGCATCAGACTGCGTCTTCCGGATATCCAAAAGGATATCCCGAGGGGTGGCAAAGTCCTGGTATACCTTGACCATATCGTCCTCCATGTTCGCGAGCATCATAGTTAAACACATGAACTCCTGACGTTCGAGAGGCAGTGCACTGAACCCCAACAGTGCAGGATCAAACCGAGACTCACCATGAATGAGGGTATTAGACCCAGCTCCAATCGCAGAAGGGACAGGAGCCAAGGACCTACGAATGTCCATGAAATACTCCGCAGCAAGACCAGCGTCAAGAGCGCGCTGGTCGTCTATGTTCCTAATCACAGGAATGGACCTCGCAACACTCATAAGCAGCTCGAAATCTGGGCTAACAGGACACAGAGGGACAGGCACTCGCACAAACTGATAACCAAGCTTCTCGTGATCACTACGCCTCGTACCACCAAAGGAAACACCATGATCTGGGGGATACAGAATCCCAGAAGTGACTGGACCAAGAAAAGAACGACACGTGGTACCAAGCTCAGAGAAAGCCATCACTCGGCGATGCCTCAGCTTCACACTAACATTTGCCATTGTAGCCTGCATATCCATCCGACCGTACAAAGAGCGGTTCAAGGACTCACCATCCCGTCGATCCATGTTGATCAGGCGGTAGTCCCGAAGGTTCAAAGTCGGAGGAGATCCGCCAGTGAGCAGATGCTCCCAAGATGCGCAAGACCGCGTATGCAGCATAGGAGGAGGGCCAGGGGCAGGAGGCAGCTCCACCGGCGGAGGCGGAGGGGGTTCCAGGGAGGCACCAGCAGCAGAGGTGCGTGCAGAGGAAACAGCAGCCTCGCGAGAGCGAGTGTGGTAGCCAGGGAGGCCACGCTCCATGGGGGCAGATGCAGAGGAAAAAGAAGCAAAGCCCTTCAAGAAAGTGGGCTTAGCCACCTCCGGGTAAGCCGGGGGAACAGGCTCAAAGGGAGGCGCCGACGAAGGCTGAGGCTGATACACAGGCGAAAGCTCTCGATTAGGCATCTGCTGATCAGGAGGCTCATACACCGGCGAAACAGCGGAAGTCTCAAAGACACGAGTGGCAGCAGCAGATGGGGTCACGCCACCGAAGTCAGCACTCGTAGCACTCTTCAAGTCCTCCTCATCATCAGTAGTAGTAGAGTAGTCTTCATCATAATTGAAAGGGACGAAAGGAGGCTGCGGGTCTGATGCACAACGGATGATCTGTGTCTGTACACAACACAGCTTCATCAGGACATCCTCAACATCAGAGGAAAGGCGTCGAACATTGAGAGAAGGAACCGTAAAGTTGGAGGATTGATCGGGGGGGGTTACTTCCTTGATGGCGGAAGGACCCTCCTCTCCGGCAGCAGAGGCCGCTGGCGCGCAGTCGTCTAGCCAATCTAGAGGAACCTTCACCCCTGTTGGGAGGATTCGGTCGCATCCATTGCTCACAATGACACTGCGGATCCCACGAGCCCATGAAACACCATTAAGTTTGGTAAGTTTCACAAAGCCGGCAGGAGGCCCTCGCGGAAGTTGCATTATCAAAGCAGTGGTAGTGATGAGGAGCCCAATAACCTATCAGCTTGAAATCACTCCGGTAGAGTGGACAGTAGATTAAAGCAGCGGAACAGACACACCAATCTATACACGGAGACAAGGATAACGTTACAGACACAGGAGACCCATAAAGGGGCACCTGTGGTGAAAGGAGGCGGTAGACAGGAACCTAACAGGGTACAGATCAGACCGGAGACGTAGGTGACAGGAAGCTGCCACTGAGTCATCTCAAGATGACTCAGTCCCACGGGAAGCTGGCTCAGGAGAGCCGATAGTTCTAAGGGAGTACATAAGTAGTCACCAAGTCATAAAACGCGTGAGAGCACCGCTATACATGCTGATAGAGCATAATGTAGAAGGGCTGAGAGTTGCCGAGGCCTAAAAAGCGAGATTCTACAAGAAGACGTGAAGGACAAAAGGCACAGGAAAATCACCAAACAAACAAGGAGAGAGGCATAGAGCTCTAAAAAGGCGGCCTTAACACTCCCTATCTAAAGGCAAACACAAGGCCAAGCCGTCAGCCAAAACGCCACAAGGAAAAGCACAGCTAAGAAAGGATACTTAACAACCTAAGCAGAACTACTAACACGATAAAAAGCGTGAGGAAAAGCGAAAGACCAAGACCAGCGGGGAAAAGCTAAGAGAGTCCAAAGCCTATCTGTCAAGAAATCGTCAAGCTTAAGGACGGAGAGAGGGCACAGGAGAGCAGCCAAACAGGTCAAGAGTCAAACGGAGACTCGAGAAGTGAAAACAGAAGCTACCCCCCATCACCTACACCGCCAGAAACAAGACGGTTGCTACAAAGGGACAAGAACAAATCCAAGCTAGTCATCCAGGCTGTCAGGGAGGATCAGGGGAAGAAGCTCATTCTGGGAGAGAAGCAAATGGTCGGGGAGAGAGGAGAGAGGAGAGAGGAAATAGTTACATACTCAGCAAAAATCAATGCCGAGACTGAACAGCGCCGAGGCAGCTGGACAGTTTTATAACAGTGAGGGTTTGGGCAACATACCCCTCAGAACCTGGTCCAGGAGGTGACCTCCAAAAAAGCGTACGAAAGAGCAAAAAATAAGGCTTGACAACAAGCAATGCGAACTACCAAGGCATAGAGAAACTAGCGAATTAAGATCATAATGTAGAAGGGCTGAGAGTTGCCGAGGCCTAAAAAGCGAGATTCTACAAGAAGACGTGAAGGACAAAAGGCACAGGAAAATCACCAAACAAACAAGGAGAGAGGCATAGAGCTCTAAAAAGGCGGCCTTAACACTCCCTATCTAAAGGCAAACACAAGGCCAAGCCGTCAGCCAAAACGCCACAAGGAAAAGCACAGCTAAGAAAGGACACTTAACAACCTAAGCAGAACTACTAACACGATAAAAAGCGTGAGGAAAAGCGAAAGACCAAGACCAGCGGGGAAAAGCTAAGAGAGTCCAAAGCCTAGCTGTCAAGAAACCATCAAGCTTAAGGACGGAGAGAGGGCACAGGAGATCGGGGGGATGGTCCTGGGCCCATAAACCCTTCCTTCCTATCAGCCGGGCTCACCTCCTGCGAAACTATTTGTCATTGGGAACTAACGGCCATGAAGTGCCTATTGTATAGTGGTTAGTATGCCGCTTTGTTGCATCGGAGACCCGGGCTCGATTCCCGGTAGGCACATGGGTCTTTTTTGTAGCCCATGGACTGTAAGTCTGGTGCATCCAATCGACTTGTTGGCAAAGAGTATCTGCCTAATCCATTTGGTTTGCTCTCTGGGTTCTGTGATAGGGACCAACAAATACCGGTACTACAAATCGGATTCGTATGGTGTGGTGCTAATATACGCCCTGCCCGCGCTACCATGAACCGTGCAAACATTGGTCACGGATATATGCAAAGATATCAGCGGTATTAACGCATACTTGACGGCGTTGGTATACTCAAAAATGATGTACTCCTTTATCTCCTACATCTCCCTTTCTACACCTTCACAGGTATGCTTCCTCCCGTGGTTGACGTAGCCCCCACACTTAAGGGTCCTTCATGATTCCTACCCCTTCCTCTCCTACCGGCCGGTAACTCCACCTGACCTGACCCTACCTCCTCCCTTCCTGCGGTTTTTGTTTGCCGCTCCCTCAGAACCTGACTTGTATACGTTTAATTCAACATATTTACGCACCCAACCCCCCACTATCACTCCCCTACCACCTCATACCACCACAGTACCACACACTCTGACACTCACCCCTCCCATTTTTTGTGGTCGGTACCTACCACAATCCCTAAGTGCGCCCACTCTTGTGTAGGAGTGGGAGCACCATTCGAATTGAATCCTCGGCGTTGCTGGTTTGTGTCCGGAGACCCACCCACTGGGGTGTACCGTATGAGCCTAAGAAAATGGCGGTAAATAGGGTTGGCGGAAAATCCCCAAAACGACTGAAATAATTTTACGCCATTAAAGTTGGCGGATTTTTAGAAACTGGGGGGCACCATCAATTGGCTCTAGTTACATATTGGCGGAATCCTTTTAAATTGTTTTCTTTCCATTCAAACCAAATTCATGTGTGAGTCACGAGGATTCATAGAGCAGACCAGAGTCGGATGAAAATAAATGTTACAATCAAATTCAGAGTCTGGTGTGGCAGATTTTATACCACCTAGGTTTACTCTACCAACGAGCACTAAGCCTCAAGGCCGATCAACCGTACGATTCATATCAGATTCAGGTATGATTCAAAAGGAAACACAGAGCAGCCCAGAGTTAGATGAAAATAAATGTAACAATCGAATTCGGACTCAGGTACTCAGGTGCGGTAGATTTTTATACCACCTAGGTTTATTATGCCAGCATACACTAAGCCTCAAGGCCGATCGAACATGGGATTCAAACCAGATGCAGATGCAAGCCCAGAGTTGAATGAAAACAAATGTAGCAAAGGTGTTCGATGGTCTGATGGTCGTTTGAATATAATTTGAACCTTGAGGATGTTACAGCAGTACACTGTATTGAAGTGAACCCCGCCACAATGTTGACGGACGGCCCTAGTTCTAGGGGCGCCCTGTTTTGGCCCAGGTGCCAAGCCCCCCCAGAATTGGCGGGACCCATCCGCCAAATCACACGCCATTTTCTTGGGTGCATACGGTAGTTCCTTTCACGACCCTGTCACAACTTTTTTTTATAAATGCAACATTCCGGGTTTTCAATTATTGTTTCGTACCCACGTACTTGCATGGTATTTGACTTCCATACCATACACGATGTTTAAACAATTATACAGTCGTAATTTGTAGGACGTTAACAAGTCTTTAATCTCTTGGCATGCTTCCTGGTGGTGGTGGTGCGCTATTACACACAGGAGAAAGGTTGGCGATGTGAATTTCGATCTACAATTTCTGTCGATTAACGAATTAACGAACCCGATCTCGATTAGAGGGAGTAGGGAGTCTAGTTGGCGTGACGTACAGCGTACACCTAGTCACTGCGGACTGCAGTACAAAGCACGTGCGATCACGTGAAGCATCGCAGATGGCATTGACTACTCGAATTGACCGTTGCATTGACCCGCACTCCATAATTGACTAGTAGACATCCCCGTCTCCCCGACTCTTCCGTTGTCCCTTCGCCCACGCCCCAGCCGAACTCTTTCTGACTTTGACGTCGTCAAACAAGTAGTTAGTAAACGGCAGTTAACAGACAACAGCAACAGGACCAGCAAAAGCAACAGCAGGAGCAGCTATCAGAAAGCTGTTGACAGCTAGCAGTTAACGAACCAGAGCAAAAGCAATAGCTTGTAATAAGCAGCTAGCGCTCCCCCTAATGGCGCCTAAAGAAGCAAAATTGACTGGCGATAGCCAAATCCTCATAATGGATCGGGCGAAGACACCCAAGGTACGTTTCGGGAGCAGGCTGTTTTACTGACGTTTGACTGATGTTACTGCTGTTGATGGCGAGCAGCCGAATTGCTGGCTGGAGCCATGTAGCCAAGTTAAAGGACTGATGTTGCAGCTTTGTATTTCTGCATGGGTTCGCCGCATCATAGATAGCCAGCACCTCTGGTCTCGCCTGCTGTTCTCCTTGCAGGGAGTTCTGTCATTCTATCGCATGCGGGAGGCACGAGCTGGTACGATTGGGAATAAGAGGGCATAGGGATAATGGAGGGTGCTACACGAAGCAACAAAAACTAACGAGAACGGAGGAAAGGGGGTGCACAGGGGGTGCAGGTGCAGTGGCCGGGTCGGGTCAGTAGGCGGGTCTGTGGGGTGGGAAGGTGCACCGGAAACTTCGCCATGCACCTTCCAACCCCGATGACGTGCCCATTCCCCTCCCATGTTCCCTCCCCTCTGACTCGCCCACGTACCACACCAACCCATTCGACTTCTCTCAACGGGATGACTGCGTCTCCGACCGTCATGCATCGACGTATCCAGCTGCGATGCCCGACGATTTATAGGTTGAATACATCGCATGCGTCTAGCTGGTAGGTGGACCTGTTCAAAAAAAACAGCCAGACGTGAAATCTTTCGTTGTTAGTTCTAGGGGTGGGGGGGCTGAGGGGTGGGAGTGGGGTAGGGTGAGGTCCACGTGTGGTTGTGGGTTTCATGAACAGGTCTATCAACCTTCAGGCCTCTCTCTGTCAGCGGGAAGAGTAAACATGGGCAGTGTAAAGGTTGGAGTGGTGGGAGGAGTGGGGTGAGATGAGTGGGCATTCTTTGGCTGAAGGGCACGGTCTATGGACCATCAGTGTGCTTCCCGTCTGCGAGCGGAGTTTGCATTGTAAGTAGGGATCGGCATATCATATGATGTTGGCCAAAGGTGAGTATGATCTCATATGTTATCATACAAATTGCATCATATGGCATTTTATTTAAATGGTAACTTTAGCCTAGTCAGACCGCCGGCATCATATGATATCATATGATGACATGATATCATATGATGTCATATTGCCGTTCCCTAATTGTAAGTGTTGTATGGGAGACAGTACTGCCCGATAAGGCGGTACCGGCCATGTAACTGCCACATCGGGCAGTGCCGTTTCCATATGTAGGGTAGGAGGAGCGGGGTGATGTGAGAGAGCCGGTGTTGCTTTTAATATAGGGTCAATCAACCTCCAGGCTGCTTACCGACTGCTGGCGGAGTAAGCATGGGCAGTGGGGTTGGAGTGGTGGGAGGAGTGGGGTGGGGTTAGTGGGTGGGTGGATGGGTGGGAGGGAGGGAAAGATTTCCAAGTATGCTTACACCAAGCCCAGTCCTGTGGGTGAAGGGTCATATATATAGTCAGCAACCATGCAACCAGTCTGGTCGATGAAACGGTTTGTTGAGTTACCATCTAAGCATGGCTACCATGCACATACACACGCTCATACCCTTTTTGGTGGTCGCCCCCAGTGTATCTTGTGCAAGTTATGTGAGCAGTTTGCAGTCAGAAGGCTAGACCATGTAATCAAACCAAACTGCAATGAACCTGATAAGCGAGTGTGCAGTGGTTTTGGTGGTTGGTCCCAGTGCAAGCAAACGGGCTGGCCCCCTCAACCTCATGCCTCGTAATAAGGCGTACTATTTATGTATTTATGTACAGTAGTATCCCAAGGCATGCATGGACGGACGGATGTGAGTATGTTGATTTTCAAAGGGTGTGAGTAAAAATAAATATAGAAATAAATACAGAAACAAATCAATGTTACGCCTTATGAGGAGGCGTGAGGTTGAGGGGGCCAGCCCGTTTGCTTGCACTGGGGCCAACCTCCAAAACCACTGTACACACGCTTATCAGGCCCATTTCAGTTTGGTTTGAGGAGCATGAAAACTGGTTTGATTCGATTGAAATTCGTTTCATATTGGTTTGATTACATGGTCCAGCCTTCTTGCTGAAAACCGCATTGGTTGGCGGGGCCCCTTGAAGAGGGGGCGGGAGCCCCCAGGGTAACCCAGTTGTCCGTCCGACCGACCGTCTGACTGAAACAAAGCCTGACTCTTAACACGGTCATTTCGGTTTGGTTTCATAACATGGTCCAGCCTTCTGTCTGCAAACTTCACAAAACTTCCACAATGGATGACTGACCTGCAGCACCGCTCCCATCCATCCATGCATACCCTGGGATTCAACTGTATACACGCTTATCAGGCCCATTGCGTTTTGGTTTGCGTTTTGGTTTGATAACATGGTCCAGCCATCTGGCTGCAAACTGCACATACAACTTGCACACTGGATGACTGACCTGCAGCACGGCATTAATGCATACCCTGGGATTCTGTACACACGCTTATCCGACTGCAAACTGCACCTTAAAATTGCACAAGGAAACTTGCACCAAACAGATGGGCTACAAGATTGATGTTCATAAGTCCCCCTTGACTCCATTAAGCCTCAGGCACATTTGGAGTCCAGCAGAGTACTGCAAAAAATATATTCGTCATAATCACCATCATCACCATCAACATTATTATCCTCTGCAGCACCTTGCGCATTCACAGGTTGAGGTACACGCAACAGGGCGTTTAGCATCAACAAAGAAGTTATCATCATCATCACCATCATCACCACCATATTCATCATCATTATCATCATCATCACCATCATCACCACCATATTCATCATCATTATCATCATCATCACCATCATCACCACCATATTCATCATCATCACCATCATCATCATCATCATCACCATTACCATCATCACCACCATATTCATCATCATCATCATCATTATCATCAGCATCACCATTTCCATCATCACCACCATATTCGTCATCATTATCATCATCATCATCATATTCATTATATTCATCATCATCATCACCATCATCATCACCACCATATTCGTCATCATCATCATCATCATCATCATCATCATCATCATCAACACCATCATCATCATCATCATCACCATTACCATCACCACCACCATATTCATCATCATCATTATCATCATCATCACCACCATATTCGTCATCATCATCATCATCATCATCACCATTACCATCATCACCACCATATTCGTCATCATCATCATCATCATCATCACCATATTCGTCATCATCATCATCAACATCACCATTACCATCATCATCACCATATTCATCATTATCATCATCATCACAATGGAGTCCTGATCTGCAGCACCTTGCACATTCACAGGTTGAAGTACATGCAACAGGGCGTTTAGCATCAACAAAGAAGTCCCCCCTAGCCCCCAAGGGCACAACACCGACCAAGCGGAAAAGCGCAACGACTGCAGGTGCCAAGAGCACTGTAAAAAAGGTACATAGGCATTGCAGAGTATTTTTAAAAATACTCTGAGGCATTGTAAACGTGACTTAATACTGATGAATTCTGGGTGGATATTTTGCGACTGCAAGTTGAACTTGGAATTGGTTACATGGCTCCAGTCAGCAATTTTGCTGCTCCTGTCTTCAGCAGTAACATAACGACCAATTGTGGCAAATTGGAAGATAATGTATATCTGTTGCAGTCTGTTAGCACTTTCTGTGTGCAACGATTCGTTATTCCGTCGCTGCATGGCAACGCGTGGGTACAGCTAAACTAGTCAGAAATCCATCCACCAATCAAACAAGCCAGGCATATGTGATATGTCCATCCATCCATCCATCCATTTATCCACCAATCAAACAAGCCAGGCATATGTGATATGTCCATCCATCCATCCATCCATCCACCAATTCAAACAAGATAGGCATATGTGATCATCCCCCCCATCTAGGTGGCATGCAATCATACATGCAACACGTCCTAGGTGGCCTAGGTGGCATGCAATCATACATGCAACACGTCCTAGGTGGCATAGGTGGCATGCAATCATACATGCATCGCATCCTAGGTGGCCTAGGTGGCATGCAATCATACATGCAACACGTCCTAGGTGGCCTTGCAAACGAGGCAGAAAATTGGCGGAGAGTTTTGGCCATCAGAGAGACAGGTGACAACGGAATCGAGTGCAGCTGACCGAAGCCAGTTCGTTACGAGACAATTTGTTGAGACAGTTGGCTTCTTGTAGTCGCACGGTCGCACAAACAGATAACGGGGTGACCCTGGGGGCTCCCGCCCCCCAGAAGAGGGGGCTCCGCCAAAAACAGCCTGACAACATGCTTGGGTGGATGATTGACGTCTTGTCTGGTACATCTTCAGCCCTCCCATTTTCATAAGCTAGCATGCTAATACATTCAAAATAATACGCCCCTTAGCGATTTGTTTTCTAAGTGCAGCCTCAACTCCACAGCCCCACACTCATATTCACCACACAATCATATTCACCACACCGCCTTGTTCAAACATGCGCATACCTTCAGCCAGCAACATTCAAACATGCACATACCTTCAGCCAGCAACATTCAAACATGCACATACCTTCAGCCAGCAACATTCAAACATGCACATACCTTCAGCCAGCAACATTCAAACATGCGCATACCTTCAGCCAGCAACATTCAAACATGCACATACCTTCAGCCAGCAACATTCAAACATGCACATACCTTCAGCCAGCAACATTCAAACATGCACATACCTTCAGCCAGCAACATTCAAACATGCGCATACCTTCTGCCAGCAACATTCAAACATGCACATACCATCAGCCAGCAACATTCAAACATGCGCATACCTTCAGCCAGCAACATTCAAACATGCACATACCTTCAGCCAGCAATGTGGCTGCTCGTCATCTTCAGTGGAAATAAATTTACCAGGAAAAAAATGCAAACGCGGACAAATCGCTTTTCTTCTCGTTTTTTCATAACGAAAATGTGCGCCAGCTCATGAGCACAAAATTTACGGTGCACCCCCTTCTTACCCTACCCAGGCATCCATGCCGGGCAGTGCTGTCCCCCGTCCAAGGCCCCCTCCCCTCACCCCTGCACCCCACCCCCTACACAGGCATCCATGCCGGGCAGTGGTGTCCCCCGTCCAAGGCCCCCTCCCCTCACCCCTGCACCCCCACCCCCTACACAGGCATCCATGCAAGGCAGTGCTGTCCCCCGTCCAAGGCCCCCCTCCCCTCACCCCTGCACCCCACCCCCTACCCAGGCATCCAAGATAAGCAGTGGTGCCCCCGTCCAAGGCCCCCCTGCCCCCACCCCTGCATCTGACCCCCTGTCCAAGAAGCGCTCAGCCGGTGTACCTCAGAAGTTCACAACAGCTACAACGCTGTCCTTGCTAAGTGTGGCCAAGCCACCTGTGACTGGAAAGAAGGACACAGCAGCTAATGAGCTGCCCTTACTAAGTGTGGCCAAGCCACCTGTGGCTGGAAAGAAACGGACACTGAAGGAGCCCATCGCCCCCATGGCATCGCGTATCAAGGCATCCACCAAGGCAGGAGGGAGCCCCAAGCGTGCCACCCCCAGGTATTTCTTCTATTATTCCTGGAGTAGCCCAGGCCTCAAATTTTTCAGTCACGCCGATCGATTTTTTCTGACAATGGGGATGTAATGGCATGTATTATGGCGATATTAAAAGTTACTTTCCAGATCATTCTGAGCACCTCATTTAGGGGGGGGGGGGGGGGGGGGTCAGCCCTCATTTATTTTTGCTACCCTTTTGCTAACTTTTTACTCAGACCTCCAAATGACATTCTGAGACCACCTCTGAGTATGCCTTGAGAAGGGTAGTCTATTGGCACCACTTTGGACCTCGTGCAGTAAGCATTTACCCCCCAATCCAACCCAACCCAACCCCCCCAAACCCCCAAACCCAACCCAAACCCCCCAAACACCAGCCCAGCCCAGAGTATGGGAGGGTAAATGGCCGTGTGAATCACAATGGCAGTTCATTGGCACCACTTCAGACAGAGGTGGGGTGGGTGGGGGGTCCCCTACCCCACCCCCCCAATACGCCCCCCCCCCGCCCGCCTCGACCCCCCAGCCCCCCACCCACTACCCTTGCGATAACACTGAAACGCCGCCGTTCTACTACGTTCTACGCGTTTGCTTTCTCTTCGTTTCGGTTTTTCGGTATTCACAGGGCGCACTTAAAATAATTATAAAAAGCAGTCCTTGCGGGTCCATATTTTATTACATATTTGGTGTGTCTGTTGGGGTGCCATTATTTAGCCTCCATGCTGCCATCATTCACCTGATTTGGACAAAAACTGGAGTGGCCTCCGGCCAAGGCCCATTCAACACTGGGGCTGAATTGGGTGGGGCCCAAGGGGAAGTGTAGTTGAACCATGCTGAGAAAACTGTCCTGTAACTGTTTGTTTGGACCGGTTTGGTGCAATGAAAACTCCAGTTTCTAGCCGCCCCCTGCAAAGGTGAAGGGTGACTACGGGACTTGGGCAACCCAAAGAGGGTGCAGAACTGAGTTTTGACTATCACACAATCCTTATGTGGGAATTCCGAGGATGCCATTATGAGCGCCGTATTGTAACCCCCCAGAATCCATATCTAAGTCTTACACAAAAATGGTATTTCTAGAAATACCTTGGGGGGGGGGGGGGGGCAGCCCCCCTCAGGTTTTTTAGGCGTGGGGGGAATGAACTTTTTTTCTACTCCTGATTGTTCATCTATTATTTTTATGTTGAAATTGAAATTGTTACATGCACAACAGCAGTCTAAAAGCTGCTACGTGTAGCCTAACAAAGAGACAACGTTCACTTCCCATCATTCACATCTCCCTTTGCCCCATTGAACAGCTGGCTAGCTGACCAACAACATGACCATCTTACATCCCCCCAATTCAAAGCCTCTCAACAGCTATGCATCCTTCCAATTACAGACTTGTTGTCCCCACCACTTAAACACACACACCAAGATAGTAAAACCTTCCTTTTTCCCATTCAACAGAAAATCTTCATCTTCAACTTCCTTTCATCTTCATCTTCAAATCTTCATCTTCAACCTCATCTTCAAATTTTCAAATCTTTATCTTCAACTCCCTTTGTCCAACAGAAAATCTTCATCTTCAATCAGTACACCGAGGCTGTGCCTAGCCACTCCCGTGGGGGGGGAGGATGCAATGAGTGCGGAAGAGATCGCTGCCATACAGCAAGTGGCAGACCAGGAGCCAGCTGTCGCCAACTCCCCTTCCGTCGAATTGACATTCGCCCCGGGACCCGCCTCTGCGGGGCCTGCCTCCGCACATCTGCCAGCTCAGGAGCCCCCCTGCACCAGCCTTAGATCCACAGCTAGGATGGCGAGTGGTATCATGCCTATCCTCATGTCTCCCATCCATGCAATGTGGAGCCTATTTACCGGCGGGGGGGGTGCCAGCACTGTGGCTGATGGCTCAGACTAGCTTGTTACGAGGCCCCCACTTGATAACTGACCACATTAAAAGTTGACATATTCATGAAGGGGTGGGGTGGGGGGCTGGCTGCTGGAGGGGGGGGGGTACCAGCAATGTGGCTGATGGCTCAGACTAGGTTGTTACGAGGCCCCCACTTGATAACTGACCACATTAAAAGTTGACATATTTCTGAAGGGGTGGGTGGGGGGCTGGCTGCTGGAGGGGAAGGTACCAGCAATGTGGCTGGTGGCTCAGACTAGGTTTTTACGAGGCCCCCACTTGACAACTGACCGCGTATTAAAAATCTACATATTTCTAAAGGGGTGGGGTGGGGGCCTGGTTACTGGAGGGAGGGCTACCAGCACTGTGGCTGATGACTCTGACTAGGTTGTTACAAAGCCCCCACTTGACAACTGACAACGAATTAAAAGTTTACATATTTCTGAAGGGGTGGGTTGGGATGGGGCATTAGATTAACTGGGAATTAGCTCATGTGACAGCAAACAACCGTCCCACCCTACACATAGGAAGCCTCAACCGCCCCAACCTACACATAGGAAGCCTCAACCACCCCAACCTACACATAGGAAGCCTCAACCGCCCCAACCTACACATAGGAAGCCTCAACCACCCCAACCTACACATAGGAAGCCTCAACCGCCCCAACCTACACATAGGAAGCCTCAACCACCCCAACCTACACATAGGAAGCCTCAACCGCCCCAACCTACACATAGGAAGCCTCAACCACCCCAACCTACACATAGGAAGCCTCAACCACCCCAACCTACACATAGGAAGCCTCAACCGCCCCATCCTTCACACAGGAAGCCTCTTGAGCTTCTGTTAAGAGCGGGATGGCAGTTGTGAGAGTGCATGTGAGTGGGTGATGGTGTGCTCGGGTTGTTTGATTGGTTTGGTTACATGGCATATCAGTAGGGAACGGCAACATGATATCATGTCATCATATGATATCATATGATGCCGACAGACTTACTAGGCTAAAGCAACTATTTATATACAATACCACATGATGCAATTTATATGATATCATGCTGACCTTTGGTCAGTATCATATGATATGCCGATCCCTACGAATTAGCCTTCAGGCTGCTCACCATCTGTGGGAGGAGTAAACATGGGTAGTATAAACACCACTACACCACACTCCTGAGTGCAGAATGTCATCACACGGTTTCAAGACATATCCAGGTTGTTTGATCGGCCGCGTTGGGAGGGTTGATTGTTGATCTCCCGCATTGTCTTTTAGCCAACTCTGGGCTGCTCACGGTCTTCCAATTCCATGTCCCCACATGCGATACCCAAGGAGACCAGGGATGTCCCCACATGCGATACCCAAGGAGACCAGGGAGCATAATAATCATTTTTTTTTTTTAGTTGTGAAAGGACTTTCACCCCAGGAGGTGGGTCTCCCGACATAAACCACCGACCTGGAGGAGTCAGTTTGAATGGCGTTGCCCCTCCTACAATAAAGTAGGCGCACTGATGAGACGGTTCAAAGATCTGTCCATGTTGGGATGGTAGATGGTTGATGCCGCATGCCTGCGTGCAGCAAGTACTGGCACTTGAAGCGGTAGTGGCGGAATTTTTTTTCCTGTGCAAATATGGCAAATGACATTTGATTTTTTCCTGGTAAATTTAATTGTACCGGTACTGTCGAAGACGGCGAGCTGCCAAATTGCTGGTCGCTCGATCGAAGCTACGTAACCAAGTTCAAGCTCCCTGGTTTCCACGGATAGCCTCCTGGGTTGTTGAAAGGGACTTCAACGTGTACGTTTTTATGAGTACCTGATGAGTGATCACAACATCTACGTTTCAGTTTATTTTGATAATAACTCTATGATTTTTGACTGTTTTGATAACGTTTACTTTTCCACAGGTAATACTATTCCTGCCGAACTTGCTGGCTGGAGCAATGTAACTAACTTCAAGTTCAACTTTCCTGGTTTTTACTGGTAGCCGCAAGCAGGGTACTTCCAAGCGCGCTGCCTTTTTGAGCCCCACTGCGCGTTTCGCACAGCTTTTTGCAACCCCCCGTGGGCGCAGCAAGCAATTTTTGCGCTTTTTGCACTACAAAGCGCAGTTTTTTTTGTTTTCAAGTGTATGATATCATATGATATATTATGTTTTCAAGTGTATGATATCATATGATATTATGTTTTCAAGTGTATGATATCATATGATATTATGTTTTCAAGTGTATGATATCATATGATATTATGTTTTCAAGTGTATGATATCATATGATATTATGTCATCATACGATATCATTTGATATCATATTATGCCGGCAGTCTGGCTAGGCTAAAGTTACAATTTATAACCAATATCACATGATGACATCACGAGTCCCCAAATCAAACGTGATTATATTTTCCTGGTATTTGTTTTGTGTACTGCCTAAAAGGGCGTATAGGGCGAGCATTCAAATTGCTGGCTGAAGCTACCGGTATTTGTTTTGTGTACTGCCTAAAAGGGCGTACAGGGCGAGCAGTCAAATTGCTGGCTGAAGCTACCGGTATGCAACCAAGATCAAGTTCAAGAGGCCTCACTGGTTTCGAGGAGCAAGTATAAGAATCTGACAGCAATATACGGTAATTCCTTTACATTATCTGAGGGGCAATCCAGAAGTGGACGGTCGTGCGAAGCTACCTATGCTTATCCATGAATATATGAGGAGATTGGATTTTGTATGAGGTACCGATCTATTTTTGATAAGAATGCATAGTTTTTGATTGTTTTGGAAACAAACGCATTTCCCTGTTATTATTTGGCGAGCAGCCAAATTGCTGGCTGGAGCCATGTACCGGTAACCGAATCCAACAATTGGCAGATGACAAGCAGCCTAGAGTTGGCCGAAAACCATGTATCAACTGACAAGACAGGTCCAATTCAACATACGGTATTCAAGATGGTAGGATTGAGTCATTGGGGGGGGGGGGGTGGGAGGGGGGGGTCGACCGGTCAACGTCGGGAGTTTACTTACATATTACATGTTACCGCCACATCGGGCGTCAGTTATCAAATGCGACTGAACAAGTGAACATACAAGCCCTTGTCTTGGCTTTGATTATTGCACACTTCACATGCAAGAGGCGTTACACATACAAGCTCTTATATAATCTAGGACCCTGGAACCCCACCTATGAAGCAGTACTCATCTAGTAGTGCTGCTAAGAGATGCACGAGGGTTCACGAAGGATCATGGGACTAAGGGACAACTGGATTAAGCTAGGCAGAACGACTTGGCAGCTGGTAGCGTTTTTTGCACCAGCCAAACGATCTGCGGGGCGGACATTGAGCTAACCAATTATCAGCTTGTTGTCGCCCATGTACTTGTACTCGGGGACCTGGGGGTAGAGGGCAGAGAGGGAATTGATGAGACCACACATTATATAGAGGGAGAGGCGGAGAACAGCGAGGGGGGTGAGGTGAATAACATAAGTGTTTGCGGTCGCTGTCAACCGTCATGGTAGCTTTGTCCAGGTAAAATAGCAGCCCATTCCCTACCACCGCAAGACGAGGCTCCCTTAATACCACCCACCACCAGGCGTTACCATTACTTTATATTGTCCATACCTGGTAACTGTAAAACTGAAAGAGGAAGAACAACTGTCACTAGTCTACTTGGCCTACCCCTGGACTGTAACATATATACATACCGTCTCTGCCCAGAGGAATCGAGAAAAATCAGGCCCCTACCTATGACGGACATGGAGAAAGAAGTGACTAACCAATGTGAGTAGAGGAGTATCATAATAGTGACCATGCCTGGTTACTGTAAAACCACCAGGCGCTGCGCCCAGAGGGGGTTCAAAAAAATTATTGCGTCAATCGCGCAGTTGGGCTCCAAAATCTTGCACGCTAGCGCGCAGTTGGGCTACAAAATCTTGCACGCTAGGGCGCAGTTGGGCTACAAAATCTTGCACGCTAGGGCGCAGTTGGGCTACAAAATCTTGCACGCTAGGGCGCAATAGCACGCGTCATATAGTACCCTGGTTATCATAACTCTCGCCTCCAGGTTGTAGGGAGCAGCGTTATCATTACTTTGGCTACCCATGGACTGAAATACCCTCACTGTGTACATACCCACCAGAGAGTTGTTTTTGGCGGAGCCCCCTCTTCAAGGGGGCGGGAGCCCCCATGTTTACCCATTTGTCTGTCCGACCGGAAAAAACAAAAATTGAAGCCTGACACGTCAGCCAACGGTTGCGTAACTAACTCGCTTCGGTCAGCTCCATCGTTGCCACCTTTTGTTCTGATGCCAACACACTCCGCCAATTTTCTGTAAAGGACTTCAATGCTCTGTGTAGATTTAGCAACTTTTGAAACCGTTTTGGCCCAAATTGCCGCTTTAGAGAACCAAAATCTATGGCCCTAGAAACTCCGGTCATTACTCTCACCTTCCAAGTTGTTGGGAGCAGGGCCCTCGCTTTTTCAAGCTGTATGTTTAGAGGCCTCCTCCAGAAACAGCGTTTATAGCTTTTTATAGCTTCTATAGCCTTTTTGGGCAACACAACAACTTTTAGTACACATTTTACAGCGATAATTTTGCCCAAACCGGGTCATCACTAGCGATCGCTAGCTACATAGCGGAAATAAAAGCCCTGCCCACCACCAGTGGAGTCTCTGCTACATTGAGGGCAGTCAAAAACTCTCTCTCTTACTCACCTCCGAGGTCTGTAGGGAGCAGGGCCCTCGCGGATGCGTCCGGAAACCATCGTAGTGTGATCCGTGGCAAGGGCAGAACCATCCGCCGTCATAGTTGCCAGCACCAGCAATGGGCACACATCCCAAATGGGTGCAGATACCGACAAGGATGAGGTACTGAGGTGGGGTGGTGTGTGGGTGGCGGGGTGAGGGGGGTATGTGGTGTGTGTGTGGGAGGGTGTGGTGTTACTGAGGAGGAGGTGGTGTGTTGTTGTTGTGGGGGGGGGGGGGGGGGGGGGGGGGATGTGAGATTGTGGGGGGGGAGGAGAGGTGAGTACGGCGGATTAGGGTTTAGGGGGTGCAGATTGCCGACGAGGATAAGTACTGAGGGTGGTTGTGGTGTGGTGAGGAGATTGTGTCAGTGTTGAGCTTATGTGTAGGAGCCCGAGGAAGGGTCTTTGTACAGGGTTAGGGTGTGAGTAGGGTTTAGGGTTTAGCGGGTGGGCACACCACCACTACCACCAGTCATCCCCCTACCTACCTTAGGGTCAACAGCACGCTCTACATCAGCCTGGGGGTCCTTCAAGTCGCCCAGAGGCACTGAGGTCATAGCATTAATATCCTCCTCCACTCCTGATATTTGATGAATACAGCTTGCCACGCCACTTGACCACGATGGTAGCTACCCTCCTCCAGAGAGCTGAGGTCAACCTCCAAGGAGGACATGGCCAGGGTGTCCCGGCAGCAGCCTGGTAGATGGGGGGGGGGGGGGGGGGAGGTGTGTGTGTGTGTGGTGCGGTGGTGGTGGCTAGTTTGGGTCAACCTCAACTCCAAGGAGACATGGCCAGCAGGTGTCGGGCAGCAGCCTGGTAATGGTGGGGGTGGGGTGGGGTGGTGTGTGCGTGAACGGTGCTGTGGGTGGTGGTGGGCTAGTTGGGTCGACCTCAACCTCCAAGGAGGGACACTGGCCAGCACTGGGTCGGGCAGCAGCACTGGTAGATGGGGGGGGGGGGGGGGGGGGGGGGGGGCGTGCCGGTGGTGGTGGTGGTGGCTAGTCTGGGTCGACCTCAACCTCCAAGGAGGACATGGCCAGGGTGTCGGCAGCAGCCTGGTAGATGGGGGGGGGGGGAGGGAGGGGTGTGTGTGTGTGGTGTGTGTGCGGTGGTTTGGTATATGGTGGTGGTGCTAGTTTGTCGACCTCTACCTCCAAGGAGGACATGGCCAGGTGTCAGCAGCAGCCTGGTAGATGAGTGTGTGTGTGTGTTGGGGGGGGGGGGGCCTAGTCTGGGGTCAACCTCCAAGGAGGACATGGCCAGGGTGTCAACAGCAGCCTGGTAGATGGATGTAGTGATGTGTGTGTTTTGTGTGTGGGGGGGGGCTAGTCTGGGTCAACTCCTAGCGAGACATGGCCAGGGTGTCAGCAGCAGCCTGGTAGATGGAGTGTGTGTGTGTGTTGAGGAGGGGCCTAGTCTGGGTCAACCTCCAAGCGAGGACATGGCCGGCGGTCATCAGCAGCCTGGTAGATGGAGGAGTGTGTGTGTGTTGGGGGGGGGGGGGGGGGGGCTAGTCTGGGTCAACCTCCAAGGAGACATGGCCAGCGGTGTAGTCACAAGCAGGCCTGAGATGGAGTGTGTGGTGCTGTTGGGGGGGGGGGGGGGGGGGGGCAGTCTGGGTCAATCTCCCAAGGAGACATGGCCAGGTGTCAGCAGCAGCCTGGTAGATGGAGGGGGGGGGAGGGGTTAGTTTGGGTCAACCTCCAAGGAGAACCACGGCCAGGGGTCAAGCAGCAGCCTGCTTGGGCAGATGGAGTGTATGTGTCTTGTGTGCGTGTGTGTGTGTGTGTGTGGGTGGGGGTGGGGTGGGGTGGGGT
The DNA here is from genome assembly GCA_022414725.1 of Microglena sp. YARC. Lineage (NCBI taxonomy): Eukaryota > Viridiplantae > Chlorophyta > Chlorophyceae > Chlamydomonadales > Chlamydomonadaceae > Microglena > Microglena sp. YARC. The sequence goes on from CM039466.1 coordinate 37,166,644, forward strand.
GTTGGTGGGGTGGGTAGTTTGGTTAAAATTTCCAATCAAGGCCATGGCAAGGGTGTCAGGAGCAGCCTGCCAGATGGAGGTTTGGGGTGAGTGTGAGGCCCGGGCGCTTCATCGTGTGTGTGAGTCAGTGTGTGTGCATGTGTGTGTGCGTGGTAGTAGTTGGGTCAAACCTCCAATCAGGCCATGTGTCAGAGTTAGTCGACAGCGCCCGCAGATGGAGGGGGGGGGGGGGGTGGGGGGGGCGGGGTATATAGTAGTTTTGGGCAACTTCCAATTAGCGCCATAACCAGGGATGTTACCAGCAGCCTGGTAGAGGAGAGCATGCATGCGTGTGTTTGTGTGTGTGTAAGTGTGTGTGTCTGTGTTGTGGTAGTTTGGGGCAACCCCCACTTTTGCCATGGTCAGGGTGTTGACAGCAGCCTGATAGATGGGAAGAGCATGTGTGTGTAAGTGACCTGTGCTTGTGTACGTGTGTGTGAGGGGGGGGGGGGGGGGGGGGGGGGGGGTTGAGATTAGTTATGGTCAACATCCAAGTAGGCTTCACATTAAATGGGGTGGGGTGGGGAGGGTGGGTGGCACCACAAGGCTGGTGGCTAAGGCTTACGAGAATTTAGCTGCCTAAGGCACATGCCTACCCCCCACAACCCCACTCCCTCACCCCCACCCCAAACATGCTGGCCGCATTTATCGGAGGCCAGTTGGCTTCAGGTGAGTATTTTTGTCGGTTCGATGGTGGTGTGAAGGATGCCTGTGGAGTGACGTGGGTCAGTTGCTTCAGGGTTGGCACTGGTTGGCTGTGTGATGTGTGCATTTGTCGGTTTGATAAGCGGTAGGGTTGTAGCCAGCCGGGCGCTGGAAATATCTTGCTTACCCAATTGTCGCACTCCGCTGCTCCTATAGCTCGAAGCACTAAGCCTCAAAAGCTGCGTGGTGGGTTTGTGGCTTAGGGGATTGGAGCTGCCTAAGGCACATGCCTACCCCCCTCACCCCACCCTCCACCTCCAGTGTTTTTCTCTTCAGCTACGAGCAGCAGCTTCTTTGCAACTCCCCAGACTGGCTTTTTAGCCTAACCTAGAGCAACATAGTGCACCTGGAAGCTGACATAATCATTGTTCCAGTACTACTGAAATATTGGGGCTTAGCCCAGTGGCCGGCTCATGGAGCTGCCTTAGAAAGCTACTTGCTTGTAGCGGAAGAAACTATGCCCCAAAAACATTTGACCACCTTTTGCGAAGGATCTTGACCTTGCGATCTGATAACTTAGTCATGCGCACTAAAACTATGAGCCAAAATGTTTGGGTTGCGGAGGTGCCCAGGATAGTTCAAACGCCTGGAGAAGGGCAGAGCGCGTCACAAAGAGACACGGGGGGGGGGGGGCCTTAGGCTTCGGTCCCGGGACTCTGGGGGGCCCAAAGGGGCTAAAGCGAAAAACTGTCCACCTCCTCTACTTGGACTTCACCAAGCATGCAGGAAACCACCACCGCACCAGCCCCGTTCAGCTTACCCCAGGGACACCAGATACTTGAGCACTACAACTTACCCCGAGGGACAACAGACCCTGAGCACTACAACTTACCCCAGGGGACAACAGATTACTTTGAGCAACTACAACTTACCCCGAGGGACAAACAGACCCTGAGCACTACAACTTCCGTGAGGGACAACAGACCCTGAGCACTTACAACTTACCCTGAGGGTTACAAACAAGACCCTTAAGCACTACAACTTACCCCGAGGGACAACAGACCCTTGAGCACTACAAGACGGATGGCTGAGGCATACAGGAAACGACCTCCAGTGAGCACAAAGTATGCAAAGGGGCGGCTCTCCTCTCCTTACCACGAGGGACAGGCTCGTAGCGTACTTGCGGGTTCAGCTCGTTGTAAGTGATGGGGGGGAGAAGTGGGGTGGTGTGGGTGGGTGGGTTGTGTTTGTGCTGTGTTGGTGTGGTTGTTTCTTACTGCCACAGGGACAGGCTCGTAGCGACGTGGTTCAGCTCGTTGTAACTGAGGGGGGGAGAAGGGTGGGGTGTGGTTCAAGCTCATTGTAACTGAGGGGAGGGGGGGGGGGCTGGGGGGGCTGGTATTGGTTAGTCTTGGTTGTTTCTCACTGCCACAGGGAGAGGCTCATAGCACACTGGGTTGTAACTGAGGTGGGGGAGAAGTGGGTGGGGGGCTGTGTGCTGTGTTGGTATGTTCAGCTCATTGCAAACTGAGGGGGGAAGAGGGGTGGTGTCACCCCCCTTGTGAGACTGATGGTGTTGTGTGCTAGCTGGTTGGTGAGCTGGACTCGTTGTTTCTCCCTGACCTCCGCTGAGGGGATTTCTGTGGGTGTATAGGGGCATAGGTTGGGTTGGGGGTGCAGCCGCACCACCCAAAGGGTCAGAGGGTAGTGTGCCATCACTTGTCTGCATGTGGTTGAGGTGTGAGAGCTACCCTACAAGCGCAATATTGAAGTCTTCACTGTAAGCTGTGTTAAGAAGGACGCCTCTGTGACCCTTTCCCCAGTAACTGAGAAACTGGAACAGTACACGTTAGAAACATCGTGTCCCGGAAGCAACCACAATGTTTGCCGGCATCCGGTCAGAGTGCTTGGAGACTATAGGATTAGATGACTGATTAAGCTCGCCAGAGGTTTTTGCATTTCCTAGTCCTGAGTTGACACGGAAACCTCCATCGTCTAGCACTGAGCATAAAACCCACGTGATCTTGCTGGAAGGAGACATGGAGATGTCTGATGCAGCAGTAGGAGATACAACGGAAGAGCCGGCCGACTTGGCGACAGCATCGCATGTGGAAGGGCTGGAAAAAAGTAGCAGAGACTGAAAGCAGAGCAAGAATTGTGGTTAGGAAAATTGACAGGGACTGAAATCACAGCCATCAAGACAAATTCACTTATATGACAGGTTTGCAACCTGCGATGGCACACTTATTAGAAAGCGAAAGCAAAACTCACAACGGAATCAGTGGCTGCCAAAGCTAGGACGCTGCTCAGGGTGCTCTCTCTCCTCGATGAGCGAGAGAGAACTTTTGGGCAGAAGGAGGAGGTTACTGCCACTTCCAAATGCTGCAGCAGGCGTGGGACAACGAAGTCACACTACGACCTACATGAGCCATTTCAGTGCAAGTTAGCTAGGGAGGATTTTCACAGGGGTTATCTAACACTGGCGGGGAAAAAAGATGCACAGCTTCTTCTCAGGCAAACCCAAGGATTCGTTGAGGCCGGAGTGTGTGATTTCAAGATTTCCCCACCCAAAATGATGTTACAAGCTCATGTACCGCCCGTACCGCTACTCTACATAAGCCCAAATAGACCGTTGCGCTCAAACAGCGAAGATACAAGCCCCAAGGTTGTGGAGCGACATCGTGAGACGCGATTTATGTATATATCAGGACTTCGGAAGTCACGAAACAACGGTTTTGTTTCTGAAGGTTTTTTTTTTTTTTTTTTCCAGGGGGGGCGGGCTGTTTTTTTTCAAAAGCTGTCGTCTGACAGTGAATGTCATTTGTTTGCTAACTACCAGTTTTTTGTCATTCCACTCGCCGCAATAGAGCTTCGCAACCGTCTTACAGAACTTCTGAACTATGGCCACCCGTCCGTCGCCACTGCGCTGGGGTAGCCTAGTCGCACTTGGCCTGCTGAAGGCAATTTTGTCTAACAGTCCAGATGGCGCGCCATTGCCCGCGCCACAGCTCTGGGACGCGAGCAGGCAGGAATGTCATATCAGATACGCGCAGGAAATTCTAGCCGCTCTCACCCGGTAATGTGGTAAAGTATTGATGATTTAGACCCATAAAGATTCCACAGGGTTTGCTTACCTGCAGATCGCAAAGACGCTCTGCAGGGATGGGCCTTTACTTTCGAGGGCTGGCCGCTGCTCTCGCAGTGCGCCTTTCGATCGGTGTCGCAAGGCAGCACAACTGGCGAAGCGTTCCCTCGCATCACTAATTCAGGCATTTAGCGCATGGATGCAAATTGAGCAATGAAAACACGAAAAGACCCTGGTACAAAACCTTCTACATCTTTGGACGGGGGTCAACGTGGTGACAAGCTCCGCGCTGGCGGGGCGCGAGTGATGGGATCTTGGCTGTGCCATGGCTTGCAGCAAGGTTTGATAGCCAAGGCCTTCCCTGGTAATTACTTCATAGGAGTAGACATACGACCCCGTCCATCGCTGCTGCTCCTGTCCATCCCGACGCAGTGTCTCTCGTGGCGGATGGGCATCTTCAGTTCCAGAGGGCGATGCTTCCTCCCTGGCCACTACTGGACGGTTGGGAAGCTTTCGATCTTCTGCTTCTCATTTGACTGCAATTCATTGACTGCCTGACTCCTCAGGTGCTATGAGGTTGCACGATCAATACTGAAGCCTGAGTGGCGAGGGTGTCTTCGCCCCTATGGGGATATACGGCGCCAGGTCTTGGCCTTCCACAACATACGAGCCACCCCATGGCCTCCCTTTCCTCTAACACAGTCTCACTCCTGCACTTTGCATGCCCAGGGCCTTGAACACGGAGGGGCTGGGCTGGGGATGATGTGGGCAGGAGAGGCTGTTAGCCATGTTGAAAGATGCTGATTCAACAACGGTAGATGTAGTGGAGATGGAATTCGACGCATTTTAGATGATGTGTACATGTCAGAGACAGTGCATTGACATGCTTTGAGGTTGAAGGATGCATGCGTTGCAGCTTGCCCGTTGAATGCTCAAAGATGCTAGGTTCAACACTATGATATGATTGGCGACGGATTTCGGCACCTTAATGGTCAGAATTGCTGCAGAGACGGTGGCATGACATGCTTGGAGTTGAGATCCATGATGTGGCTGCCTTAAGGAAAAAATAAACAGCATATGTTTCTGTTATTTTCTTACTGCATGCTCTTCACCCATATCTATTACATGCTTGCATCCCAGCCGAAGGGCGAGCTGCTGTATTTCAGAAGCTGTTTCATGCATCCTTCTCATTTAAATACCACACCAAGCGTATTTGAACTTCAGAAAACCTCTCAGATCTCGGCGTTCAGGACGAAGTCATAAGAATGTTCATCGTAGAGGTCCGGGTTAAAAACTATAGATATTGAGATTGTCATAACAACTTTGAAAGTCCTTGTCCTAAGCATACATGGGCAATTTGTCCAGCATCCTCTAGAGATCCCTAGCCTCAGGGGCTGAAAGAGTAAGCGTTCATCTGTACATTATTTGTGAAATGGTGTTTTCATTTTAATCCAACCTTGCGCTCCTTGTTCGTTGTGGAAATTGGGGGACATCTATTGACCAACAGTGAAATTGAATCAGGCTCAAACGGAATCTCGCTGGACGACCCCTGGCAGGGGTTGATCGGTCCTGTGCGTCTACTCCCATCTACCAACTAACAAGAATCATCTCAGGAAAGGTCTTTGGTTACCCTTGAAGAGGAATAGGTACTATCCCTTCTCCAAAAAGTTTCCGAAGATCTGTTTTAGTGTGGACAGTGTCATAAGCTGACTAAAGTCATGAATGGCACAGTTACTTTCTTCATGACTAAAAGTCTATGATGCAAAGTAGACTTTTTTCATGAACGAAGTTATGTGGAGTTATAGACCCTTCTGTTGCAGCAGTCTAGAAGACTGGGGAGAAGAGAAGCTCTTCATATTGCATCGACATCTTTTCATCTTTAACAGAGCCCTCAAGGGGGCTGACTAAGAAGGGTACCTACTTGGCAGCAGTACAGCCTGCCCTAGCGCACACACACAACATAGTAGTCGAGCACAGCACTAGTCCGTGCTCAACTCGGCAATCAGTGCCCACTACTGCCCACTCTTCATAGTCACACTCAAAACTGTTATCAAGGCACTCCACAGCACTCCAAGCTTTTATTTTCAGCTGCGAGCAGCAGCTTCTATGCAGCTCCCAGTTGCTAAGCAGGCAGCTTAAGCAATATAGTGCATCTTGAAGCTGACAAAATCAGCTTTTCCAGTGTACCAAGATTTTCAAGCCTTGGGGCTTAGCCCAGCGAGTGGCTGACTTATGGAGCTGCCAGAAGCTGCTCGCTCGTAGCTGAAAGTAAAGCTTGGAGTGCCTGTGTAGAGGCGACATAATTCAGTTTCCATTTACTACAGATTTAATTAGTTCTTGGTTCATAGTCCAGCGATGTGGCTGGGCTTATGGAGCTGCCAGAAGCTGACCTGTCTGTAAGCCGAACAAGATAGCACCGAGACAACACTCAGAGACATAGCGGTGATCAGCAAACATAGCCATGTCATAGTCTAGGCTGGTCGATCTTTCTACAATATTTATTTTTAATAATCGTTATCCTACGATATTATCGTAGGATTAATGAATATTCGTTACACCACTTTTTAAGTGAAATCTGTATGAGACCAAGGGGGTATTACAGGAAACACCCCTTACTTGTCCATATACCAAAAATCAGGTAAAATGAACCATTCCTGAAGAAGATAGGAAGACAAGAATATCGTGCGTTTGTTCCATCGTAGCATAATATCAAGATATTCATGCTATGAAGGGCAGATATTACTGAATCTTCTGCCCCAGACCCAGGGCTCATGCGAGAATCGAACGCTGACCTTCCGAATTTGAAAAATGTTTCGTGGGGCTACAGGGACCACACTGCTAGGGTAAACACGATTATATCCGTCATTAGGTTAACGTTATATGGTAGGATACCAAAGCTATAATATCCTCACGATGCAACTTCCATATCTTACGGTATCGTTACGATACACGATCCTTACTGTGCGATACTACAGTCATCATCGACTCCAAAGACTTATTTTTAGCCGCTCTAAGACTTAAGGTGGCGTTTGGCATGCTTTCCGTTTGCAGGACATCAACATCCAAGCATTTCCTTTGTAAAAATGTATCGGACCACGTATTTGATGTCAGTATCTTTATCATCATGATTGGCGGTCGTACGGTGATTAAGCGTAGTCAGGCTACCTTATGGGTCCTTAACTTCACGTCCTGTGAGTAACGGCATTACACTGACTGTAACATTTCAATTCTTTTATCATCACTACATTCTGACTACGTCATAAATGAATGCAGCGATTAGCTTACTTATGCTGTTATGGTTGCCTAAACTGTCTGTGTCGCGTGTTGGCAAGTAGTTCAGAGCACCGTTGGCTGACTGTGGGCATCGTCCTGGGGGTGCCCCTGCGGCTCGGACAGACAACGAGCTGACCTGAGGGTCCCCGTCTGTCCGTGCTCAGCCAAAAATAACTCTGGTGACCAGCAAACAAAATTCTCTCTTT
>CM039466.1:37174891-37252391 GCA_022414725.1 Microglena sp. YARC
TGCCCATGTTGAAAGATGCTGGATTCAACCAAGTAGATGTGTGGAGATTGGAAACTTCGACGCATTTAATGATGTGTACATGTGTCAGAGACAGTGCATGACTATCTGCTTGAGAGTTGAGATGCATCGTGCAGCTGCCCAGTTGAATGCTCAAAGATGCTAGGTTCAACACTATAGATATGATGGAGACGGATTTCGGCACCTGTAATGGTCAGCAATTGTGCAGGACGTGCATGACATGCTTGGGAGTTGAATCCATGATGTGGTGCCTAGCCCAAAAAAATATACAAGCTATGTTTGTTATTCTTTACTGCATGGGCTCTTCAACCCATATCTATTAATGCTTGATCCCAGACCGAAGGAGCGAGCTGCGTATTCAGAAGCACTGTTTCAATGCAATCCCCTTTCTCATTAAATACCACACCAAGGTACTTTTGAACTCAGAAAAACCCTCTCCAGAACTTCGGGGCGTTCAGACGAAAGTCATAAGAATGTTCATCGTAGAGGTCAGGGTTAAAAACTATAGATTGAGATTTGTTCATAACAACTTTGAAGTCCTTGTCCTAAGCATACATGGCCAATTTGTCCAGCATCCTCTAGAGATCCTAGCCCTATGCGGCTGAATAGTAAGGTCATCTGCATACATTATTTTGAAAACTGGTGTTTCTCATTAATCCAACCTGCGCTCCTTGTTCTTGTGGAAACATTGGGGGACATCATTGACAACAAGTTGAAAATTTGAAAATTCAGGCTCAACGGACAATCCTCGGCTGGACACCCCCTGGAGGGTTGATCGGTTCCTGTGCGTCTACTCCCATCTCCAACTAACAAGAATCAATCTCAGGAAAGGTCTTGTTTACCCCTTGAAGAGGGAATAAGGTATATTCCCCTCTCCAAAAAAGTTTCCGAAGATCTTTTATGTGGACAGTGTTTCATAACTCTTGACTAAAGTCTATGAATGCAACAGTTATAACCTTTTCTTATGACTAAAGTCTATGAATGCAAAGTAGACTTTTTCATGACGAAAGTTATGTGGAGTTATAGACCCTTCTGTTGCAGCAGTCTAGAAGACTGGGGAGACAGTAAGAAGCTACTTCATATTGCATCGACCATCTTTCATCTTACAGAGCCCCTCAAGGGGGCTGACTAAGAAGGGTACCTACTTGGGCAGTACAGGGGTCCTGCCCCTTAGCAGCACACACACACATATAGTCGAGCACTAAGCACCTAAGTCGTTGCTTCCCAAACTCCGGCAATCAGTGCCCACTTACTGCCCCCACTCTTCATTAAGTCACACTCAAAAACTGTTATCAAAGGCACTCCACAGGCACTCCATAGCTTTTATTTTCAGCTGCTGAGCCAGCAGCGCTTCTATGCAGCTCCCCAGGCTTGCTTAAGCAGGCAACCTTAAGCAAATATTAAGTGCATCTTGAAGCTGACAAAATCAGCTTTTTCCAGTGCTACCAAGATTTTCAAGCCTTGGGGGCTTTAGCCCAGCGGAGTGGTGACTATGGAGCTTGCCAAAGAAGCTTGCTTGCTCGTAGCTGAAAGTAAAAGCTATGGAGTGCCTGTGTAGAGGCTGACATAATCAGCTTTCCATTACTACCAAGATTTAAAGTCTTGGTTCATAGCCCAGCGAGTGGCTGGCTTATTGGAGCTGCAAGAAGCTGCTGCTGTATGCCGAAAAAAGAATAGCTACGAGACACTCCAGGAGGACATAGGGGTGACAGCAAAAATAGGCCATGCTCAGTATCTAGGGCTGTCGATTTCCTACAATATTATTTTTTTAATATCGTTATCCTACGATATATCGTAGTAGGATTAATGATATCGTTACACCACTTTTAAGTGAAATCTGTATTGAGACCAAGGGGGTTTACAGCGAAACCAACACCCCTTACTTGTCCATATACCAAAAAATCAAGGTAAAATTGAACCATTCCTGCAAGAAGATGAAGACAAGATAATATCGTTGCTTGTCATCGTAGATAAATCATAAATATCATTTTCTATGAAGGGGATTATTTCTGAATTCTCTGCCCCAGACCCAGGCTCCATGCGAGAATCGAACCGCTGACCTTTCCGAAATTTGAAAAATGTTTCGTGGGCTACAGTGAACCACACTGCTAGGTAACACGATATTATCGTTTCATTAGGTAACGTGTTATTGCGTAGGATACCAAACTATAATTCTCACGATGCAACTTCAATATCTTACGGTATCGTACGATTACACGATATCGTGCGATACCCTACAAGTCATATCGCCTCAAAGGACTTATTTTTATATGGGCCGCTCTAGACATTAAGTGGGCTTTGGATGCTTTCGTTTACAGGAACAATCCAACATCCAAAGCATTTCCTTGTAAAAATTGTATCTTTTCAGGAACCACCGGTATTTGAGTAGTATCTTTATCATCATGAGGCGGTCGTACGGTGACTATAGTACCACACCAGGTGTCCTTAACTTCACGTCCTGTGAGTAACGGCATTACACTGATGTAACAATTTCAATATCTTTATCATCACTACATTCTGACTACGTCATAAATGAATGCCAGCGTTAGCTACTTAGCTGTTATGTTGCCTAACTGTCTGTGTCCGTGTTGGCAAGTAGTTCAGAGACCGTTGGCTGACGTGTTGGGCATCGTCTCTGGGGGGTGGATCGGACAGACACGGTGACCCTGTTGAGGGTCCCCGTCCTGTCCGTGCTCAGCCAAAAAATAACTCTGGCTGCAGCAAAACAACAAAATTAACAACAAAATGACTCAAATCTAATGTAAAAGAAGATTAGAGGACGGGTGGAAAGGACATAGAAAGTATCTAAACTGTAGTAGGAAGCTGGCTTAAAGATCGGAAATCCAACTGGAAAAAAGGAATACCTCATCATGCTAGAGGATAGTATGCACCTGGTTAAATCGAAAGGGCATCCAGATAGGCAAATGTGGCGATGCACATCAACAATTTCATAATCATTGTTTTTCTTCTCTAGTATGAAAGTCCAACATGCTTATCTTCCTTCAGCTACAACATAGTAACATTTACCATTCCTAATACTGGTTGCACACATATCGCTAGTATCTATCCCAGAGTGAATGCCATAGCTCCTTAACCTTAGTACTCATGGCACCTGGATGGCCTGGACAAGTCTTTAAACTATCTAATCCGCGTAGTATGCTTAAGCTTCACTTAGTCGCTACCAGGGTAGTGCAGGACGCAGCGTCCTGCGTCGCAGGACGCAACATGGGAGGGTCCGTTGCGTCCCGGACGCAGGTTCAAGATGTTGGTTGCGTCGCAGGTTCAGGATGTTGGTTGCGTCTCACCCTTCAGTTGATTGGCCCACCACCACTCCATTGCCGTGGGCTACGGGTTCTGTTAAATGTGAGATGCAGCCTGATCAGTGCACTGCGTCCCAGGACGCAACCTACCAATTTGGGTGCGTCCCAGGACGCAACCTACTGAATTAGGGTGCGTCCCAGGACGCGACCCCTCACCTGTGGTCCGCTTGAAGTACCCTGGTCGCTACGGACCAAGTTCAAGTTCAAGTTGATACGGACCTATTCATTGCAAATATCACTACAGCACAAACCCAGGGTTCCCGTTGGTTAAATGATTGTTTGGGGTTCAGTTTGTCAGTGTTTTTTCGTGTTAGCCCCTCCTGTCACGGATGGGCAAGTCTCTTTAGCCCATTTGTCCTACCCCTAGTTGAACAGTAACAACATACATTGTCAATTTTGAAATCAGGCTTGAGTAGCCCACCCAGCTACACAAACTTGCCTAGAGAAATCTGAAATAAAAAACACTGTAACATTGTTGCATGCATTTTGTGCCTATCTAATATCTATACCTTCAGTATGAGTCAAGTTCGTCCGAAAGGTCCACATCAGGGTACTAGCGCCGTGTGTGTGTGCGTGGTGTATGTGGGTTTGGAAAGATAGGTGGGGGTGAGCTGTTCACATCAGGGTACAACAAAGCGCGCGCGGCAGCGCGATTTTGCGCGTAATTTTTTCAACCCCCTGTGGGCGCAGCGCGCAGTTTTTGCGCTTTTTGCACTACAAAGCGCTCACCAATTTGACGTTTGTGCGCTTTAAGCGCTGACCAATTTGACAAAAGGTAGTACCCTGGTCCTCATCACAAATCTGCCTACCATCCGTTTGACTACCTGCCCCTTTCAACAGGCTGGCAGCGAAGCAGGCCATAGGGCGCCAGCTCATCATTCGTTTGAATACCTGGCCCCCTCACAGCAGGCTGCCCACTACTCTGCCACTAACCAGGTCAGAGCATCTCAGGCTCATCCTTCTTGATGAAGTTGAACATTTTTGACATTCTGTTGCTCCATTTCCCCTGCCCGTCCACATTCTCGCTGCCCGTGGGCCCTTGCGTCCCCGAACTCATGCGACTCACGTCCACCACCACAGTATCCCCCAACAGGTTAGCATCGTTACTACCTCCCCTTAGCAAGCTGCCCTGGCTAGAGGCTTGGGCCTGCTTGTCCTGGGCGCGAATAGACTCTGGTCGACGCCAGCTACCGCCAGCTTTGCCCTCCAGATCGCTCAGCCGACAGGCCTGCTCCACCAGCAGATCCTCCTGAGGGTTTAGGGCATGGCAGAATCAGCAGTGCACATGTGTTAATCTTGTGTTGATCTGTAATTAATGTTTGCCCTACCTGTGCTTGGACTCCTGTGCTTTACTGTGCTTTACCTGTGCTTTACCTGTGCTTTACCTGTGCTTTATCTACAAAATAACAAATAATAAATTTAATATCATGTTCATATGATTTCTTGTAATACTTTTCTAATTTCAACTAATATATTTGCGGTTATTGATCATTTGCTGCTGCTGCTCATGGTTGACAATAAAAGCTATGGTGGCAAGGAGTGATAGGATGATAGGGCTTTTGTTTTCTGCTATGTATATCGATCGCTAGTTTTGACCCCGTTTTGGCAAAATTATGGCTATACAAATGTGAAAACAATATGTTTTTGCCCCAAATGGCCCTGGAGAAGCTTTAAAGGCTACAAAAGCTATACAAAACACTAAAACACTGTGCCTGGAGGAGGCAAAAAACCATAAAGCTAGAACAAACCCACTTTCAGATTTGAAAAAAATTGTAGGATGGTATCATCATTTGCGGCTTCAAATGCTGCTTCTTATGCTGCTGCTGCTCATGCTTCTAATGCTTGCTGCTTCTAATGCTTGCTGCTTTCTAATGCTGCTGCTGCTCATGGGCTTTCTAATGCTGCTGCTGCTCATGCTTCTAATGCTTGCTGCTTCTAATGCTGCTGCTGCTAATGCTTCTAATGCTTGCTGCTTCTAATGCTGCTGAACCCACCTGCTCTGCAAGCTTCGCCATCGGGTTAGGTAACTCTGCCTGCTTCCGTGTTAATGCCTCCACCATCTTGTCTTTCGTTGCTACGGTGGAAGCCAAGCTCTGAAGCTGCTTACACACCTTCTCTGTCAGATCCTGGAGAACAAGAAGAGTTGTGTCAGTTGTGTCAGTTGTGTGGATTACATCGTCTACCAGCCTTCAGACTTCTGGCAGCTTCAGGCTGTGAAGCTGCTTACAACACCGTCTTCTGTCACAATCCTGTGGTCCATGCCATGGGTGTTGAATGCTTCAAGGGTTGAGCAGTGAGCCACAGTGAGCACAGTGAGCAAGCAGGTGAATTGCAACCTACGTCAAGCCAAGCCACCTGTATGTTGAATGTTCAAAGGGTTGAGCAGTGAGCACAGTGAGCACAGTGAGCAAGCAGTGAATGCAACCTACGTCAAGCCAAGCTACCTGTATGTTGAATGTTCAAAGGGTTGAGCAGTGAGCACAGTGAGCAAGCAGTGAATGCAACCTACGTCAAGCCAAGCCACCTGTATGTTGAATGTTCAAAGGGTTGAGCAGTGAGCACAGTGACTTGGTTTGAATTGTTTATGATACTGCCAAAGACGGCACGCCACCAAAGTGCTATGCTGGAGCCATGTAAAACAAGTTTAAATTTAAAAGAGAACAGTGAGCAAGCAACCTAAAAAAGCAAGCCAAGTTCAAAAAGCACGAAGTGAGCAAAAAACACAACCTAATATTGCTGCGGTGGAAGCCAAGTGTCAGCGTGAACTACTAGGACACGAGTGCCTTCTGCCCGCACCCCGCCTGTGAACCACGACCTACAAGGGTGGATTGAACTCCCCCGTTTCCCTCCCGGGCCAGGCATTATTGTCAGCGTGAACTACTAGGACACGAGTGCCTTCTTGGCATCTGATCAGATGCCAAGAAGGCACTCGTGTCCTAGTAGTTCACGCTGACACCAAGCTCTGAAGCTGCTTACACACCGTCACTGTCAGATCCTGGAGAAGTGTGTCCCTTGTGTCAGTTGTGTGGATTACATGGTCTAATAGACTTCAGGCAGCCAGGCTATCAAGCTGCTTACACACCGTCTCTGTCAGGCCAATGGAGAATAAGGAGGACAGTGTTGTAAAGTTGTATGGATTTACATAGTCTATCTGGAGCCAATATCGTCCGGGTGGACAAATCCAAGTCAATAAGAGAGGTGTAGGTTGGAAACAATCAAACAAGCCTACAGACCCCCCCCCCCCCCCCTCCCCCCCCTCAATCACCACCTTGTACTTTTTCTGTGAGTTCTGTCTTGGTCCGCCAGTCTATTTTCCAGCCTCACGCCGGACAGCACAGTGGCACGACTAGCCATCCAAGTCGATAAGAGGTGTGTAGGATGGGAAACAATCCCCCCCCCCCCCCCCCCCCCGCCCTCGTTCACCCACCTTGTACTTTTCTGTGAGCTCTGTCTGGTCCGCCAGTCTACTTTCCAGCTCAGGCCGAGACAGCACAGTGGCCTGGCTATCATCCAGGTCAATAAGAGGGGGTGTAGGTTGAGAAACAATCCGCTGGAAAGACTCTCTTCCTCAAGTTCGGTGGCGGAGTGCATGGTTGAGATTCCAGGTTCATCGCCATGTGGGAGGGAGGGCTTGCCGCAGTGTAATTCCCGCTGCTTTGCTATGAGGGCTGCGGAGCGTCTCAAAATGTCACTGAGGCCCATCCTGTGGAACGATGAGGTATAGGGGTGAGGCATGTGGCATCATATTACTTTTCAATAGATCGGAGAATGTAATTCCCGCTATGAGGATGTGGGAGAGTCTTCAAACGTCACTGAGGCCCACACTGCTGGAGCGATGAGGTATAGGGGGTGAGGGCTGTTATCGAGAGTGAGGGTGAGGGGCCAGGCTGTTATTGAGGGTGGGGGGTGAGGCATGTGGCATCATATTACTTATAAATTGATCCGAGAATGCAATTCCCGCTGCTGTGCTAGAGGGATGCACAGTGTCGCAATACGTCACTGAGGCCCATCCTGGAAGGGGATGAGGGTGTGAGAGGGTCGGGGCATGTGGCAATCATGTTATTACTCAACAAATTGGAAAAAGTAATTCTCAAGGGATGCGGAGCATCTCCACACGTCACTGAGGCCCATCCTGGAAGGGGATGAGGGTGAGGAGTGAGGCTGTAATTGAGGGTATGGGGTGAGGGTGAGGGTGAGGGTTGATGCTGTTATTGAGGGTGAGGGTGAGGGGTATAGGGTGAGGGGTGATGCTGTTATTGAGGGTGAGGGTGAGGGTGAGGGTGGGGGGTATGGCATCGTATTACTTTTCAACAGATCCGAGAATGCAATTCCCGCTGCTGTGCTATGAGGGATGCGGAGTGTCACAATACGTCGCTGAGGGCCCATCCTGTGGAGCAATGGGTCTAGGGGTTGAGGCTGTTATTGAGAGTGAGGGTGAGGGGTGAGGCTGTTATGCAGAGTGAGGGTGAGGGGTGCAGCCGTTATTGAGGGTGATGGGTGAGGCACGTGGCATCATATTACTTTTCAACAGATTGGAGAATGTA
The DNA here is from genome assembly GCA_022414725.1 of Microglena sp. YARC. Classification (NCBI taxonomy): domain Eukaryota; kingdom Viridiplantae; phylum Chlorophyta; class Chlorophyceae; order Chlamydomonadales; family Chlamydomonadaceae; genus Microglena; species Microglena sp. YARC. The sequence goes on from CM039466.1 coordinate 37,182,774, forward strand.
ATTCCTGCTGCTACGATAGAGGGATGCGGAGCATCTTGAGGGCATCAGCGAGGTCCATCCTGGACAGGGATGAGGGCGAGGCGTGAGGCTGTTATTGAGGGTGAAGGGTATGGGGTGAGGGGTGAGGCTGTTATCGAGGGTGAGGTTGGGGGGTCAGGCTGTTATTGAGGGTGAGGGGTGAGGCATGCGGTAATACATTACTTTTCAATAGATTGGATAATGCAATTCCCGCTGCTGTGCTATGAGGGATGATCTGCCGTAGCGTCTTAATGCGTCACTGAGGCCCATCCTGGAAGGGGATGAGGGTGAGGCGTGAGGCTGTTACTGAGGGTGAGGGTGGGGGGTGAGGCTATTATTGAGGGTGAAGGGTATGGGGTGAGGGGTGAGGCTGTTATCGAGGGTGAGGTTGGGGGGTCAGGCTGTTATTGAGAGTGGGGGGTCAGGCATGTGGTATTATATTACTTTTCAATAGATTGGAGAATGCAATTCCTGTTGCTGTGCTATGAGGGATGCGGAGCGTCTTAATGCGTCACTGAGGCCCATCCTGGAAGGGGATGACGGTGAGGGCGTGGGGCTGTTACTGAGGGTGAGGGGGGGGGGGTCAGGCTGTTTTGTGAGGGTGGGTGGGGGTGAGGGTTGATGCTGTTATTGAGGGTTAGGGTGAGGGGTGAGGCACGTGGCATCATATTACTTTTCAACAGATCGGAGAATGTAATTCCTGTTGCTGTGCTATACGGGCTGCGAAGATTCTCAAAACGTTGCTGAGGCCCATCCTGTGGAACGATGAGGTGTAGGGGTGAGTCACGTGGCATCATATTAATTTTCAACAGATTGGAGAATGCAATTCCCGCTGCTGTGCTATGAGGGATGCGGAGCGTCTCAATACGTCACCGAGACCCGTCCTGTGTAACGATGAGGTATAGGGGTGAGTCACATGGTATCATATTCATTTCCATTCATTGAGGGATGCGGAGCATCTCAAAAACTGTATTGAGGCCCATCCTGTGGAATGGGATGAGGTATAGGGGTGAGTCATGTGGCATCATCATACTTATCAACAGATTGGAGAATGTAATTCCTGCCGCTGAGGGATGCGGAGCGTCTTAAAACGCCTCTAGTGCGAGTGTTGGTGATGTGAGCCAGTGTTGGTGATGTGAGCCAGTGTTGGTGATGTGAGCCAGTGTTGGTGATGTAAGAAAGGGTTGGTGCTGGGAGCAAGAGTTGGTGCTGTGAGCGAGTGTTGGTGCTGTGAGCGAGTGTTGGTGATGTGAGCTCTATCCCAATCTATCGTAACGGGATCCAGATGTGAGGCTCGTCCTGGCAGGGGATGCGGGTGAGGGATGGTATCATAATATGATTCAACAAATGGGAAAATGTGGTTCCCAAGGGATGCAGAGCATCTCTATACGTGACTGAGGCACATCCTGGTAGGGGATGAGGGTGAGGGGTGAGGGGGTGGGGCATGTGGCATCATAATATGATTCAACAAATGGGAAAATGTGATTCCAAAGGGATCCAGAGCAGGATGGGCCACATCCTGGTAAGGGATGAGGGTGAGGCGTGAGGCTGTAATTGAGGGTGAGGGTGAGGGGTGAGGCTGTTATTGAGGGTGAGGGTGAGGGATGGGGGGAGCTTGAGGGGCGAGGACAGCGTGAGGCATGTGTAGGGTTGGGCCAACATATGAACGTATACTCATACGTTTTTAAGCTTGTACTAATATATACGCCGTATATTGTTTCTCGAAACGTACGGGTATAAACGTATACAAACGTATGAGTTGTACTTCGAAAAGTTCCCGGCACTTCACTTTCTTGGTTTTCATTCAATTTATCATTTATATGATATATGGCTTGTGTGGTTGCAATGGCTCGGCTAGTGATGCAGATGATAGTGATGCAGGTGGCCCATCATGGGACAGCGAGAATAAATAAATGGTACGTCTTCTATCGATGCGTGAGGTTTAGGGGGGCCAACACGTTTCATTCAATTTATCATTTTAGATATGGCGTATCGGAACGCTATTGACCTCCTCTATCACAATATGCAATACAAAAAACCTTTCACGCATACCATTTTGTTTAAATGTGGCCTAAATTTTATTTAGATAACCAGGACGACACACATATCAGAGCGCCACGTAGCCTTCCATTCCAGAAGCTGTGCCCCTATGTGTGCTTGAAGGATTGATGGTACAAGCCCCACACACGTAATCTAGAGGTCGGCAGTTCGAATCTTCCTCGGACCAAAAAATACTTTTTCTGAAAATCGCACTTTTACACACCACGAACCAAGCTGTGCTCCTATGTGTGCTTGAAGGATTGATGGTACAAGCCTAGGGCAATGTGAACATGGACAATAGTGCAATATAGTTGTACACTTATATTATTATATTGTAGTATTGTTGGCACTGAATGGCTCCCTTGGATTGGCACCACGCTTCTTGGTCGACGCGCTTTCTGGTTGTGATTTCTTTTTCTGAGAATTGGGCAGCCTTACCTTGCCAGAGATTTTTGGCGGAGCCCCCTCTTCAAGGGGGCGGGAGCCCCCATGTTTACCCATTTGTCCGTCCGACCGAAAAAATTATTGAAGCCTGACACGTCATCCAACGGTCGCGTAACTAACTCGCTTCTGTCAGCTCCATCGTTGCCAACACACTCCGCCAATTTTTCGCTTGCGACGCTGCATAGGACTTGTTATGAGAGTTGATATGTGACGCCGATGAAATTAGCAACGTGGCAATACCTGCAAACCCATGAAAATGTCATACCCCAGAATTGCAGCAAATGCCGTTTGTATACAAATCCGTTTGTATAATTGCAGCAAATATATATCCGTTTGTATACAAATGCCGTTTGTATACATTTATATGCATACGTTTGTACGTTCATATACGGCATATACAAATACAAAATAAAGATGCAAGTTTGCTTCTTTATGAGACTTACGAGAGCATCACTGCCTGCACGTCCTCCTTGCTTGGAGCGATGTTGCTAAAGCGTTGAGTGGTGTCCCATTTGGGGAGATCTTCACTTCCTACTCTGCCCGCCGCGTCAGCGCCTGCATCATCATGGGTTGGTTGGTTAGTTAGTTGATTCAAGTCCTGTTGGGGGAGATCTTCACTCCCTGTCCTGCCCGCCTCGTCAGCGCCTGCATCATCATGGGTTGGTTGGTTAGTTAATTGATTCAAGTCCTGTTTGGGGAGATCTTCACTCCCTGTCCTGCCCGCCACGTCAGCGCCTGCATCATCACAAATGAGGTAGGGCGGGGTGGGATGAGGTAGGGTGGAGTGAGGTGGGGTAGGGTGATGTAGGGTGAGGTTCGATGAGGTAGGGTGAGGTGGGGAGATGTAGGACGAGGTCCGGTGCGATGGGGTAAGGTAGGGCGATTAAATTATATATATAATTAAATTATCACTGTAGCACAAACTCAAGGCTCCCAGCTGTAAAACAACTGTTTGGGGTTCAGTTCATCAGTGTTTTAACTCTTTAAGAGTCGGGGGTTCTACTCCCCCTTAGGTTGTCGTCAACCGCGATGGTAGCTTGTCCAGTTGAGGTAGGAGACCGCTCCCCACCCGCGTACGACGGGCTCCCTTAACACCACGCCTCACCAGGCGTTATCATTACCTTTTTCATCAGTGTTTTTAAGACCCTTCTGGTGTCATGGCTGGGCAAGTCTCTTTATCCTATTCGGCTATCCCTGGACTGTAACAATATTCATTTAGGTGGCAGGTAGCAAGCAAGATCAGGCAGTGCAACAAGCAGAATAAACAAAGCAGGTGTGCGCCCGAGGTGCTTGTATCAATAGGGCCTGGTAGTCCTGTCTGCAGACGTAGATTACCAGTTCACCAACAGACAACGGCCTTAAGGATGATGCCCCACGTATCCTCGGGTTGATGCTGAAGCTTCATGCAAGTGCTAATGCTAACATAATTTTCCCAACCCAAGCCAGCCCTACTCAACCCAACCCTACCCAAGCCAAAGTTAAGATTTTGGCCGCTTTGGGTGAAAACAACTTTTGACCCCTTAAACTTTTGTACAACTTTATTTTTGGCTAAGAAAAATCTTTTATAGTTTGAGGATATGCTCCATTTAAAGCGAAAATGCAGTACGGCAGCTATTTTCTTGCCCACCCCCCTCGTAGAGGTGTATGTAAGGTTACCTACTACTGAAGACCCGGAGCGAGCATCCAACCTGTGGCCAACGCATGCAAGACACTATCTGATCGTCACCCGTACGTACACACACATATACACACACGCACATGCACACACACTCACAGGCACACTCACATACACACACCTGTGGCCAACGCATGAGAGACACTATCTGATCGTCACACGTACGTACACACACATGCACACACACTCACAGGCACACTCACATACACACACCTGTGGCCAACGCATGAGAGACACTATCTGATCGTCACACGTACGTACACACACATGCACACACACTCACAGGCACACTCACATACACACACCTGTGGCCAACGCATGAGAGACACTATCTGATGGCGCAGTGATGGCTACCCACTCGTCCCTAGCGCCCTCATCCACCTGAAAAGATGAAGTCATCATGGTGTGTGTTAGTGTGTGTGTGTTAGTGTGTGTTAGCATGTGTGCGCTAAATAACTATGTCCCAAGCGCCCTCATCCACCTGAAGAGAGGCAGTTAATGAGAGCGGTGGGGGGGGGGAGGACAGATAACTATGTCCCTAGCGCCCTCATCCATCTGAAGAGAGGCAGTCAACATGTGTTAGTGTGTGTGTGTGTGTGTGTGTGTGTGTGTGTGTTTTAGTGTGTGTGTGCTAGTGTGTGTGTTAGTGTGTGTGAGTTTGTGTGTCTGTGTAAGGTGGTGGTGATGATGATGGTGGTGGTGGTGGTGGTGGTGGTGGTGGTGGTGGTGGTGGTGGTGCATCTCATCAGATGGATGAGAATGGCGCCAGAGACATTTGTCATCTATCAGATTAGGGGGTTAGTGTGTGAGAGTGTTAGTGTGTGTTTTGTGTGCCATGTGTCAGTCTGTGTGTGAGAGTGTTAGTGTTTGTGTGTTTGTGTGTTAGTGCTTGGGTGTTGGTGCGCCTGTGTGGGGTGGTGGTGATGATGATGGTGGTGGTGGTGGTGGTGGTGAGTCAGAAGATGTTACGTACCCCTTGTGAGACCCCAGTAGCTAATCTGCTTCCTTCTGTTCATATCAGTTGGAGATGAACATTGGAAGGGGTTGCCCTCCCCCCCCACTCCCCCCCCCCCCCCCATTACCCCCCCCACACACACACACTACCCCCCCCCCCCCCCCAGCAGGAAGAAGGTACGTACCGCTCTTGAGCCTCCAGTAGCTGATCTGCTTCTTTTTGTTCATATCAGGTGGAGATGAACATTTGAGGGGTGCCTACCCCCCCCCCCCCCCCCCCCTACCTCCAAGCCAAGGAATGTGGGTTAGCTCACTCAAACAGGCCCTTAGCCCCCCCCCCCCCCCCCCCCCAACGCAGAAGAAGGTGCGTACCGCTCTTGAGCCTCCAGTAGCTAATCTGCTTCTTCCCGTTCATATCAGGTGGAGATGAACATTGGATGGGTGCCCTCCCTCCCCCCCACTCAACCCCCCCATCCCCCCCCCCCCCCTAGCAAAAGAAGGTGCGTACCGCTCTTGAGCCGCCCGTAGCTAATCTGCTTCTTCCGTTCATATTCAGGTGGAGATGAACATTGGAAGTGCCTCTCCCTCCCCCCCCCCCCCCCCCCCAGCAGAAGAAGGTACATACCGCCCTTGAGCCTCCAGTAGCTGATCTGCTTCTTCTGTTCATATCATGTGGAGATGAGCACTGGAGGGGTGGCCCTCCCCCCCCTCCGCCCCCCCCCCCCCAGCAAAAGAAGGTAACGTACCGCTCTTGAGCCTCCAGTTGCTGATCTGCTTCTTCTGTTCATATCATGTGGAGATGAGCATTGGAGGGGTGGGATAGGGACTGAACTGTCGATAGCCCCTGCGGCGTTGTTGCCCTTACTTTGATAGCCACCCAAAACCTGCTAGGGTGGGGAGAGACACATTATCGTTAGCTGATCATCATCACCCACTACCACACTATCATCATCACCATCATCACCACACCACCATATTCCCCCAGGACTGATCACGCATTTAGATGGTTCTAAGCGAGGACAATTTTCCCTCCTATATTTTGACCCCGTTTTGGACCCAATTGCCGCCATAGAATATATACAAAACAGTTATGTTTGCCCTGAATGGCCTTAAAAAGTTATAAAAGCTATAAAAACAGTTTTGTTTGCCCTTAATGGCCCTACAAAGTTATAAAAGATAAAAAAACATTGTCCCTGGAGGAGGCTATACCATATAAACTAGGAAAAAAGCCACTTTCAGATTTGAAGAGAATCCTAGTTGCAAGCAGAGGTGGTTGCAAGCAGCTAGGTGGTTGCAAGCAGCTAGGTGGTTGCAAGTAGAGGTGGTTGCAAGCAGCTAGGTGGTTGCAAGCAGCTAGGTGGTTGCAAGTAGAGGTGGTTGCAAGCAGCTAGGTGGCTGCAAGTAAGAGGTGGTTGCAAGCAGAGGTGGTTGCAAAGCAGAGGTGTTGCAAGTCGCTAGGAGGTTGCAAGCCGTAGGTGGTTGCAAGCCGCTAGGTGGTTGCAAGCCGCTAGGTGGTTGCAAGCCACTAGGTGGTTGCAAGCCGCTAGGTGGTTGCAAGCCGCTAGGTGGTTGCAAGACCGCTAGGTGTTGCAAGCCGGCTAGGTGGTTGCAAGCCGCTAGTGGTTGCAAGCCGCTAGGTGGTTGCAAGCGCTAGGTGGTTGCAAGCCGCTAGGTGGTTGCAGCCGCTAGCAGCTAGGTGGTTGCAAGCCCGCTAGGTTGGTTGCAAGCCGCTAGGTGGTTGCAAGCCGCTAGGTGGTTGCAAGCAGCTAGGTTGGTTGCAAGCGCTAGGTGGTTGCAAGCCGCTAGTGGTGGTTGCAAGCCGCTAGGTGGTTGCAAGCAGCTAGGTGGTTGGAAGCCGCTAGGTGGTTGCAAGCCGCTAGGTGGTTGCAAGCAGCTAGGTGGTTTGCAGTTTGTGGGAGCAGCTAGGTGGTTGCAAGCAGCTAGGTGGTTGCAAGTAGAGGTGGTTGCAAGCAGCTAGGTGGTTGCAAGCAGCTAAGTGGTTGCAAGCAGCTAGGTGGTTGCATGCAGCTAGGTGGTTGCAAGCAGCTAGGTGGTTGCAAGTAGAGGTGGTTGCAAGTAGAGGTGGTTGCAAGTAGAGGTGCTTGCAAATAGAGATGGTTGCAAGTAGAGGTGGTTGCAAGCAGAGGTGGTTGCAAGCAGAGGTGGTTGCAAGCAGCTAGGTGGTTGCAAGTAGAGGTGGTTGCAAGTAGCTAGGTGGCTGCAAGTAGAGGTGGTTGCAAGCAGAGGTGGCTGCAGGTAGAGGTGGTTGCAAGCAGCTAGGTGGTTGCAAGCAGAGGTAGATAGGTAATAGATAGTATGCATACAGGCTAGGGGGGATCTCACCATGGGAGGAAGCTCCTGCTGAACGTGCCAAGGTGTGCTGGCTATCTGCAACGCTCTTGTGGCTGCCTACGTGGGTCGTCTTTATGCGAGACCCTTCGCATCCTGAGGGGGCTGCAAAGCAACAGATGGCGGTGGGTGTGAGCACATGGGCACCATGGGTCACTGGGGTGTGTGCACATGGGTCTAATGGGTGTGAGAGCACATGGGCTACATGGGTCACGAGGTGTGAGCACATGGGCACATGGGTCACTGGGTGTGGTGAGACATGGGCACATGGGTCACTGGGTGTGTGCACATGGGTCACTGGGTGTGAGCACATGGGCACATGGGTCTCCGGGTGTGAGCACATGGGTCACTGGGTGCGAGCACATGGGCACATGGGTCACTGGGTGTGTGCACATGGGTCAATGGGTGTGAGCACATGGGCACATGGGTCACGAGGTGTGAGCACATGGGCACATGGGTCACTGGGTGTGAGCACATGGGCACATGGGTCACTGGGTGTGTGCACATGGGTCAATGGGTGTGAGCACATGGGCACACGGGTCTCCGGGTGTGAGCACATGGGTCACTGGGTGCGAGCACATGGGCACATGGGCGACTGGGTGTGAGCACATGGGTCAATGGGTGTGAGCACATGGGCACATGGGCGACTGGGTGTTAGCACATGGGTCACTGGGTGCGAGCACATGGGTCACGAGGTGTGGGCACATGGGCACATGGGTCACTGGGTGTGAGCACATGGGCACATGGGTCATGGGTTGAGCACATGGGCACATGGGTCCACTGGGTGTGAGCCACATGGCACATGGGCGACTGGGTGTTAGCACATGGGTCACAAGGTGTGAGCACATGGGTCACTGGGTGTGGGCATAGGGGCACATGGGTCACTGTGTGTGAGCACATGGGTCACTGGGTGTGGGCTTAGGGGCACATAGGTCACTGGGTGTGAGCACATGTGTCACTGTGTGTGGGCTTAGGGGCACATGGGTCACTGTGTGTGGGCACATGGGTCACTGGGTGTGAGCACATGCCATGGGCACATGGGTCACTGGAATAGCCTGAAATAGCCTGAAACAACATGAAATAGCCTGAAGCAACCTGAAACAACCAGGAATAGCCTGAAACAACCTGAAATAGCCAGAGACAACCTGTAATTGCATACAACAACCTGAAATAACCAACAGCAACCTTCAAAAGTCTACAGGAGCCAGGAAATAGACTTATATCATATGTACCCAAGCAGTCAAGGGGCTGTGAACCCTGACATGTAATGATATGGGGATATTCGTTCCCTCCTGCAGTTATGAGCTTCTTCATCATGAATGATGGTCAGATCACACACAATTGCCACACAAGTCAAAGGGTTGCAGAACAACACTCTCCTGAACACATGGCAAATTTTCTGGGGCCCTTTGGCATATTTGGCTGAATTAGTTGTGAACTACGCAGTCAAGGGGCTGTGAACCCAGACATGTAATGAGAGGGGAATATTCGTCCCCCCCCCCCCCCCCCCTGCAGTAATGAGCTCCTTCATCATGAATTCATGATGGTCAGATCATACCCAATTGCCACAAAAGTCATTAGGTTGCATAACAACACTCCCCTGAACACATGGCAACTTTTCTGGGGTGTTATGGCTTTTTTTTGCTAAATAAGTTGTTAGCCTTGTTTAGCCTTTTAGGGCTGATTTAGTCCGCTATTAGCCCTAATCTTCGAAGCTTATATTTGTCATTGACATCATACTTATATTCCATCCATTTGTTTACTCTTTATACATACTCTACATAATATCATACCTCAGAAAAGGAATGTTATTTATCTGAAGAGGGCTGGAAGAGGTAATGATATTAATATCATTCCTTTCGCATGTAATAACAATGGATATAGATTGATATAATTGCATTCCTTTCCCATGTATGATCCAGAGGTGTGTGCGTGGAACTAACTACCTCATGTTTATTCCAGACACCGCCATCCCATGGATTGGTTTGTATTGGATTGGTTTATTGTATTGGATTGGTTTATTGTATTGGATTGGTTTATTGTATTGGATTGGTTTATTGTATAGGATTGGTTTATTGTATTGGATTGATTTATTGTATTGGATTGGTTTATTGTATTGGATTGGTTTATTGTCTTGGATTGGTTTATTGTATTGGATTGGTTTATTGTATTGGATTGGTTTATTGTATTGGATTGTATTGGTTTATTGTAGTTGGATTGTTATTGTATTGGATTGTTTATTGTATTGGATTGGATTGGTTTGTTACAGATGGTTTTTTCTGCCCATCTGGGCTGCTCTCCATCTCACAATTCCGCGTCCCCGTGTGAGACCATGGAAACCAGACATGCTCTCCATGAGCACCCCATCAATGACCTTCTTCAGGTCGGCGGCATTGTCCTCAGCAACATGAGCGGCAGACTAGAACACACCTCATCCCATGTCAGTGTGTGTGTGTTTAGGTTGTGTGTTTGTGTGTGGTGGTGGTGGTGGAGGGGGGGGGGGGGGGGGGGGGGGGGGGGGGGGGGGGGGGGGGGGGGAGTCCCATGTCAAGTGCGTGCGTGTGTGTGTGAGAGACCTTCTTTCAGGGTCGGCGGCATCGTCTCAGCAAGATGAGCAGCGGACTAGGACACACCCCATCCCATGCCAGGTATGTGTGAGTGTGTGAGTGCGTGTCTGATCTTTTCAGGTCGACGGCATTTGCCTCGGCAACGTGAGCGGCAGACTAGGACCCCCCCCCCCTGCCCAGCCCCCCCCCGCCCCCCCCCCCCCATGCAAGTCTGTCATCAACTCCGCCATCCTCTCCTTCCTCTCCTTCTCCCTCCCTTCCCCCCCCCTTCCCACCTCCACCATCCTCCTTCCTCCCCACACAGACTCTCCCCCCACTCCTCCCTCCTTCTCTCCCTCTACAAGCTCCCCCTCCTATTTTCCTCCCCTCCCTCCCCTCCACAAGCTTTTTTTTTTTTTTTTTGGTTAAAACACACTGTAGTGGCACTCACCACCGTTTGGTTGTGATGAAGATAAACAAGGCTGAGGGGCATCACCCCCCACCTTTCCTCCCTCGCCCTTGTCCGCACTGCTTGGGCTTGCCTCCGTCTGGGGTCCTGTGCCTGGGCCCTTATCTGAAGCTATTATAGAGCTGGTGCCTTGATCTATGCCTGGGTTGGGGTGTAGTGGGGTGGAGGATTGGTTTGGTTTGGTTTGGCTGGTTTGGCTGGTTTGGTTTGGTTGAGTGGGGTTGTGGTGGGTTTTGAGTGAGTGCAGTGGGTGGATAGGGTTGGGACAGGTTGGGGTGCAGTGGGGTGGAGGATGGGTTTGGTTTGGTTTGGCTGGTTTGGCTGGTTTGGTTTGGTTGAGTGGGGATGAGTGGGGTTGAGTGGAGTGGAGCGGGTGGATAGGGTTGGGACAGATTGGGGTGTAGTGGGGTGGAGGATGGGTTTGGTTTGGTTTGGCTGGTTTGGCTGGTTTGGCTGGTTTGGTTTGCTTGAGTGGGGTTGAGTAGGTGGATAGGGTTGGGGCAGGTTGGGGTGGGCCCCCTTGCTTCCCTTCTTTCAAAAGGCTACAAAAGAGCTGCTGCATTGATGCATGCAGGAACTACATGTTTAGCTTGCCTGGTTGGTATTTGATTGGGTGGGGTTGAATTGGGTGGGCAGTGGAGTGAAGAGGAGTGGTGTTGGATAGGGTTGGGACAGGTATGGGATGGGGCCTTTCTGTTCCCTCCTGTTAAGGGGCGATGAAAGAGCGGCTGCATTGATGCATGCAGGTACCTACATGTTTAGCTTGGTTGGTTGGTTTGATTGGGTCGGGTTGAATTGGGTGCAGTGGAGTGGAGAGGAGTGGGTGGATAGGGTTGGGACAGGTTTGGGGATAAGGAGCCTTTCTGTTCCCTCCTGTCAAGGGGCGATGAAAGAGCGGCTGCATTGATACATGCAGGTACCTACATGTTTAGCTTGGTTGGTTGGTTTGATCGGGTCGGGTTGAATTGGGTGTAGTGAAGTGTAGTGTAGTGTTGTGGAGTGGGTGGATAGGGTTGGGACAGGTTGGGGTGGGCCCCCTCCATTCCCTCCTGTCAAGGGGCTATGAAAAAGCTGCTGCAATGATGCATGCAGGTACCTGCATGTTTAGCTTGGTTAGTTTGGTTTGATTAAGTGGAGTTGAATTGGGTGTAGTGGAGTGGAGAGGAGTGGGTGGATAGGGTTGGGACAGGTTGGGATGGGGCCTTTCTGTTCCCTCCTGTCAAGGGGCTATGAAAGAGCTGCTGCATTGATACATGCAGGTACCTACATGTTTAGCTTGGTTGGTTGGTTTGATTGGGTCGAGTTGAATTGGGTGCAGTGGAGTGGAGAGGAGTGGGTGGATAGGGTTGGGACAGGTTGGGATGGGGCCTTTCTGTTCCCTCCTATCAAGGGGCTATGAAAGAGCTGCTGCATTGATACATGCAGGTACCTACATGTTTAGCTTGGTTGGTTGGTTTGATTGGGTGGGGTTGAATTGGGTGCAGTGGAGTGGAGAGGAGTGGGTGGATAGGGTAGGTACAGGTTGGGATGGGGCCTTTCTGTTCCCTCTGTCAAGGTGGCGATGAAAAAAGAGCGGCTGCATTGATACATGCAGGTACTACATGTTTAGCTTGCCTGGTTGGTTTGATTGGGCCAGGTGGGGTTGAATTGGGTGCAGTGGAGTGGAGAGGAGTGGGTGGATAGGGTTGGGACAGGTTGGGATGGGGCTTTCTGTTCCTCCTGTCAAGGGCGATGAAAAGAGCTGGTGCATTGATACATGCCTGTACCTACAGGTTTGGCTTGGTTTAGGCAGGTTTGGGTTTAGGGTCTGGTGCAGTAGAGTGGAGCGAAGTGAAGTGGGGTGTAGTGGGTGGGAAAATTTGTTTTGGTTTGGTTAGGTTGGTTTGGACAGGGTTGGGTTGTTTTGGGGTCAATATTGGGGTACTATACGATAAAACTCAAAGCTAAGAAAGCATACAGACCAGGGTACTACTTCTTGCCAAATTGGTCAACACTTCAAGCGCACAAACGTAAAATTGGTCAGCGCTTTTTAGTGCAAAAAGCGCAAAAACTGCGCACTGCGCACACAGGGGGGTGAAAAAACTGTGCGAAACGCGCATTGGGGCTCCAAAAGCGAAAAACGAAATCGCGCTGACCGGGCGCGCGTGCCTTTGTAGTACCCTGATACAGACGTGCATGTCATGACACTCTCTGTTTGGCATATCACCAATGTTCATATGATTTCAAATTGCCGTCCCCCAGTCATGTCACACACTGTTTTTATCATTTGACGTTCGTCCGAAAACAAAACGCTAAGCCCAAGTTAGCATACAGGCTTGTATGTCATGCCACACACCGTATTTGTACATCACCACCAATGTCCTCGTCTGTTGGCGGGTTGTTGCCCCAACCTTGACTGCCACCACTCCACAGCTGCATTCCAATCAGTTGTAACCGACTGTCTTTCTGCAGGGGGGCATAGGTGAGAGAGAACATACTAGTTAAGTAGCGACAAGTTGATACAAGTTGGTACAGGATGCATTCCGATCAGTTGTAACCGACTGTCTTTCTGCAGGGGGGCACAAGTGAGAGAGGACACAAAATAAGGAGGGGCAGGGGCAGAGATCGGGGGAGAGATAAGTGAGAAAACAATGAAAAGTAGAGACAGGGGGGAGAGATAAGGGGAGAGGTAAAGTGAATGAGGACAAAAATAAGGAGGGACAGGGGGTAGAGATGCTGGGGGGAGATAAGTGAGAAACAAGTTGAGACAGGGGGGAGAGATGAAGTGAAGGACACAAAATGAGACAGGGGGTAGAGATAGGGGGTAGAGATTGATGTAAGGGGAGAGGTAAGTGAATGAGGACAAAAATAAGGAGGGACAGGGGGTAGAGATATGGGGGAGAGATAAGTGAGAAAACAATTGAAGTAGAGACAGGGGGGAGAGATAAGGGGAGAGGTAAGTGAATGAGGACAAAAATAAGGAGGGACAGGGGGTAGAGATATGGGGGAGAGATAAGTGAGAAAACAATTGAAGTTGAGACAGGAGGGAGAGATAAGGGGAGAGGTAAGTGAATGAGGACAAAAATAAGGAGGGGAACAGGGGGTAGAGAAATGCGGGGGAGAGATAAGTGAGAAAACAATTGAAGTTGAGACAGGGGGGAGAGATAAGGGAGAGGTAAGTGTGATAAGGAGGACATCTGGGGGAAAATACAGGGGGTAGAGAATATGCGGGGGGAGAGATAAGTGAGAGAAAAACAATTGAAGTTGAGACAGGAGGGAGAGATAAGGGGAGAGAGTGCGGGGGAGAAATGAAGAATGACAGGAGGGAGAGGTAATAAGGGATTGAATAAGGAGGGAGAACGGGCGAGGAGAGATAGAAAACAAGTGAGAGAAAAAAACAATTGAAGTTGAGAAAACAGGACAGGGGAGAGATAAGTGAGAGAAAACATTGAAGTTGAGACAGGAGGAAGATAACGGAGAGAAAACAATGAAGTGAAGACAAGAGGGAGAGAAAAGAAAAACAAATGATTGCAGAGGGGAATGAGTTGAGACAATTGAAGATGGACACGAGGGAGAAGATTGACATAAGTGAGGAGCATAGGGAAAACAATCTTGAATTGGGAAACAGGAAGGAGAGATAAGTGAAGAGAAAAACAATTGAAGTTGAGACAGGAGGGAGAGATAAGTGAGAGAAACAATTGAAGTTTGAAGACAAGGAGGGAGATAAGTGATGAGAGAAAACAATCTTGAAGTTGAGACAGAGGGAGAGATAAGTGAGGTGAGAGGCAAAACAATTGAAGTTGAGACAGGAGGGAGAGATGAGTGAGAGAAAACAATTGAAGTTCATAGTGGAGATTGAAGTCTGAGGACCGCTGACGGAGAGAGAGTAACGTGAGAGAAAAACGAATTGAAGTTGAGCATAACAGTGAGGAGCAAGATAAGTAAGTGAGAGAAAACAATTTGGTGCAGGGAGAGATTAAGTGAGAGAAAACAAGTTGATAGTTGAGACATTGCGAGTTGAGCAAACAAGATAAGTGAGACATGCATAACAATGAAGAAGAAAACAAGATTGAGTTAGAGACAGGGGAGAGCAATGAGTAGAGAAAACAAATTGAAGTTGAACGAGAGGGAGAGTAAGTGAGAGAAAAACAAATTGAATGAGACAGGAGAGAGTAAGTGTAGAGTTGGACAATTGAGAAGTTGAGTGAGAGATAATTGAGTTATGAAGTTGAGACAGAGAAATTGAATGAACGAGGAAGATTAAGTGAGAGAAAACAATTTTGAAGTTGAGGGAAGAGATGAGAGATTGAAGTTGAGACCAGGAAGGGAGGATAAGTGAGAGAAAAACAAATTGAAGTTGAGAACAAGTGGAGGGAGAGACAGAAAACATATGAAGTTGAGAGGAGAAGGAGGGAGTGATAAGTGGGAAGAGAAAACGGAATTGAAGTTGAGAAGAGAGGGAGATAAACGTAGAGGAGAAAAATATTGAGTGGACAGGAAGGGAGAGAAGTGAGAGAAAACATGAGTTTGCAGACAAGGAGGGAAAGATAAGTGAGAGAAAAACAATTTGAATTGAAACAGGAGGGAGAGATAAAGATGAGAGAACAATTGAAGTTGAGACAGGAGGGAGAGAACATAAGTGAGAAAAACAATTGAAGTTGAAACAGAGGGAGAGATTGAGAGAAAACAATTGAAGTTGAGACAGGAGGGAGAGATAAGTGAGAGAAAACATTGAAAGTTGAGACAGGAGGGAAACATTAAGAGAGATAAGTGAGAGAAAACAATTGAAGTTGAGGACAGGAGGGAGAGATGTGAAGTGAGAGAAAACGTGAGGAGAAAAATTGAAGTTGAGACAGGAGGGAGAGAGAGTGAGAGAAAAACAATTGAAGTTGAGATCCAAGAAGGGAGAGATAAGTGAGAGAAAAACAATGAAGTTGAGCACAGGAGGAGAGATAAGTGAGAGATAAACAATTGAAGTTGAGGACAACGTGACACAAACAAAGTACAAGAGAAAAACAATTGAGATATGAGTGAGGAGAAAATCAAATTGAACGTTAGAGACGGAGGAGAATAAGTGAGAGCAAAAAATTGAAGGGAGAGATAAGTGAGAGAAAACAATTGAAGTTGAGACAGTGAGAGAGTTGAGAAGGAGAGAGATAATGAGCAGAGGAGAGATAAATGAAGAAAAAGGCGAGAAGATAAGTGACAGAAAAACAATTGAAGTTGAGACCAGGAGGAGAGATAAGAGAGATAATTGAAACAATTGAAAAGTTGAGAGGATGAGATACAGGAGAGAAGTGATAAGTGACAAATTAGAGAAAAACAATTGATGTTAGACAGGAAAACAAATTAATTGAGACAGGGAGAGATAAGTGAGAGAAAACAATTGAAGTTGAGAGGAGAGATATAGTGAAGGAGAAACAATTGAGGGACAGAGATAAGTGAGAGAAAAAACAAATTGAAGTTGAGACAGGAGAGAGAGATAAGTGAGAGAAAACAATTCGAAGTTGAGACAGGAGATAATGCAGGAGACGAAACAATTGAATTAGTTATGACAGGAGGGAGAGATAGGAAGGGAAAAAATTTGAAGTTGAGACAGGAGGCAGGGAAGTTGGACAAGATGGGAAGAAAAGTGAGAGAAAACAAGTTGACGACAGCGCAAGGGAGAGATAAAGTAGAAACAAATTGAAGTTGAGACAGGAGGGAAGAGATAAGTGAGAAGAAAAAACAATTGAAGTTGAGACAGGAGGAGAAGTAAGTCGAGAGAAACAAAGAAAAACAAGAGTGAGAGGGACCGCAGGAATTGATTGAGAACACATATTGAAGGGAGACAGGAGGGAGAGATAAGTGAGAGAAAAAACAATTGAAGTTGAGACAGAAGGGAGAGAAAACAATTGAAGTTGAGAGAAAACGGCAGGGAGACAGAGTGAGGAAGGAGGGAAAACAATTGAAGTTGAGACAGGAGGACAGAATGAGTGAGAAAAAAATGAAGTTGGAGACAGGAGGGAGGAGGAGAAAACAATTGAATTGAGCACCAAGTGAAGAAAACAATTGAAGTTGAGACAGGAGGGAGAGATAAGTGAGAGAAAAAACAAGTTTAGACAGAAGGGAAGAGAAGTGAGAGAAAACAATCGAAGTGAGACATTAGGGAGAGATAAGAAAACCACAGAAAACAAGTTTGAAAACAAGAGCTCAGGAGGGAGAGATAAGTGAGAGAAAACAATTGAAGTTGAGACAGGGAGGAAAGATATGGAGTCGAGAGAAAACAATTGAAGTTGAGACAGGAGGGATGAGATGCAAGTGAGAGAAAACAATTGAAGTTGAGACAGGAGGAGAGATAAAGTGAGAGAAAACAATTGAAGTTGAGACAGGAGGGAGAGATAAGTGAGAGAAAACATTGAAGTTGAGACAGGGAGGGAAGAGATAAGTGAGAGAAAACAATTGAAGTTGAGACAGGAGGGAGAAGATGAGTGAAAACAATTGAAGTGAGACAGAAGGAGAGATAAAGTGAGTTGAAAACAGCGGGCGATTGAGATGGAGAAGTGAGGAGAGATGAGAGAAACCAATTGAAGTTGAGACAGGAGGGAGGAATAAGTGAGAGAAAAACAATTGAAGTTGAGACAGGAGGAGAGATAATGTGAAGTGAACAGGAGGGAGGAGAGAAAAACAATTGAAGTTGAGACAGGAGGGAGGATAAGTGAGAGAAAACAAATTGAAGTTGAGACAGGAGGGAGAGATAAGTGAGAGAAAACAATGAAGTTGAGACAGGAGTGTGAGACAGAGAGGAAACAATTGAGACAGGAAGGGAGAGATAAGTGAGGGACAGTTGAGAGAAAGTAGAGGAAATTGAAAGTTGAGACAGGAGGGAGAGATAAGTTTGAGAGAAAACAATTGAATTGAGAGGAGGGAAAGAATAAGTGTAGTAGAAACAATTAGAAGAAGGCACAGGAGGGAGAGAGAGTGAGAGAACACGAGGACAGGAGGGGAGAGAATCCAAGTGGAGAAAAAAGTTGAAGTAAGTGAGACAAAACAGATAATGAGAGAGGAGCAATTGAAGTTGAGACCAGGGGGGAGAGATAAGTGAGAGAAGAACAATTGAAAGTTGAAGACAAGGGTAGATAAAGTGAAGAAAACAGACAGGGGGAGAGTAAGTGTAAGCACGAAAACAATATGAAGTTAGGACAGAGAGAGATAAGTGAGAGAAAGAGACATATTGGATAGTTGAAGGACAATATAAGTGAGAGTTGATAAGTGAGAGAAACAGAGACAGATAGTGAGAGAAAACAATTGAAGTTGAGACAGGAGGGAGAGAAGTGAGAAGTGATAGAAAAACAATTGAAGTTGAGGACAGGAGGGAGCAGAATGATGAATGCAATTGAAGTTGAGGACAGAGGGAGATAAAGTTGAGAGAAAACAATTGAAGTTAGACATGGAGGGGAGAGATAAGTGAGAGAAAACAATTGAAAGTTGAGCACAGGAGGGAGAGATAAAAGTGAGAGAAAACAATTGAAGTTGAGACAGGAGGAGAGATAAGTGAGAGAAAACCAATTGAAGTTGAGACAGGTAGGGAGAGATAAGTGAGAGAAAAACAATTGAAAGTTGAGAGAGGAGGGGAGAGGGATAAGGTGAGAGAAATACAATTGAGTTGAGACAAGGAAGGAAGAGATAAGTGAGTGAGAAAAACAATTTTGGAGTTGAAGATAGGAGTGAGAGATAAGTGAGAGAAAACAATTGAAGTTGAGACAGGAGGGAGGAGATAGGAGGGAGAATAACAATTGGAAGTTAGCAGTATACAGGAGGGAGAGATAACCGTGAGAGAAAACAATTGAAGTTGAGCAGGAGGGAGAGAAGTGAGAGAAAACATGAGTTGAGACAAGGGAGAAAGATAAGTGAGAGAAAGAACAATTTGAAGTTGAAGAACAGAGGGAGAGATAAGTGAAGAGAAACACAATTGAAGTTGAGAACAGGAGGGAGAGATAAGTGAGAGAAAAACAATTAAGGGAAGTTGAAGAAAACGGAATTGAAGTTGAGACAGGAGGAGAGAAAACAAGATAAGTGAAGTGAGACAGGAGAGAGAAAGTGAGAGAAAACAATTGAAAGTTTGAGACAGGAGGGAGAGATAAGTGAAGAGAAAAAACAATTGAGAAGTTGAGACAGGAGGGAGAGATAAGTGAGAGAAAACAATTGAAGTTTGAGACAGGAGGGAGAGATAAGTGAAGAAACCAATTGAAGTTGAGACAGGAGGGAGAGATAAGAGAAAACAATTGAAGTTGGAGGACAGGAGGGAGAGATAAAGTTGAGAGAAAACAATTGAAGTTGAGACAGGAGGGAGAGATAAGTGAGAGAAAAACAATTGAAGTTGAACAGGAGGGAGAGATAAGTGAGAGTTAAAAACAATTGGGAAGTTGAGCAGATTGATAGTTGGAGACGGAGAGATAAGTGAGAGAAAACAATTGAAGTTGAGACAGGAGGGAGAGATAGAGTGAGAGAAAAACAATTGAAGTGAGACACGGAGGGAGAGATAAGTGAGGAGAGAAAACAATTGAAGTTGAGACAGGGAGGGAGAATAATGAGAGAAAACAATTGAGAGTTGAGACAGGAGGGAGAGATAAGTGAGAGAAAACAATCGAAGTTGAGACAGGAGGGAGAGATAAGTTGAGAGAAACAACCTTGAAAGTTGAGAGAGAGGAGGTAGTGAGAGATAGTTGAGAGAAAACATTTGAAGTTGAGACAGGAGGGGAGAGATAAGTGAGAGAAAACAATTGAAGTTGAGACAGGAGGGAGAGATAAGTGAGAGAAAACAATTGAAGTTGAGACAGGAGGGAGAGATAAGTTGAGATGAAAACAATTGAAGTTGAAGACAGGAGGAGAGATAAGTGAGAGAAACAATTGAAGTTGAGACAGAGGGAGAGATAAGTGAGAGAAAAAAAACAATTGAAGTTGAGACATGCCGAGGGAGAGATAAGTGAGAGAGAAAACCCACTTGAGAAGTTAAGACAGGAGGGAGAGATAAGTGAGCAGAGAAAACAATTGAAGTTGAGAACAGGAGGGAGAGATAGAGTGAGAGAAAACAATTTTGAAGTTTGAGACAGGAGGGAGAGATAAGTGAGAGGAAAACAATGAATTGAGACAGGAGGGAGAGATAATGAGAGAAACAATCGAGAAAACAATTGACGACAGGAGGGAGAGATAGTGAGAGCCAAAAACATACTTTGAAGTGAGACAGGAGGGACGAGAGATACAGTGAGAAACAAATTGAAGGAGGGAGAGATCAGTTTGAAGAAAACAATTGAAGTTTGAGAGTTGAAGTTGAGACATGGAGGGAGAGATAAGTGAGAGAAAACAATTGAAGTTGAGTTGAGACAATTGAAGGAGGGAGAGATAAGTGAGAGAAAACAATTGAAGTTGAGACAGGAGGGAGAGATAAGTGGAGTGAGCAAGAAAAACAATTGAAGTTTTGAGACAGGAGGGAGAGACATAAGTGAGAGAAAACAATTGAAAAGTTGAGACAGGAGGGGAGAGATAAGTGAGCAGAAAAACAATTGAAGTTGAGACAGGGAGGAGAGATAAGTGAGAGAAAACAATTGAAGTTGAGACAGGAGGGAGAGATAAGTGGAGAGGAAAACAATTGAAGTTGAGATCACGGAGGGGAAGAGAGTTGAGAGAAAACAATTTGAAGTTGAGGAGGGAGAGATAAGTGAGAGAAAACAAGAAAAATGAGATCAGGGAGAGAAGTTGAGACATATTTGGAAGTTGAGAGGGAGAGAATGAGATAAGTGAAGAGAAAACTAGGGAGTGGAGAATTGAAAACAATTCCCAAGTTAGACACCCCCGTGAGACACGGAGGGAGAATAAGGAGGGGAGAGATAAGTGAGAGAAAAACAATTGAAGTTGAGACAGGAGGAGAGATAAGTGTGAGAGAAAACAATTGAAAACAAGTTGAGACAGGAGGGAGAGATAAGTGAGAGAAAAACAATTGAAGTTGAGACAGGAGGAGAGATAAGTGGAGAGAAAAACAATTGAAGTTGAGATCAGGGGAGGGAGAGATAAGTGAGAGAAACAATTGAAGAGTTGAACAGACAGAGAAGGAGAGATAAGTGAAGAGAAATTGAAGTTGAGACACTAGGAGAGAGAAAGAATAAGTGAGAGAAAACAATTGAAGTTGAGACAGGGAGGGAGAGAATAAGTGAGAGAAAACAAATTGAAGTTGAGACAGGAGGGAGAGATAAGTGAGGAGAAAAACAATTGAAGTTGAGACAGGAGGGAGAGATAAGTGAGAGAAAACAATTGAAGTTGAGACAGAGACAGGGAGAGATAAGTGAGAGAAAACAATATTGAACGTTGAGACAGGGAGGGAGAGATAAGTTGAGAGAAAACAATTGAAGTTGAGACAGGAGGGAGAGATAAGTGAGAGAAAACAAATTGAAGTTGAGACAGGAGGGAGAGATAAGTTGAGAGAAAACAATGAAGTTGAGACAGGAGGGAGAGATAAGTGAGAGAAAACAATTGAAGTTGAGACAGGAGGGAGAGATAAGTGAGAGAAAACAATTGAAGTTGAGACAGGAGGGAGAGATAAGTGAGAGAAAACAAATTGAAGTTGAGACAGGAGGGAGAGATAAGTGAGAGAAAACAATTGAAGTTTGAGACAGGAGGGAGAGATAAGTGAGAGAAAACAATTGAAGTTGAGACAGGAGGGAGAGATAAGTGAGAGAAACAATTGAAGTTGAGTACAGGAGGGAGAGATAAGTGAGAGAAAACAATTGAAGTTGAGACAGGAGGGAGAGATAAGTGAGAGAAAACAATTGAAGTTGAGACAGTGGAGGGAGAGATAAGTTGAGAGAAACAATTGAAGTTGAGACAGGAGGGAGAGATAAGTGAGAGAAAACAATTGAAGTTGAGACAGGAGGAGAGATAAGTGAGAAGAAAACAATTGAAGTTGAGACAGGAGGGAGAGATAAGTGAGAGAAAACCAATTGAAGTTGAGACAGGAGGGAGAGATAAGTGAGAGAAAACAATTGAAGTTGAGACAGGAGGGAGAGATAAGTGAGAGAAAACAATTGAAGTTGAGACAGGAGGGAGAGATAAGTGAGAGAAAACAATTGAAGTTGAGACAGGAGGGAGAGATAAGTGAGAGAAAACAATTGAAGTTGAGACAGAGAGGGAGAGATAGTGAAACAATTGAAGTTGAGACAGGAGGGAGAGATAAAGTGAGAGAAAACAATTGAAGTGAGACAGGAGGCGAGGAGAGAAAACAGAAGTAGGGAAGAGTGAGAGAAAACAAAATTAAGCAGGGACATGTTAGTTCAGGATGCATTCCAGTCAGTTGCAACCGGCTGTCTTTCTGCAGGGGGACATAAGTGATAGTGAACAATTCAATAACAGTCTTGGAGTTGGGACAAGTTGGTACAGGATGCGTTCCGGTCAGTTGCAACCGACTGTCTTTCTGTAGGGGGGCATAAATGGGAGAGGACAATGTAAGTAGGGACAAGTTGGTACAAGATACATTATAATCAGGCGTAGCTGACTGTCTTTCTGCAGGGGGACATATCTGTGTTAGTGAAC
Source organism: Microglena sp. YARC (assembly GCA_022414725.1). NCBI lineage: Eukaryota > Viridiplantae > Chlorophyta > Chlorophyceae > Chlamydomonadales > Chlamydomonadaceae > Microglena > Microglena sp. YARC. Next base: position 37,204,810 of record CM039466.1, read on the forward strand.
AATCTAAGTACAGTCTTGCAGTTAGGACACGTTGTTACAAGATGCATTATAATCAGGCGTAGCCGACTGTCTTTCTCCAGGGGGACATACCTGCGAGAGGGCACAATCTAAGTACAGTCTTGCAGTTGGGACAAGTTGGTACAAGATGCATTATAATCAAGTGTAACCGAATGTCTTTCTCCAGGGGGACATACCTGTGAGAGGGCACAATCTAAGTACAGTCTTGCAGTTGGACAAAGTTGTTACAAAGATGCATTCTAAGCAGGCGTAGCCGACTGTCTTTCTCCAGGGGGACAAATCTGTGAGAGGGCACAATCTAAGTACAGTCTTGCAGTTGGGACTAGTTGTTACAAGATGCATTCTAAGCAGGCGTAGCCGACTGTCTTTCTCCAGGGGGACATATCTGTGAGAGGGCACAATCTAAGTACAGTCTTGCAGTTGGGACAAGTTGTTACAAGATGCATTCTAAGCAGGCGTAGCCGACTGTCTTTCTCCAGGGGGACATATCTGTGAGAGGGCACAATCTAAGTACAGTCTTGCAGTTGGGACAAGTTGTTACAAGATGCATTCTAAGCAGGCGTAGCCGACTGTCTTCCTCCAGGGGGACATATCTGTGAGAGGGCACAATCTAAGTACAGTCTTGCAGTTGGGACACGTTGTTACAAGATGCATTATAATCAGGCGTAGCCGACTGTCTTTCAGCAGGGGGAGCATTAGTGAGATAGAACAATCGAAGTAGGGACATGGGGGAGAGATAAGTGGGAGAGAAACAAATGAAGGGCCAGTCTTGGAGTTGGGACAAGTTGTTACAAGATGCATTATGATCAGGCGTAACCCACTGTCTTTCTGCAGGGGAACATATATGTGAGAAGGTACAATCAAAAGGTTAACCGGGAATTCTTACGCCCTCCCACAGGGCGTGAGATTGAAGGAACACCTCCGTTCGCTTGGTCTGGGTAATGGTTGCTGATCAAAAATGAAGGATTGAAGTTAGTAATGTTATTTCAAGATGCCATCAGTTACGCTACACTACAACATGCTACACTACACAACGCTACACTAGAACATGCTACACTACACAACGCTACACTACAACATGCTACACTACACAACGCTACACTACAACATGCTTCACTGCACAACGCTACACTACACAACGCTGCGCTATACATCGCTAAGCTAAATTCATGAGCCCAGAAGTACCTCATCACCTCAACTGCATCAGGCAAGTTTCAGCAAAGTAGCTCATTGATGTCGGGAATGGATGCTTATTATAACGCAGCTGGTGCTTAAACACTACACTACGCTAAGCTAAATTCCTGAGCCCAGAAGTATCTCATCACCTCAACTGCCTCAGGCAAGATTCAGCAAAGTAGCTCATCCATGTCGGGAATGGATGCCTATTATAACGCAGCTAATGCTTAAACACTTCACTACGCTAAGCTAAATTCCTGAGCCCAGAAGTATCTCATCACCTCAACTGCCTCGGGCAAGTTTCAGCAAAGTACCTCTGTCGATGTTGGGAATAGATGCCTGTTGAGCTTGTACACTAAACTCCACTACATTAAACTACACTATGCTACACTATGCTACACTATGCTACACTGCAATCAACTAAATTCCTGAGCCCAGAAGTCCCTCCTCACCTCGACTGCCCCAGAAGGGTTTCTACAAAGCAGCTCGTCGATGTCGGGAATGGATGCCTCTTCTGTCTCAGCTGCTGCTGCCATGATCAGCTCTCGGTGCTCAGGGAACAAGGAAGCATGGTCCACCCCACCATCCTGGGCCGAGGCCTGGAATGGGTCCTGGATGCAGCAGCAATGAGTATGACTGTAAGCTTGAGCTTGATAGTTAGTTAGTTAGTTAGTTAGTTAGTTAGTTAGTTAGTTAGTTAGTTAGTTAGTTAATTAGTCAGTTAGTTAGTTAGTTAGTTAGTTAGCTAGTTAGTTAGTTAGTTAGTTAGTTAGTTAGTTAGTTAGTTAGTTAGTTAGTTAGTTTGATGTTCATGGAACAAGAAAGCATGGCCCACTCCACCATCCTGGACCGAGGCCTGGAATGGGTCCTGGATGCAGCAGCAATGAGTGTGACTGTATGAGCTCGAGCTTGAGCTTGAGCTTGATATTTAGTTAGTTAGTTAGTTAGTTAGTTAGTTAGTTAGTTAGTTAGTTTGATGTGCATGGAACAAGGGAGCATGGCCCACCCCACCATCCTGGACCGAGGCCTGGGATGGGTCCAGCATACCTCAACAATGAGTGTGAGCTCAAGCTTGGGGTTATGAGCATGCACAGTGCTGTGTAGGAGTGCGTGGATAGCCAGATGTGTGTGTATGTGCGTGCACAGTGGTCCTGGTGGGGTCCAGGATGATGGGGTAAGCCAGAGCTTAGGCATGGTTTTTTTTTAAGCTTGAGCTTAGGCATGGGGTTTAGTTATTTAATCGGACCTCCTTCTTTTCCTCTCCCTTACTCCGCCCCTCCCCTCCCCTCCCCACCTGATCTCCACCTCCTCACGTTCAACCCAGTAGGAGAACCAGTCTCAAGATTCCCAATGCGTGACGCATTCCCAGAGGCCGACATCTCCGACCTTGCCACCCACCATTGGGTACCGGTTCAGTAACCCCTCCCTCCCTTCCCTCCTTTCTGATTCCCACCTTCAATTCAGTTGGAGCACCAGTCCCAAGTTTACTGCTGAGTGACACATCGCCGGAGGCCGACACCTCCGACCTTGCCACCCCTCTATTGGGTGTGCAGTTCAGTCATCCCTCCTGTCCCCCTCCCTGGCTCCCCTTCACATATGATCCCTTCAACCCCCCTCACTTCATCCTCTCCTATCTGATTCCCACCTTCAATTTAGTGTGCGCACCAGTCTCAAGTGTCCTGCTGAGCGTCGCGTCGCCGGAGGCCGGCACCCCTGGCCTTGCCACCCCACCATTGGGTATGCAGTCCAGTAATCCCACCTTCCCCCCTCCCTTACTCCTCTTCCCTCCTATCTGATTCCCACCTTCAATTCAGTGGGAGCACCAGTCTTAAGTGTCCTACTGAGTGTCGCGTCTCCAAGCCGATTGGATATGCAGTTCAGTAATCCCTCCCTTCCTCCCCTTCACATATGATCCCTTCACCCCTCTCTCCTCCCCTTCTATCTGATTTCCACCTTCAATTCAGCCGGGGCTACAGTCTCAAGAGTTCCAATGAGTGATGCATCCCCAGAGGCCGACACCTCCGACCGTGCCACCCATCATTGGGTATGCAGTTTGGTATTTCCTCCTCCCCCTCAACCCCTCAGACCCCATTTATTACCCCACCTTCAATTCAGTGGGAGCACCAGTCTCAAGAGTTCCGATGAGTGATGCATCCCCAGAGGCTTACAGCTCCGACCTTGCCATCCCACCATTGGGTATGAAGTTCAGTAATCCCTCCTACCCCCCACCCTTACTCCCCTTCCTATCAGATCCCCACCTGCTCCCCCTTCACACCTCAGACCACATCTATCCCCACCTTCAATTCAGTGGGAGCCCCAGTCTCAAGAGTCCCGATGAGTGAGGCATCGCCCGAGGCCGACACCTCCGACCTTGCCACCCCACCATTGGGAGTGTTACTTGTTGTAAAGCGAGACATGACCCCGCCCCAGAAGCCATTCTCCTCACGGCCGCCATTGGGCTGAGAAGCCATGTCCAAGCTGGGGTGAAGCCCACTGAGGGAGCTGCTGAAGCTGCCGGCTGTACCTGTGAGCGGAACAGAGAGATAGGGGTTCCTCAGTTGAGGTTGTGGGATGTGAGATGATGTGAGGTATAGAGCTGAGAAGTCATATCCAAGCCGGGGTGAAGCCCACTGAGGGAGCTGCTGAAGCTGCCGGCTGTACCTGTGAGAGAAACAGAAAGAGAGGTGTTACTTAAGTGAGGTGAGGTGAGGTGAGGTGACTTGAGGTGAAGTGAGGTGCTTCATAAGGCAGTGGACACTGAGGGAGCTGCATGAGCTGCTGGATGTACCTGTGAGAGAAGAGAAGGGGTAACTGAGCTGATTTGAGCTGAGTAATAGAACTTAGTTAGAGAGCTGAGAGGTAACCACTAAACTCAAATGAACTGAACACAACCAGGGTAATTCAAAGCAAGCGCTTTTGCGCTTTTTAGCGCTGACTTTTTGACCCCCTCTGCACTTTAAGCGCAGTTTTTTGCAACCCCTTGTGGGCGCTGCAAGCAATTTTTGCGCTTTTTGCACTACAATGCGCAGTTTTTTTGTTATCAAGTGCGCTAAAGCGCTGGCCAATTTGGCCATTTGAAGTACCCTGAAATCAACCCAAGAAAGCTGACCTAAACTGAACAAAAGTAAACTGAACTCATGGGAAGTAAACAGAAATTAACTGAATAAATCTGAAGTGAACTAAACTGAACTTAACCGAACGCGAGTAAACTGAAGCAAACTAAACACAAGGGAAGTAAACAGAAATTAACTGAATAAATCTGAAGTAAACTGAACTCAACTCAACTGAAGTAAACTAAAGAAATCTGAAGTGAACTCAACTGAAGTAAACTGAACTCAATTGAACTGAAGTAAAGTAAAGCAAACTGAAGTAAAGTAAAGTAAAGTAAAGTAAAGTAACGTACATAACGTAACGTAACGTAAATTAAATTAAAGTAGAGTAAAGTAAAGTAAAGTAAAGTAAAAGTACAGTACAGTACCAGTAAAGTGAATTATCTATCCCCCCCCCCCCCCCCCCCCGACACAGTTTTGACTTTTTTCTGATGGTTTCGGGGCTTACGACGAATGGCCTCGATTCTGACATGCGGTACACGGGCAACGTTTTAGCCGGGCCCTGAAATGAAGTAAACTGAATTAAACTTAGTAACTCAAGTAAACTTAGTACCTGAAGTAAACTGAATTAAACTTAGTAACACGAGCAGTAACATGAACACTCATAGCAGCACCAGCCTACCTGCTGCAAAACCTGCAGCAGCCTCCAATGTGGCGCTTGCAGAAGCTGCTGCTGAGGAATGGGGCTAAATCATCTAGCTTACGTGAGTAACACTAACACTCCAATACGAACACTAACACTTCACTATTAAGACTCATACCAACACCAGCCTACCTGCTGCAACAGCTGCAGCAGCCTCCAAGGTGGCGCTTGCAGAAGCCAAATTATCTGAAGTGTCCACTCTGTTGGTGCCCGCACCACCACCTGTGCAATCCAAAGGTGGGGGGTCATGAGAAGTTGCCTTTGGATATTAATGATTGTATGAATCCAATGATTGTATGAAGAGATTGGATCAAATATATGTTGATGCCCGCACCACCACCTGTGCAATACAAAGGTGGGGGGTCGTGAGAAGTTGCCTTTGTTTATCAATGACTGTATGAATTCAATGATTGTTTGAATCCTGCTGCAGCCCCTGCAAGAGTATCCAAGGCTTCCAATCTGCTGGTGCCTGCACCACCATCTGTGCGATTTTAAGGTGGGAGGTCGCAAGAAGTTGCCTTTGTTTACCAATTATTGTATGAAGAGATTGGATCAAATATATTTTGATTTTGAGAATGCTTTGATTTTAATTGATTAGGCTACTGTATTCAGGGCTAGAGCCATGTGAACTTCGAATATTTACATACGATGATACAGGGTTAGCCACGTTTAATAGTTAATTACCTAGTAATTTGGTCAGTTAATAGGCTGAGTAACCACAACCAAGTTGAACTTCAGATACTAACACCAGGGTTCTACATTTAATCAAATTGGTCAGCACTTTGTAATGAAAAAAACGCAAAAACTCACAGGGGGTTATAAACACTGCGCGAAACGCGCAGTGAGGCTCAAAAAAAGCGTGCGCGAAATTGAAATCTTTGTAGTACCCTGATTTACATACCATGATACAAGGGTAGCCACGTTTAATATTTAATTACTGTTACACACTGTGCTGTGAGAGAGCACCTGACACAACGGCACAAAAAAAAAAAAAAAAGATAACGCCTGGAGGGGCGTGGTGTTAAGGGGACCCTCCCGTACGCCGCAGCTGGGGAAAGTCACCATGGCAGACATATTAAGTGTCACCCTCCAGGCGGGAGGGACAACGGCACCACCTTATCCGGCACGATATCTACACTCGGGCTTAGCCTCTTTCAGTGATTTACAATGGTCTAGTGGTAGACCAGATCGCCTCAGAATGAAGAGTCGGGGGTTCGACTCCCCTTTCGGTCGCTCTTGGCATTGCAGGTCGTCGTCAACCGCGATGGTAGCTTGTCCAGTTGAGGTAGGAGACCGCTCCCCACCCGCGTACGACGGGCTCCCTTAACACCACGCCCCACCAGGCGTTATCATTACACTCGGGCTTGCAGAACAGCTAGGCATCCCCAGCAGCACATGTGCTAACTTGGACTTACATGTACTACTTGGCTCAAGCACCGGCTACCTTCAGCCTACTTGATGTAATAGTTCATTACCTAGTAACTTGCCCCATACTTGGCGAGCGGGCCCCTTAAGGCCACTTGGACTTTTTGGGGGTGCTTGGAAATGGAGATTTTTATTTTTCTATATTTTATAAAAAGCAGCAATTGGTATCATGTCACATGGTCACACATGCTTGGTGTAATTTGAGTCATGTCACGCTATCACACAGGCATGGCATAGTCAGCTGTGTAGGGGTCGGCAATATGCTATCATATGATATCATGTCATCATATGATATCATATGATGCCGGTGGTCTGACTAGGTAACTTTGGCCTGGGCCGTCATATCATATGATATTAAATCATATGGTTTTGGAAAATTATCATATGATATCATACTCGTCTTTGGTCAACATCATATGATTTGCCGTTCCCTACTTCTATGTGGCGCCAGATTATGACATTGAAACCCTGAACCCAGAAACCCTGTACTCCCTTATCCTATATAGTCCTATATGCATAATGCATTTCTCCTCCTTCACTCCCAAGGGACGCCCTGGTTAAAAAGGAGATAGAGGAAAATGTTAAGTTACGCTTTCCTCCCGGCCACCATTAGGCTGAGAGGCCAAGTACAAGCCAGAGGGCCTCTCTCTCCCTCCATCCCCCCTACGCGCCCCTCCCTACCCACCCCGCCCCTTCCTCCCTTCCTCCCTATCCACCCTCCCTACCCACCCTCCCTACCCACCCCGCCCCTTCCTCCCTTCCTCCTTATCTACCCTCCCTACCCACCCCTCCCTACCTTGCTGCATAGACGCCCTGGTTAAGAAGGAGAAGATAGAGGGAAATGTTAAGTTCCTAGGTAATTCACTATTACATCAAGTAGGCTGAAGTAGACATACAACACCAAGCCCCACCTGTGCTGCTTAGGGCTGACAGATTAGTGGCCCTGCTGCTGCTTGTGGAGGGGCATCCACTCCACCCCCACATCCACCAACGCCACCTCCACCACACACAATCACCCTCCCACCCTCTCCAGTCCACTCATCCATATGACTCCCTTACACCAAGATACCACTTGTGCTGCTTAGGGCGGACAGATTAATGGCGCTGCTGTTGCTTGTGGAGGGGCGCTCAAGGCGCTGGAGTGTAACATACATACATTTCAATTACAGAAACATACATACATACATACATACATACATACATACATACATACATACATACATACATACACACATACATATATACATGCAAACATACAGCCATTCTCTTATACCAAGTCCCCACCTGTGCTGCTCAGGGCGGACAGATTAGTGGCCCTGCTGTTGCTTGTGGAGGGGCATCCACCCCACCCCCACATCCACCAACGCCACCTCCACCTCCACCACACACCCTCACCCTCCCTCCCTCTCCGGTCCACTCATTCATATCGCTCTCCTACACCACGACCCCACCTGTGCTGCTGAGGGCTGACAGATTAGTGGTGCTGCTGTTGCTAGTGGAGGGGCATCCACCCCACCCCCACATCCACCAACGCCACCTCCACCACACACAATCACCCTCCCACCCTCTCCGGTCCACTCATCCATAGGACTCTCTTACACCAAGATCCCACCTGTGCTGCTTAGGGCGGACAGATTAGTGGCGCTGCTGTTGCTTGTGGAGGGGCGCTCAAGGCGCTGGAGGAGTTTCATGACGGCAGAGACACCCTTGGGACCGGAGTCGGTGGTCTTGGCCACGGCAGGGGAGGACTTCTTGATGGCTATTCGCCGTTTGGCAATGACTGCCATGTCATCCAGGACGTCTTTCTTGTATGGGATTCGCCATTTGTCGAGCTGAGTTGGGGGGTGGGGGGTAGGTGTGGGTGGGAAGGGGTAGGTGTGTGGGGGGGTGGGGGAGGGAGGGGGGGGGAGGGGAAAGGAGGTGAGGTGGTTTACCGTTTGGCAATGAGCGCCATGTCATGTAGGCGTCTTTCGTGTATGGGATTCCCCATTTGTCGAGCTGAGTTAGGGGCGGGGGAGAAGGGGGGAAAGGGAAGAGTGGGAAGGAGGAGGTTTTGTGTATGTGGGGGGGGTGGGTGGGGGGAGGAGAAGGGAGATGTTTTCGCCGCCTGGCAATGAGCGCCATATCATCTACGACGTCTTTCGTGTATGGGATTCGCCATTTGTCAAGCTGAGTTGGGAGGGGGGGGGGGGGGGGGGGGAGGAGGGGTATAGGGTTTAGGGTTTACACCCAAACCCACACACACCAACTCAGCCACTCACCCCAACAGTCACACCGCACTGTCCTTGCCACCTACCAGTGTATCGTGTATGTGCTTGAAGCTGGCGCCAGCCACTGAGACGAGCCGACGGCTATCATAGGTTAGTGGGGCCATGTTCTCCACACCACCACCATCATCACCGCCAACACCACCAACTACTCTATTGCCCCCCCCCCCCCCCCCCCCCCTCCCATAACCACCTACCCACCCAGCCACCATACACCCACCCACCAACTCATCTACCAACTCACCCACCCACCAAACACCACAATCACCGACTAATCTACCCCCCCCCCCCACACACACACACACACACAAACACACACCACACACACATCCACACAAACACACAAACCACTGTCATTTGCCACCTACCAGTGTATCGTCTATGTGCTTGAAGCTGGGGCCAGCTACTGAGAGGAGCCGACGGCTATCATAGGTTAGTGGGGCCATGTTCTCCACACCACCACCATCGTCACCGCCACACACCACCAACACCACCAACTACTCTACCAATCCCCCCCCTCCCCCACCTCACCCGAAACCACCCACCCACCCACCAAACACACACACTCCAACTCATCACCAACTCACCCACCCACCACCACCACCACCACCACCACCACCGCCACCAACTAATCTATCCCCCCCCCCCCCCCTCCCCCACCCCACCCACACCCACCAACTCACACACGCCCCCCAACAATCAAACCGCACTGTCCTTGCCACCTACCAGTGTATCGTCTATGTGCTTGAAGCTGGCGCCAGCCACTAAGACGAGCCGCCGGCTATCGAAGGTAGGTGGGGCCATGTTCTCCACACCACAACCATCATCATCACAGCTACCCACCACCACCATCATCGCCGCCACCCCACCATCACCAACACCACCAACTAATTTACCAATCTCCCCCTCTCCCTCTCCCCAAAACCACCCACCCACCCACTAAACACCCACCCACCAACTCATCTACCAAATCACCCACCCACCACCACAACCACCGACTTATCTATCCCCCCCCCCCCCCCCCCCCCACACACACACACACCAACTCACCCACCCACCCCAACAGTCAAACCGCACTGTCCTTGCCACCTACCAGTGTATCGTCTATGTGCTTGAAGCTGGCGCCAGCCACTGAGATAAGCCGCCGGCTATCGAAGGTAAGTGGGGCCATGTTCTGGATCACTTTCAGGGCATCAAGAATGTCTTCTGCCGCTAGAAGGGCCGAGCTGTATGTTTCTAGCAATGAGAAGGACACCTGTGGTGGGTTGGGGTGGGGTGTGGGTATGGGTGTGGGTGTGTGTGGGGGGGGGGGTCATCATGCATGCCTGTATTTGTATGTGAGACCGTATGTGAGTGGGGTCGTGATGTTCTGGATCACTTGCAGGGTATCCAGAATGTCCTCTGCAGCTAGAAGGGCTGAGCTGTATGTCTCAAGCAATTAAAAGGACACCTGGGGCGGGTTGGGGTGTGTGGGGTGGGGTGGGGTGGGGTGGGGTGTGGGGGTGGGGGTGTGGGGGGTCATCATGCATGCCTGTATTTGTATGTGAGACTGTATGTGAGTGGGGTCATGATGTTGTAGATCACTTGCAGGGTATCCAGAATGTCCTCTGCAGCTAGAAGGGCCGAGCTGTATGCCTCTAGCAATGAAAAGGACACCTGAGGTGGGGTGGGTGTGTGGGGTGGGGTGTGTGGGGTGTGTGTGTGTGTGTGTGTGGTGGTGTGTGTGTGGGGGGGGTGGGGTGTGGTGTGTGTGGTGTGGTGGTGTGTGTGTGTGGTGGGGTGGGTGGTGTGTGTGTGTGGTGGTGGGTGGTGTGTGTGTGGTGGTGGTGGTGTGTGGGGTGGGGTGTGTGTGTGGGGTGGGGTGGGTGGGGTGGGTGGGTGGGTGGTGGTGGTGGTGGTGTGGTGTGTGTGTGTGGGGGGGGGTCATCATACATTCCTGAATTTTTTATGTGAAACCATTTTGTGTATGTGGGGGGTCATGATGTTCTGGATCACTTGCAGCGTATCCAAAACGACCTCTGCTTCTAGTTCATCAATGCTTTTTCTTTTTAGCCCTTCCTATCATGGTTGGGCAGGTCCCTTTGGCCTACCCCAGGGTTGGGCAAGCCTATTTGGCCTACCCCTGGACTGTAACATACATACATGTACTGGAGCTGATGGAAATCCTCCTCAAGCAGTATTTGGCGGAGCCCCCCTTCTGGGGGGCGGAAACCCCCAGGTTTACCCATTTGTCCGTCCGACCGACCATCCAACCATCCACATCTGTCTGACCGAGACAAAGCCTGACACGTCAGCCAACGTCCTCGTAACTAACTCGCTTCTGCTGCCACCTGTCGCTCCGTCGTGAACACCTCTCCGCCAATTTTTAACGCCGCTTTTGTTTTGTATCACCTAACGATGAAATCCACTACCTTGTTCTCTTTCCATCCACCCATTGCTTTTCTTTTCGGCTACGAGCAGCAGCTTCTAGGCAGCTCCCCTGACAGGCTGTCCAGCCAAACCAAACACAAGCTAGTGCACCTTGAAGCTGACACAATCAGCTGTCCCGGCCTGCTGACACATTTGGGTGTCGCACAGTGGCTTGCTGAGGGAGCTGCCTAGAAGCTGCTGGTTATGGCCGAAAAGAAAAGCTATCCTTCCACCTCTATTCGCACGTGGAACAACACAACACAGCTGCACGTACATAGCAGCGTGTCCCACACCCTGAGGCAGCTTATTCTCCGTTACCCCCACCCCCACCAGTATTCACCCTTCTCCAAGCATTGCTTGCCCTTGCTCCCACCACTATCCGCACCTGGAACAACACAGCACAGCTGTGCGTGTGGAACAGCATGTCGCACACCCTGAGGCAGCTTATTCTCCGTTACTCCCACCCCCACCAGTATTCACCCTTCTCCAAGCATTGTTTGACATTGCTCCCACCAGTATTCGCACCTGGAACAACACAGCACAGCTGTGTGTGTAGAACAGCATGTCCCACACCCTGAGGCAGCTTATTCTCCCTCACCCCAACCATCAATCGCCCTGGCTCCCCCACCATTATTCACCCCCACCCCCACCAGTATTCACCCTTCTCCAAGCATTGCTTGCCCTTGCTCCCACCACTATCCGCACCTGGAACAACACAGCACAGCTGTGCGTGTAGAACAGCATGTCCCACACCCTGAGGCAGGTCTCTAGGGGAAGGAAATTGACAAAGAGGCACAAAGGCCACTGTGAGAAGACACAAGAGATGATAACTACTTTCCGCCACAGCTTTAACCCTCCATTCGCACCTGGAACAACACAGCACAGCTGCCCCAGTAAAACAGCATGTCCCACGCCCTGAAGCAGCGTATTCTCCCTTACCCCACTAACCACCATTGCTCCCACCACTATTCGCACCTGGAACAACACAGCACAGCTGCGCTTGTAGAACAGCTTGTCACACACCCTGAGGCAGCTTAGTCTCCCTCACCCCAACCATCAATTGCTCAACCCACCCACCCACCCCCCCACACACAAACACACATTATTCACACACACATACCATTATTCACCCCCACCCTACCTATTATTCGCCCTTGCACCAAGCCCTGTTTTGCCTTCCTTCCACCACCACTATTCGCACCTGGAACAACACTGCACAGCTGCGCTTGTAGAACAGCTTGTCCCATACCCTGAGGCAGGTCTCTAGGGGAAGGAAATTGACGAAGAGGCACAAGAACCACTGTGCAAAGACACAAGAGATGTCCGCACCCACGGCCTCCAGGTGGCGGTTGACTAGGGGGAACTCTTCCATCACAAGGTGCTTGAACACACGCTGGTCCACCTGAGTTTGGGTGGGTGAGTGGTGGTGGGTAGGTGGGTAGGTGAGTGGTGGGTGGGTGGGTGGTGGGTGGAGTGGGTAGGTTAACCAGGGGGAACTCTTCCATCACAAGGTGCTTGAACACACGCTGGTCCACCTTAGTTTGGGTGGTTGAGTGGTGGGTAGGTGGGTAGGTGAGTGGTGGGTAGGTGGAGTGGTGGGTGGGTCTTGGGTGGAGTGGGTAGGTTGACCAAGTGGAACTTTTCCATCACAAGGTGCTTGAACACACACTGGTCCACCTGAGTTTGGGTGGTTGACTGGTGGGTAGGTGGGTAGGTGAGTGGTGGGTAGGTGGAGTGGTGGGTGGAGTGGGTAGGTTAACCAGGGGGAACTCTTCCATCACAAGGTGCTTGAACACACGCTGGTCCACCTGAGTTTGGGTGGGTGAGTGGTGGGTAGGTGGAGTGGTGGGTGGGTGGGTGGGTGGTAGGTGGAGTGGGTAGGTTGACCAAGGGGAACTCTTCCATCACAAGGTGCTTCAATACACGCTACTCGCTACCCTCCCTTACCACTCAACCCTCCCAATTGGCCATTCACACAACTCCCCCCACCCCACCCCCTACTCCCTCCCCTCCCCCCCCCTACTCGCTACCCTCCCTTACCACTCAACCACCCTCCACCTCCACCCTCCACACAACCCTCCAAATTGGCCATTCACACAACTCCCACCCACCCACCCACCCTACTCGCTACCCTCCCTTACCAATCAACCACCCCCACATCTCCACCCCCAAACAACCCTCCCAATTGGCCATGCACACTACTCCCCCCCCCCTACTCGCTACCATCCCCTTACCAATCAACCACCCCACATCTCCATCCCCAAACAACCCTCCCAATTGGCCATTCACACAACACACCCTCCCCCACCCTACTCGCCCCCCACCCCACCCCACCCCACTCCACTCCACCCCACCCCACCCACACACACACACCTACCCCCCCCCCCCCCCCCCCCCCCCCCCCCCCCCCCTACCTGTGTAGACAGCATATCCAAAGCATAGTAACCTGCCAGAATATGCTCCACCACCACACACACCCCTACCCCCCCCCCCCCCCCCCCCCCCCAACATGTATGGGCCAAATTCAAATTAGGCACCTGTGCCCCCCCCTCCACCACCACACACACCCCTACCTGTGTGGATAGCATATCTAAAGCATAGTAGCCCGCCAGGATATCCTCCACCACCGTAGACAGGCAGTAGAAAGAATCCTCCTCGTCCATAAACATCAGCAAGCATCCGGCTACAAAGTTCAATACCCCCCCCCACCCACACACCCTCCCTTCCCACCCAATCTCTGGCAGTAGCTCCACCTCCGGTTTTGTGGAACGCAGCCAGCACCCTCCGCATACACACACACCACATACACACCACACCACTACCCACACACACACACCTACACACATCCCCCCCCCCCCAACACGCACACCTACACCCCGTACCTGAGTAGATAGCATATCCAAAGCATAGTAGCCCGCCAGGATATCCTCCACCACCGTAGACAGGCAGTAGAAAGAATCCTCCTCGTCCATAAACATCAGCAAGCATCCAGCGACAAAGTTCAGTCCCTGGCAGTAGCCAACCTCCGGGTTGTGGAACGCATACGCAGCCAGCACCCTCCGCAATGCACTACGCCCACTCTGCTGCATCAGTGGGTGGCCTGGAAAGGTCCTGGGGAGGTCCTTCTCGATCTGCACCAGCCACACCCTGCCTGAGTTAGCCCACGCATGTGCGGCCTGCTGGGGTCCGCCTTCGCTGGGTGGATCACCTGCAGGGTGTTTGTAAACGCAATTCAGCGGACGATTTGGAATCGACAGTCGAAGGTCATATTTTGTACCTCACCCAAACACACACACACACAAACTGCACCAGCTACACACTGCTTGAGTTTGCCCACGCATGTGCAGCCTGCTGGGGTCCGCCTTCGCTGGGTGGATCACCTGCAGGGTGTTTGTAAACGCAATTCAGCGGACGATTTGGAATCAACAGTCATAGGTCGTATTTTGTACCTCACCCAAACACACACACACACAAACTGCACCAGCTACACACTGCCTGAGTCTGCCCACGCATGTGCAGCCTGCTGGGGTCCGCCTTCGCTGGGTGGGTCACCTGCAGGGTGTATTTAAACGCAATTCAGCGGGTGGTTTGGAATGGGCAGACGTAGGTCATCCTTCATACCTCACACACACACTCCCACACACACACTCCCACACACACTAGACCAGCCACACACTGCCTGACTTCGCCCACGCATCTGCTGCCTGCTGGGGTCTACCTTCGCTGGGTGGATCACCTGCAGGGTGTTAGTAAACGCAATTCAGCGGATAAGTTGGAATCGACAGTTGTAGGTTGTACTTTGTACCACTCGCACACACACACACAACACACACACACACACAAACTGCACCAGCTAGAGGGGGGGGGGGGGGGGGGGTAGGGTACTGCCATGGCTGTATGCATGCGGTGGATTATCTACAGGGAGTTTCCGGAGGGAGGGAAGGATAGGGAGGGGGGGGGGGGGGGGGGGGGGGGGGGGGGGGGGGGGGGTACTACTGTGCTGGTGTGGGTGTGGGCGGGGCACTGCCATGGCTGTATGCATGCAGTGAATCACGTGCAGGTATTATAATATAATATGGTTACCAGGGTTTTTTTTGAAGGTGCTGCATTACCCCCAGAGCTCGTCAGGTGAATTTAAATACAAATAATGATTTATGCTTTAATTCAATATGATTAATTATGCTTTAATCATTATTATTCTTATTATTTTTCTTATTATTATTATTATTATTATTATTATTATTATTATTATTATTATTATTATTATTATTAGGGTGATCAGTTTTTTCTTGAAGTTGCTGCATTGGGTAGCACAAGAGCTAAATTAAGTACCTTGGTATTTTTGGAGGTGCGTCATTAGAGCCTTTTGGGGGTGCAGCATTAGAGTCTTATGGGGGCGCTGCACTGCTGCATTACGGTGGCATGGCGCTTGTGGGCTCCAAACAGACTGCATGTAGCACCCCAGAGGCTACTAGGAGTCAAAAAGCACCCCCAAAATACTAAGGTACCTAATTTAGCTCTTGCGCTACCCAATGCAACACCTTCAAGAAAACCCTGATCATCTAATAATTAAACTATTTAAATAAAATAAAAATAATGATATTGAATTAAAGGATAAACAAGTATATTGAAGTAAAGCATAATTAATTGTATTGGTTTGAAGCATAATTAACTATATTGAATTAAAACATATCTCCATGGTTGCCTAAGTTAACAAACGCCCTAAGTTGGTACAAGATTGTGGTACAGAGCCGTACAGGCCCCAAAATGCTCGGAATCGAATTCTGTCTGGCCCACCTTTCGCGCAATTGTGTCAGCTACGCGCACATGTATTCCCGGTCCGCATTCGCATGCGGTCGCAAGCAGCCTTGTACGGAAGGCCGGAGGCAGTACATCAGATGTGCGATAAATTGTGGTACAAATCCAGATGGCGCCAGACACGAGGCCGCGCGAGCTATTCCGAATCATGTTACCGCGGGACGAAAGGCTTATCAAACCCCTACCACAAGGTTGGAGGCTGCACTTCAGCCTTGGCCTCGGGATTTACTGAGATAGCAGTACAACTCGAAAATTTACCTGATTACCTCCCAATCCCACCTCCCAACTTGAGATTTCACACCTTTTCCCAAATCAAAAACTAACTTCAGATGTGGATGTTTGAAACAAAGTTGAAAACAAAGTTATTTTTTTAATTTATTTTGAAAATAAATTTGGATTTTGAAATTTCAAATTTCAAAAAAAAAAGTTAGTCTTCGTGCTACGAAGCAAAGGTAAGACCCCGAATGAAACAATTCAGCTTGTGCAGCGTTGTACCACACTTAGGGCACCCACAATATGTAAAAATCAGTATTTGTTTTGTCCATATTCACCCGTTCTGCCCATGTACTGCCATCCAAAGCCTGATGTAACAATTTCTTATGGGGAAAGATATGCACAATAGGGCTACCTACTTTTATTTTACGAAAACTTGTTTTTGATAGGGATAGGCTCCGTTCCACTTCCAAGTAAAATCCATACCGACTTAGGGAGCCCCATAGTGAAAAAAATCACATGTTTTGCTTTGCCTGCTTCCCACAACCTGAGAGAACCCAACTCTGAGTATATATATGTTGAACTGATGTGGTTGGGTAACTTATCAGCAAAAAAAGTTTTCTTCGGACTTGAGGTTATAGGTGAGAAACATCCGTACCACTCAGGGTCGGACTTAGGCAACAATGGAGTTACATAGTTGTGTAAATATTTAAAGCATAAATAATTGTATTTGTTTAAAGTCACCTGACGAGCTCCTCTCTCCCTGTCCACCGCCACCAGCGCTACTGCCCTCCTTCTGGGCCATACGGTCTTCGTACCGCCGCTCAGCTGCCGCACCCATGGCAGCAGAGACAGCTTCCACGTCAATATTCCCCGAGGCAGTACGCTTATCCCCCAGTCCTCCCGCCTCCCCCTCCATAGCTGCGGCTGTCAGGGCTGTCTGGACCGAAATTTCATCGGGAAGAAGCGCCCGCTCTAGGTCTCTCATATCCCCTAGGGCCTTGTCGACTAACAGTGTGTAGTAGCCCTCCTCCTTGCGGACTGATATGTCTAAGAAGGTTTTCCAGGCCTGCAGGGGGGGGGGGGGGGGGGGTAGGAATGGGTTACTTATTGGTGGTGGTGGTGGTGGAGCTGGGTTGGCATGATGTGGGTGGGGTGGGGTGGGGTGGGGTGGGGTGGGGTGGGGTGGGGTGGGGTGGGGCGAGGTGGGGTGGGGTGAGGTGGGGTGGGGCGGGGGATAGTGGTCGTGCTCCTGTTGTCTGACCCATGCCACCATCCTTCACTGCGTGCTCCCCCTACCCCCACCCCTGCCCCCGCCCTGCCCCACCCCCACCCCACCCCACCCACTTCCACCCTACCCACCCCCCTCCACCCCACCCTACCCACCCCACACCCCGCCCCACATCCCACCCCACCCACCCCACACCCCTCCACCCCACCCACCCACCTCACCTACCCCACAACTCCCGCCCCCATCCCGCCCACCTCCCGCCCCACACCCCCACCCGCCCTCACCCCACACCCATAATTTGGATCGAGTATTGGTGTTCGTACTCCCCTTGTTTACTCCACCCGCAGACTAAGCGCATCTGAAGACCGATAGACCACATAATGAAAATAAAAGAACACCAAACATTAGTTTCTCCTTGACATGAAATCTATACTGGTGGCACCCTCACATACATCACCCTGACACATGCCAACATTCATCACTCCAAGCTCCTTCCCCTTGCCCCATATTCCAAAACAGGTTTTGTGTAAGTACTCAAATGGTGTTTATACAACCCATGTTTCCTCCACCCATAGCGGTTAGTAGCCTTAAGGTTGATGGATCAAACCTCCAACCTACCAAACTAACTTCCAAAGGAACACCACAAAACATCACCACACCTGACTTCCTGACATGGAATCCATGCTGGAAACGACCTCACAGCACCCTGACCCCTGATAAATATCCATCACAGCATACTCCCGCACCTTGCCCCTTATTTCAAAAGGCACGCCACCCGCAACTAGCTCGTCCAGTTTCTTGCTTTCCTCATGGGATGCCCCTGAACGTGCGATGGCCACAGCATCGTCTAGTAGGCCCTCGCTGACTAGGCTCTCGAGGCTAAGGGACTCAGGCTTGACATTGGTCCCGAAGGTGGCTCTGTCGCTAGTCTGGCTCAGGTACTCGGCCCAATTTTGAATTCGGGCAGACTCTTCTTGCTCCCAAATAGGACTGTATTGAGAGAATAGCTCGACGTTACCCACTGCAAATCCCCAGCTATCTCGCACTATCGAGTCTGGAGCCTCGTCCGCCATCGTGGATTAGCAAACCCGGGAAGTATTCCAGTGTGAATGGGAAGGCCGAGTCGGAGCGTGACCAGATGAAAAGAACAAAACGTGCGGTGGCGTTCAGAGCAGCGTTGATGGCTACGAGTTTCACTGCCTCTGGCGACCTGGCGGAGTCACACAAAGAGGAGGAAACCCTGGGGAAACCGGGCCAGGTGTTGTTTTGCAGTACAACCAGACCGGTGTACGGTACAGACCTTTACCTCCCCCGGTCAGAAGCTGGGATGGGATCTTGGAAGCCCCTTCATCTGGTGAGATCAAAAGCCGTGCGAGATCTATTAGCGTTTTGTTTGGCTGCCTTCATTTATTTACTTGCTCTGGAACATGGGGCATCTATATAGCAAGCAGCTTCTTTGGTTTTCCCCTCTCCAAATTGTTTAATTTCCTAGTCCCTGTGAATGAGCCATATAATTAATTTTGAGGTACTCTTCATTTTTATTGGTTGAAAATCACTGCCGCCTATCCGGCTGTCTCTGGAGGTGTAATCAACCTCAGCAAGTGTACTGTTTTAATCACATTTTTAAACAACCTCAGCTGGTGCATTGTTAATTTGTTAGAATCACAGTCTTAGACAACCTCGGCAGGTGTATTGTTTGAATTACACTTATAAACAACCTCAGCAGCGGTCAGCAGGTGTATTGTTATTGTTTTAATCATAGTTTTGCTGCACTTTTTATTCCTGAACGTTTTGCATTTTATTTTTATTATTTTACAAGCTGTTACAAGAAGGATTTTCGCCTCCAAGGGTGGGTAAGTGCGCTGGCCCGAATCAAGAAACAGGATTTTGTCACATGGTTGGAACTTGGAAGACCCCTCTTCGGAGGTGCACTAGAAAAGCTGGTCTCCTAAAATGTGAAAAGGATGAAGGATGACTCAGCTGCAAGATTTTATGGGGATTAGGGTCTCTTCATTAAGAATGCCTGAGTTAAGATAAGTGACAATATGCACACACACATCTTGCAGTCCATTCTCTGCGACTTGTAAGAAAAATGTTCAGAACTTTGAGAATCCCCCGTCTCCGGAAGAATGCGAGGATGTCAGCCCTGCATAAATAAAACGATAAGCACAGCCCCAACAACTACAGAATGTTTGTAGTTACTCCTGCTATCCATCGTCTGTGTGCAAATGTTCTCCGGGATCTGGTGACAGAGTGGTGTGTAAAGGAGAACGGAATCCCTGAAACACAATTTGGGTCCTACCCAGATCGCAATACCCTATTACCCTCCAACATATATTTATCTTGAGACACCATATTCAGGCTGCCAAATAAATAAGAAGTATTTTGTGCGTTCATGGACTTATGTCAAGCGCAATACCTTTTTTATGACGTATTAACGTGTAGGCACTTGTCATATGGGATGTTATATCAGTAATATCACCATAACGGTATCAAGATAAGACAAGGACAGCAAGGCAGAAATGTAGTCAAACGATGACAATAGGTGCGATATTCAGATATTCTACGAGCCGACCCACTGCCATATCAGCATCCCAGTCAAATAAATATCATTAAGCCCTACTCGGGTAGTCGCACTCTGGTCGCGCTAAAATCACTCATCACTCGCGAGTGCACTCTTCCCCCCCCCCCCCCCCCCCAAATATTTTTTAGCTCACGAACAACTGACGCCCAATATGCCTCGTTTGCACTAGCGATCGCATCAGCGACTCCATCGGAGCTTCCACACCTGCCTCGTGTCGAAAAACTGCTGCGCTGCCCATGCCCCTTGCTGACCCTCTCTGTTAGCTGCATGCGTGATACCGTTATTTTTGCACTCGAATAACTCTCCCTAGGCCACGCCACTTTGCCTCCCTATCCTTCTTTTCACTGTTCATTTTGATCCTCCGCATGCTGGTTCAGTCTACACCCACAGCTTCTACCTATAACAGCCAGCCTTTGGTCCCCAATCCAGCCTTCCCCTCTCCTTCCCGACCCTGCCTCCCCTGCCTCCCATCCGTATCAAGAGCCTGGATTCTTGTCAACTAAGCGGCCATCCCTATCAACTACCAAGGGTGCAACAATGCAAAGCTGGCAGCATCTAAGGACCTGGGCTGGGTATCTTCCCTCCCTTCGCCGCCAAGCTGCAAGCCTCCAAATCCCCATGTGGGAATTGTCCTCCCCACATGCTCAATCCATCTTCACGATGTCAAACTCAGCCACCACCACCAGCCCCAGCTCCCCCAGCAGCTCCAACCCCAGCACCAATCCCACCAACGGCACCAATCCCTCCACCAGCACCAACCCCAGCACCGGTATCAGTCGTAGCATCACCACCACCAGCGCCACCAGCAACAGGTGCAGCTCCACCACCAACACCACCACCAGCATGAGCAGCACCAGCAGATTCTCCACCCAAGTACCAACAGACCCATCAAGCCCGGGCACCCCGTCTCCACAGGCCTCCCTCCCTGTAGAAACCCAGGCAGCAGAGTCATATGTGGCTGTGAACGGTTTATACCTGGGTTCCCAGATCGACATAGAGGGCATTGCCAGAAATCTGGGATCATCCAGATGCCTGGAGCTGGGCAGGGACTACTGCATCATTGGTAGGGACCTATTTTGCTTACAAGGGTGTATTCTGGGTGTATAAGTGTGCCGAGGGACGCAGAAAGGGTTCCGAAGATCCCCCTAATTTGCAGTACCTGGCATGGTAGCATGATTTTGGCCCATATCATATTGCAAGGGTAGGGACCGGCATATCTTCTGATGTTTACCAGTGGCGAATATGATATCATATGATATCGGACAAATTGCATCATATGATATTGTATATCAATTGTAACTTTAGCCTAGTCAGACTGCCGGCATCATATGATGTCATATTTCCGTTCCCAAACTGAAGGTATTGGAGCACAGAGGAAAGGTGGTGTAATTACAAGAAGATGGGCGTGTAATGGTAGATAGAGGTGGGTTGTGTGTGTGTGTGTGTGTGTGTGTGTGTGTGTGTGTGTGTGTGTGTGGGGGGGGGGGGGGGGGGCTGAGTGTGTGCTGTGGGTTGAGAGAGGTGGGTTGCGTTGTAAAAGAGAACAAGAGGATCATAGCACTAGAGAAGCCGATGTTTATGTAAGCAGGAAGTAGCTTAATAGCTGAATAGGTATGATTCATAGGTGCTGCCATGGTGACTTTCCCCAGATGCGGCTTACGAGAGGGTCCCCTTAACACCACGCCCCTCCAGGCGTTATCCTTTATTTTTATTTTTATGATTCGTAGGTAGTGATCTATTTTTTCTCGATTCCTCTGGGCAGGGGCAATATTAAATAATGGTAACGCCTGATAGGGCGTGGTGTTAAGGGAGCCCCGTCTTACGGCGGCATGGAACGGGCTACTACTTTACCTGAACAAAGCTACCATGGCGGTTGACAGCCACCGGGAACACTAAAGCGCAACCGTAGGGATTCAAGCCAGGCACGTTCTTTGTGAATTTATCTTCTAATCTTATGAATTCATCTTGTAACCGTATAGATTTATCTTCTTATCGTACAAATTTATCTTCTTCTCGTACGAAGTTATCTTCTTATCGTATGAATTTATCTTATAATCATATGAATTTATCTTGTAACCGTATGAATTTATCTTCGTATCCTATGAATTTATCTTATAATCATGTAAATTTATCTTGTAACCGTATGAATTTATCTTCTTATCGTATGAATGTATCTTATAATCATATGAATTTATCTTGTAACCGTATGAATTTATCTTTTTATTGTATGAATGTAACTTGTAAGCATACAAATTTATCTTGTAACTGTATGAATTTATCTTCTTATCATATGAATTTATCTTCTAATTGCATGAATTTCTCTTGTAACCGTATGAATTTATCTTCTTATTGTATGAATTTATCTTGTAACCGTATGAATTTATCTTATACTCGTATGGATTTATCTTCTATTCGTATGAATATTAATTTATCTTACAATCCTACGGATTTATCTTCTATTCGTATGGACATGAATTTATATTCCGATCGTATGGATTTATCTTCTAATCATACAAACATGAATTGAACTTATAATTGTATAAACATGTTTTGATCTTATAATCGTAATTATTTATCTTGTAACCGTATGCATTATTCTTAACTCGGTCTAATCGTATAAAACGACCAAATCGTATGAATGTATCTTCTAACCCCGTCTAATCTTATGAAAGGATCTTCTAATCGTTTGAATTTATCTTCTAAATGTATGAATTTATATATTGGCATTTTTACTCCAAAGTGTTTGAAAACATAGATTTTCTGAATGAATGTCGAACATCTTCTTGTTGTTGTTCTTACTACATCTGAAGACCATTTTATTCAGGCCAAAGTTTTTCAGTTATTATAGCCGCCAGTGTTTCACGAAGGTAGCGGATCTCGAAGCGCCTTGAGGTGTCTCGAGGTGGGGTCGAGGTGTCTGAAGGTCGGTCTAAGGGTTTTCCCATACCCTAGATTCACAGTAGATTCGGGACCTTTTGAAACACGTGTGGCCATCATAACTGCAAAACGATAGAACCCCGTATTCCTTAATCCATCCCTGAAGCCCTTAAGAGATCCACATCCGCCACACTTTGTATACCCGATTTGTTGGGGTTCAGTTCACAAGTGCTTGTTTTTGGCTGAGTCCCCCTTTTGGGGAGCGAGAGCCCCCAGATTCACCCTGTTGTCTGTCTGTGCGACCGACCGTCCGACAACTGACCGACCAACCGACTGACTGACCGACCGAAACATCAAAGCCTGACACGTCAGCCAACTGTCTCATAACTAACTGGCTTCGGTCCGCTCCATTCCGCTGCCACCTATCATTCTGATAGCCAACACTCTCCGCCAATTTTCTGCCTAGGACTTTTTAAAGCTGCCTTCCCTGTTTTGAAAGTAGGGCAAATCCCTTTAGCCTATTTTGCCTCCCCTGGACTGTACAAAGACATACACACACACACACGCACTCACACATGCACGCACGCACACAAACACACATACACACATACATCACACACACACACACAGGGGCACCGAGCGATACCCAAGAGTCCCAGTTTACGGCAAGGGAGAGCAGCTTTCGACGCGCAGCAGTGCTCAAAGACAAAGTAGTCGGAGAGGGCAAGGTAGGACGGTTTAGGGTTTAGGGTTTTGGTGGTGCACTGCAGGTTGCACTGCAGATTTTGGGGGGGATCTTCGGCACCCTTGTATTTGGCTTGAAAGGGTGCATTACAGCAGTGCTCAAAGACTAAGTAGTTGGAGAGGGCAAGGTAGGAGGGTTAGGTGCAGCGCAGGGTGCACTGCAGATTTTGGGGGGGATCTTCGTCACCCTTGTATTTGGCTTGAAAGGGTGCATTACAGCAGTGCTCAAAGACCAAGTAGTTGGAGAGGGCAAGGTAGGAGGGTTAGGTGCAGCGCAGGGTGCACTGCAGATTTTGGGGGGGGATCTTCGTCACGGCCCTTGTAATTTGGCTTGAAAGGGTGCATTACAGCAGTGCTCAAAGACTAAGTAGTTGGAGAGGGCAAGGTAGGAGGGTTAGGTGCAGCGCAGGGTGCACTGCAGATTTTGGGGGGGATCTTCGGCACCCTTTTATTTGGCTTGTAAGGGTGCATTACAGCAGTGCTCGAAGACAAAGTAGTTGGAGAAAGCAAGGTAGGAGGATTAGGTGCAGTGCAGGGTGCACTGCTGATTTTGGGGGGGATCTTCGTCACCCTTGTATTTGGCTTGCAAGGGTGCATTACAGCAGTGCTCAAAGACTAAGTAGTTGGAGAGGGCAAGGTAGGAGGGTTAGGGGCACTACAGGGTGCACTGCAAATTTTGGGGGGGTCTTCAGCACCCTTTTATTTGGCTTTGAAGACCGCATGACGGGTGAGAGGGGTGGCGGAGGTGGTGGTGGTGGTGGAGGTCAGGTGTTGTTGTTGTTGTTGTTGTTTTGGTTGGTGATGGTGGTGGCGGTGGTGGTGCAGAGTAGTGGGGTGAGGTCAGGTGGTGGTGGTGGTGGTGGTGCAGAGTCGTGGGTGAGGGTGGTGGTGGTGGGGGTGGGGGGGAGGTCGGGTGGTGGTGGTGGGGGTGAGAGGGGTGGCGGAGGGGTGCAGAAAAGGGTGCGAAGACCTAAATTTGTAGTGTTGAATGGAAGGCTCACTGGTAATACGAAACCTCAGGTCCAACGATCGTTTTGTGGGGCCCGCTTGCCTTAGGAAGTGTGGTGACCGATCTAGGTCTCTAGGATGAAGGTGTGGGCCTGGACAAGTCTTTAAACTGTATATTATGAAGTGTGCTCCTTGGCTTCTGTGATCAGGACCATCGCACGGGTGTGTGTGTGTGTGGGGGGGCATGTGCTCCCTGTTTTCTGTGATCAGGACCATCGTACGGGTGGGGGTGGGTGGGTGGGGGTGGGTGGCATAGGGGGCATGTGCTCCCCTGTTTTCTGTGATTAGGACCATCGCACGGGTGGGGTGTGTGTGTGGGGGGGGGGGGGGAGGGGGGGGAGGGGGGGGGGGGGGCATGTGCTCCCTGTTTCTGTGATCAGGACCATCGTACGGGTGGGGTGGGGGTGGGGTGGGGTGGGGGCATGTGCCTCCTGGTTTCTGTGATCAAGGACCCATCCGCTAAACGGGTAGGGGGGGGGGGGCATGTGCTCCCCTGTTTTTCTGTGATCAGCGACCATCGTACGCGGTGGGGTGGGGTGGGGTGTGTGTGTGGGGGGTGGGGTGGGGGTGGGCATGTGCTCCTGTTTTCTGTGATCAGGACCATCGTACGGGTGGGGTGTGTGTGTGTGTGTGTGTGTGTGGGTGGGGGGGGGGGGGGGGGGGGGGGGGGGGGGGGGGGGGGGGGGCATGTGCTCCCTGTTTTCTGTGATCAGGACCATCGTACGGGTGGGGTGGGGTGTGGGTGGTGGGTGGGTTGGTGTGGGTTGGGTGGGGGGGGTGGGGGTGGGTGGGGGGGGCATGTGCTCCCTGTTTTCTGTGATCAGGACCATCGTACGGTGGGGTGGGGTGTGTGTGGTGTGTGGGGGGGGGGTGGGGGTGGGGGGGGGGGCATGTGCTCCTTTTTTCTGTGATCAGGCATCGCACGGGTGGGGTGGTGTGTTGTGTGTGGGGGGGGGGCATGTGCCCTGTTTTCTGTGATCAGGACCATCTTACGGTGGGGTGGTGGGGGTGTGTGTGGGGGTGGGGCATGTGCTCCCTGGTTTCTGTGATCAGGACCATCGCACGGGGTAGGGTGGGGTGGGGTGGGGGGGGGGGGGGGGGCATGTGCTCCTGGTTTCTGGATCAGGACCATTGCACGGGTGGGTGTGTGTGTGTGTGGGGGGGGGGCTTGGAATTGGAATTGGGAAGACTGGGTTTGCAATGGATGCTCACGGAGAATATGGAAACCTCAGGTCCACCCGATTTTTTTTGTGGGCACCCCCACTAGGCTTTGTTCAAAACTGAATCTACACTGTCTGTGCGCCTTCCATACACTTCACACCGCGCCTTCCCGTAAAACTTGCACGGCACCTTCCATACACTTCCATGCACCTTCCCACTTCTTAGCCGTACCTTACAAGTGTACTGCACCTTCCCTGACCTCATTAATCTACCCCTTCCTACACCATCCCTACACCCTCCCACCTTTCTAAGCCCACCTTACTAAAGTGTACTGCATCCCTTCCCTGCACTCTCATCTACCCACTTCCCTGTACACCATTCCTGCACCTTCCCCACTTTGTAGCTGCACCTCACAAAAGTAATAATAACTTGTCGCTCCTTGCCCACACAGGTAAATGAGGAATTATTACCCTGTGTGCCGGGAGACTACATCGCTCTCTTATTTGGCAGCTGTTGTTTTTCCAGCAGCAAAGAGCCTTGAGGTGCGTGTGATCAGCCTCGCTGGTACATAGACTCTACTTGGCCTGAAGTGCCTCTGATGCCGCGCCTGTAGTAGGCCAAATGATTCGTGCGGATTGTTTAGCTGGTTGTCAGAGACTATAAGGCGTGTATGTTATGTGTGTGCATGTGAATTGTGTGTGACAGCCCCTCCTGGTATCCTAACTCTACTTGCACGATTGCTCGTGAGCCCGAACTCCCCCCCCCCCCCCCCCCTCCCCCCCCTGTATAAGCAAAAGGATTGGGGATTGTTTACGCGGTTGTCAAGACGATAGGCGTGTATGTGTGTGCAATGTGCAATGTATGTGTGTTGCATTTGTGAATATGTATTGTACACGCCTCCTGGTTCTATAATGTCATCTGAAGTGTTCGAGGTTGTGTCAGCCCCGTACTCTATAACTCTGATGTGTACTCTATAACTCATTACTCTATAACCCTTATGTGTTCAAGTCTTTGTCTCAGCCCCTCCTGGTACTTCTATAATTCAAAGCTGTTGAACAAAAGTGTTTGAGGTTAGGCTTTTCAAGTTCAGCCTGAGTCGGCTACCCCTGCTGAAGACTGAACAACTAAAGAAAGTAGAATATATAAACTGAAAAATAAACTATAAAATAATAACTTACGGGAGGAGTATCTCTCGCCAATGGTGATCGCCCACCCTTTAATCCACTTTCCCCTAAACTGATTTTTTGTATACTGTAATTACACGGCAACCCAGACAAAACTATGCATTGATTTTTTAACGTCACATGATCTTAACTGGCAATATAATTTATTTTAACTCAAAGTGCCCCTCCCCCCCCCCCCCTCCCCCTATCATACACATACACTCCATACACACACACAAATGCCCATTCCGGTCTCTGACAAACAGTTAAAATCATTCACCCTAAGAACCTTTGCGCCTTACCAGTTTACGCGTGCCTCGTAGCAGTAAGTGCCTAGCCACAAAACATAAACGACATACATGCAAACACACGCCTCGGCTCGTCTTGACACCACCAGTGAAAAATTTCCCCCACCCTTCGCCTTACAGGAAGGGGCAAGGCCTCATAGCAGTGCTGCTGCAAGCCACAAACATGATACACATACATGAACATGCACACACATACACATACATGCACATGCACACACACATACAATACGCACATGCACAAACGCCATATACGCATACATCTACTGCCATGCCTCACACTACACGCCCTTCTCGTCTTGATAACCAGTATATAATTCCCTCCAATTCCTTCGCCTTTACTTGGAGGGGGGGGGGGTGGGGGGGGGCTTACAGCAGTTGGTGCCAAGCCATAAACACATACATATATGCAACATGCACTCGGTGTACACGCCCTCCTCCGTCTTCAACAATCCAGTAATACATTACCCCCCAAAATCCTTCACCTTCACAGGTGGGTGGGTGGGTGGAGGGGGGCTCAGAGCCACAGTTTAGTGCCAGCCACAAACCACACAACCATGGAGAAGCAGTAACATTCTCGTCTTGAAACCAGTGAACTCAAGAGAACATTGTCAGACCCCCACTGCTTCGTGGATATTTGTAGATTGTGTGTGGGGGGTGAGTGGGGGGTTGGGGGGGGGGGCTAAGAGCAGTTAGTGCCCAAGCCACAAATACACAACCCATGGAGAAGCTGTACATCCCTTCTTGAAAACCAGTGACTCAGAGAACAGTTTCAACCCCCAACTGCTTCTCATTTGTAGATGGTGGGGGGATGGGGGTTGGGGGGGCTAAGAGCAGTTATGCCAAGCACAAATACTACATACCCATGGAGAAGCAGTACATCCCTTCTTGACAACCAGTGAAACTCAGAGAACATTTCACCCCCACTGCTTGGTATTTGTAGAGGGTGAGGGGGGTACGGGGGGGGGGGGGGGGGGGGGGGGGGGGGGGGGGCTTACAGCAGTTAGTGCCAAGCACAAACACACAACCCATGGAGAAGATAGTACATCCCTTCTTGACAACCCAGTGAACTCGAGCGAACATTCATCAACCCCACTGCTTTTATTTGTAGGTAGGGGTGGGGGTGGTGGGGGTGGGGGTGGGGGGAAATCCTCAAGAGCAGTTAGTGCGCAAGCCACAAACACGCAACCATGGAGTCTGTACATCCCGTCTTGAAAACCAGTGACTCAGAGAACATTTTCACCCCCACTGCTGTGTATTTGCTATAGGGGTGTGGCTGTGCGGTCGGGGTGTGTTTTGTGTGGGTGTGGGCGTGGGGGGCGGGGGAAGCTCAGGGCTGTGGGGGGGGTGGGGGGGGGGGCGGGGGGGGGGGGGGGGGGGGGGGCTAAGAGCAGTTAGGTGCCAAGCCACAAACACGCATCCCATGGAGGAGGAGGACATCCCGTCTTGACAACCAGTGAACTCAGAGAACATTTCACCCCAACTGCTTTTTATTTGTAGGTGGTGTGTGGCAGGTGGTGGTGGTGGTGGTGGGTGGCGCGGCTCGGGGGCATCCTACCGACAGTTAGTCGGCCAAGCCACCAAACACTCCAACACCCGCATGGAGCAGTACATCCCGTCTTGCAAAACCCAGTGAAGCTCACGGAACCCTCTCCACCCAACTCGCTCTCGCTACTTCCCTCTCAGGATAGAGCGGAGGGACGCCTCCAGGACAATCCGAGTCACCCAGTCCCTCCCGACCATCCAACCGCAACCATGGCTACAGCACACCAACGCTGAACTCGCCCCAAATTTGAATCCAGCGACCTACCCAGTCAGCGCTTTCATCCTCAGACCCTTTGAAGCCAACCGCAGAAAAGAAGGTGGGTGGAAACTAATGGTAGTGGTGTGGTAGGTATAGGATGGTAGTCTTTCATCGCATATCCTTTGAACAAGAACCAGCAGGTGGAAGGTGGGTGCGAAACCTAAACTGGAGCCGCCAGCTGCGCCCGGCGGTGCGTCTGTGGCTGGCCTCGGCTGGTCGCGCTGCGGGCAGTCGCGGTATCGTGGGTTGGCGTGCAGGGCCGGTGGTAGTGAATGTTGGTGACGGCTTGGTGGTGGGCTAGTGATTGTGTGGAATGGGGCAGTTTGGAGGTGCATGTGTTTGGTGCTCGCGGTGGGGTGGATGGGGGTCCTTGATCTCATATCCTCTTAACAGCAACCGCATATCGGGCAGGGTGGGTGGAAACTAATGGTAGCGCGAGGCTGCGGGCGGGTGGTACGTGGTGCGTGTCCGCTGGAATAGGGGTTTTGTGCAATGGTTAATCTGTGGCGGTGCAGGCAGTGGTGGTGATGTGGTGGTGGTGGTGGTCTTTCATTTTCAGATCCTAGAAGCAACCGCAGATGGAAGGTGGGTGGAAAACTAATGGTAGCAGTTGCGGGCGTGTGGTGTGGTAGTGATACGTCCACCCTGGTGGTGTGGAATGGGGTTTTCGTGCATGGTATGAATATGGCGGTGCAGGCGGAGGTGGTGGTGGTGGTGGTCTTCTCAGTTTCAGATCCTTTTAAGCAACCGCAGATAGAAAGTGGGTGGAAACTCAATGGTAGCGGTGCGGGCTGGGCTGGTACGTGGTCCGGTAGTGTGGCTGTGGCAATGGGTATGAGCGTTTTGAAGTTATGAAGGTAACTGTGGCCGGTGCGGCGTCGATGGTCGGCCTGGTGGTGGTGTTCTTTCATTTCAATCTTAGAAGCAACCGCGAGATGGAAGGTGGGTGACCCATTACTATGGTACTAGGCGTGCGGGCCGTGGTAGTCCGGGGTGGTCTCGGTGCTGAATGGGGTTTCCTGAGTATCGGTAATTTGTGCGGTGCAAGGCGCGTAGCAGGTCGGTGGTCGCGTGGTGAGTGCATGGTGGTGGTCTTTCAATTTTCAGATCCTTTAACAGACAACCGCAGATAGAACGCGCTCGGTGGAAAACTCATAATGGGTAGCGTGTGGTGCGCACGACATCGTGCGTGATGCCAGCGGTGGTGGTGGTCCGGTGATGGTGGTGATGGCTGTGGAATGGGGGTTTCCGCATAGGAATTGTGGCTCGGTGCACGGCGTCGTCGTGGTGGCTAGGTGTGGTGGTGGTAATGATTGCTGTTGAATGTCGTGTGGCTGGAAAACTAATGGTACCACGTCGTGCAGGGCGGTGTGGCTGCGTGGCTTGTGTGCGGGGCTTATGAATGATCAGGTGTGGAATGTCGGTTGAGTGTGGAAATCACATGGTCAAGCATAGACGGTGCGTGGTGGTGGTGGTTGGTGCGTGTCGTGCATATGGTGTGTGTGCATATTGGTAATTCGTGGCGGTCGCAGGTGCGCCGGCGGGAGCGCGCGGCAGTGTAGTCAGTAGTCCTGTTGCCGCTGGTGGTAGCCGGGGTAGTCAGATAAGTAGTAGTAGTTAGTTCCGCTTGCCTGGAGGTGAAGATGGTAAGCTATGGGCGGCTCGTGGATGGTACCGCTTGTCGGGCGTCTTCACATTTCCTATATATTTCTCACCCCACCCCTCTCTTCCTTTCCTCACCCACCCGTCCCGGGGCCTGTAGAAGCCAGCTTGGTCCTGCGTCCCGCCTTCGGGCCCCTGGTACGTGGAAGGAGCCACGATAGAGTGGGTGCTCCGTCAAGTTGGAAAACCTGGTAACTGTGGAGGTGATCACGTCACGGGTGATTGTCCCAGAGCGTTGCCCTTGACGACTACAGCAGGTGGGCTGGCATAACACCTTACATAGATAGACAGGCCATAGTTCCCCCCGCGCCCCCCCCCCCACCCCCCCCCCCCCCCCCCCCCCCCCCCCCCACACACACACACACCACACAACACACACACACACTACCACAGGGTATGCTGAATGATAAGCTGTCTTTCAACTCTCCAGCTCTCAATTAATACCCCTTTATCCAAATAATAGACCTTTACCCAAATCAAACTAGACCTTAATCATCCACCCTGCAGATTGCAAGTAGAGCTGCTGAACTATATCAAAGACCGCTACAGGGTATACCTGAATGAGCTGGCATCACCAATCAACAACTCATTCTATCCGTATATCAAAATAATATACCTCATGTGGTTTGGCCCCAGTGCAAGCCAACGGGCTGCCCCCCTTCAACCTCACGCCTCCTAAATCAGGTGCACTATTGATTGATTTATTTCAATCCAACCCCTGACTGCAGTAAAGCTTTCTGAGTACATCAAAGAGCTACAGGGCATACTGAATGAGTTGGCCTTTATCCAACGCGGTTCTCTCCTTAATCCAAATAACAGTCCTCAATACGTGCTCAATACAAATAAAACAACCCTCCACCCTCCCTGACTGCAGTAGAGCTGCTGAAATATAACGCAAAAGAGCTATAGGGTACACTGAATCCGAGCTGCCTCAATCCAGCTCAGCTTCATCATCCTTAATCCAAATAATATACCTTAATCCAACCCTGACGGTTGCGCCCCAGTGCAAGCAAACGGGCCTGCCCCCACGACCTCACGCCTCCTAATAAGGTGTTCTATTGAAGTGTTTTTTTATTCATCCAACCCTGACTGCAGTAAAGCTGCTGAGTACATCAAAAGAGCTACAGGGTACTACTGAAATGAGCCTGGCATCAAAAATTCAACGCGGGACAGGCTTCTCCTGGGGTGGCAGGCGCACCCAGCCACATCCGCTCTGCTGAGATTATGCGTCAAGCTGTGCCAACAGGGCATGCTGTTACACTCGCAGGCTGAGACCTTGTTGTGTGTTGTCAGGGGGGTGCTTGTGGGGTGAGCATGTGGCGGGAGGGTGGGCGACACGGGATTTCGGGTGGTCGACTTTGTGTGGTGGAGGATAGGGTGGGGGGGTGCACAGGGATTTGAGGATTAATTGTGGTCAAGCTTTGCACAAGGGGTGCATGCTGGGTACCACCTGGAGACATGACGAGAGCTGTTAGTGAGTCAAGATTGCTTGTGGCCATGCTGTACGGCAGTGTTGGGGGGGGGGCTTGGGGGGTGCGGTGAGTGGGGGGGGGGTTTGGGGGGGGGGGGGGGGGGGGGACAGGGAGAGGATGAGATTATGGTCAAGCTGTGCAACAGTGGCGGGATTGCTGTACCAACACAGGTGAGACTGGTGCAAGCTTTTGTCTTTTGTCTTTGCTTTGTCTTTGTAATTACTCCTTGTAAGGGGCGGGCCGGCGGGCCGCGGGGAGGAGGAGGGGGCGGGGGTCGGGGGGGGGAGAGCAGGAGAGGGCAGTGGAGAATGGGGGAGAATGGGGGGGAGGGGGGGGGGGGGATTCAACTCCATTTCGTACACACAGAGCGTCCATCCCCGTTGTCTAACTGCTTTCAAATTCAAATGGCAAATCGCCACAATGCAAATGAGGTCACCAGTTAACAGTGAGTCCATGCTTTCTCTCCAACTGTTTTCAAACTCCCCCATCTTCACAGAGAAGCCAACCCCTCTTGTCTAGCTGCTTTCACATTCATGTTCAAATTCAATCGAGCCGTCAATTCAAATTTGAATTCAAAACCCTTTCATGCACAGGTCTTATTTCTAAGCTAGGCCTTCTGGACACCAGTACAGTAAGCCTGGAAGAGCTGACAAGCATGATGAGGCGGTAACAGGGATTTATTTCCGGGCTCTATAGTACTATACCAGCGATCGCTAGTTTTGACGCCCGTCTCTCACGCGCATAACCTTATCGCCTTATTCCCCCCATACGATTCCCCCCCCCCCCCCCCCCTAAATGGCCCCCAAAAGCTACATACCAAAAAGCTTATAATAATGGTATAGAAAGCACTCAAACGCTGTCCCTGGAGGAGGCCTGTAACCATAAAGCTAGAAGAAACCCACTTTCAGATTTGAAAAGTGACAAGCATGATGAGGTAACGATAAAGCCTGGTGATTTGGGAAAGGCACAGTAGACCTCTAGACTGTCCAGGAGTGGCTGATATTTCAATCGCTTTATGGCTCAGGTCCCCAAATGATTTGTAAAAGATATCGCAGAGGGCCTAAGAGAGGGGGGGGGGGGGGTAAGTAATGATTAGAGGCCTGGTGGGCATGGTATCTGCAAGAGGGCCTAAGAGGGGGGGCCTTAGAGCGGGGATGTATTCAGATAGAGCTGGTGGGCAAGATGTCGGCAGAGGCCTAAGAGGGGGAGGCCTAAAGGAGGGGGAGGCCTCAGAAGGGGGGGGGGTAAGTAATGATAAAGCCTGGTGGGGCGTACGTATTTAGGCGAAAGGCCTGTCTGGCGGTAGGAGAACGGGCTGCCACTTTACCTGGACAAAAAGCTTACCATGGCGGTTGTATGTACTATACAGTACAAGTACAGTACAGTAGCCTGGAGAATAGCGACAAGCCATGATTAGGTACATAAATAAATACGCCTAAAATATGATTAACTAAATAAATAATAATAATAATGAATAATAGTAACATTAAATAATAATAATAATGATAATAATAATAAACATAAATAAATTATAAATACTAAATATGATGATAAAAAATAAATAATATACTATAGGCGCGGAGGAGGGGGGGGGCAAAAAGCAAAACAGTGAAAGACCCCATCCCAAAAAGTGCTGAGAACACCCTTCCC
The DNA here is from genome assembly GCA_022414725.1 of Microglena sp. YARC. Classification (NCBI taxonomy): domain Eukaryota; kingdom Viridiplantae; phylum Chlorophyta; class Chlorophyceae; order Chlamydomonadales; family Chlamydomonadaceae; genus Microglena; species Microglena sp. YARC. Next base: position 37,238,550 of record CM039466.1, read on the forward strand.
ACAGACCCCCCCCCCCCCCAGGCTCCGGAACCCACCTGCACAGTCACGTATCACAGCCACCACTTTAGTGTAATGGTGTCTAATTTAGGCTAATTTATACAGGGTTTTTCAACAAGGCCTATCCATTGGAGGTTGGTCGTATACACCCATTAGGATTTTTGAATAACACATAGCAAAATGCATCATCATCAATTACATTGGTTGGTCGGTGGGGTTGTGGGTCAGGCCCCTTGGCCCTAACTGTTGTGCCACACTTCAATATTCCTTCAATTAATCAGGCCTTCAATCCGAAGTTGCAATCTAAGGCCATTAAATAATCAGCCCAAGCACCGCAAGATAATTCTGAAATGCTCTAAAGTTTTCCGGTGGTCGCCGCTAAGCAATTGTTTTACCGCGCACTTGACGCAGGTAGTGCCCTTTGATTTGTGGGCTCCATCGAATAACATCAATAAGAGTAGCACTAGTCAGTAATTCACGCAGAATCGAAAAAAACAGGTACGCACACGACGGGAGCATACGGAAGAAAAAAGAGAATGAGTCCTCGCTCTGTACTCGTTTGTAACAAGGTGTGCTGGTTTAGATGCCGCGTGACGTGTGGCGACCGTGGAGAGAAGAGAGAGAGAGAGAGAGAGAGAGAGAAAGAGATTCGCCAGCCCCTGGACTCTCTGTCGACCCCCCCCATGTGCCCGGGCAAATCCATGTGGTGCGTGGTCTCTCATCCCCAATATCCCATTTTTAGTTGTTATATTTTTTACTGGTAGCTTTTTAGTATGGTTCTCGAGGAAACACCTAGTTCCGCTCCCATGTCTTTCTGAGGCTAATAAACAAACTGCCTGGAACAGTACCATTTTTTTTTTTATGTCAGATTTTTCCTTGACCCCCCCTCCCCCCCCCCCCCCCCCCCCCGGCCCCAAACTTAGGAGGACGTCGTACTTTTTCTACTGGGCCAAATCGAGAAATAAAACCGGATTCTTCATCCTCTCGACTGATATCTACAAAGTTGGAACGATGGGGTCATTTTGGTTTGAAGTTGCGCCCCCCCCTGATAAATACATATAAATACTATGTCTCTTACTTGCGAGGAGGCGTGAGGTTGAGGGTGCCGAAGCCTGTAGCTTGCACATGGGCCCAATCCGAAAATGTAGAATGTGGTAGGCTCTTGGCTTTCTCCCTTCCAACTAGTTTTGCTAGCTGGAGTTGACTTGACCTGGTGAATATTGCATTGCAAACCAGCGCACGGGCAACGGGTTTCTGTGGCCAGGGTTCCATTGACCAAATTGCCATCTCTTTTAGCGCACTTGAAAAAATAAAAACTGCGCCCTTTTTGGGTAGTGCCCCAAAAAAAAAGGCGCCTAAAAATTTTTGCTTGCTGCGCCCACAGGGGGTTGCAAAAAACTTTGCGAAACGCGCAGTGGGGCTCAAAAAGGCAGCGCGCCATCGCGCAAAAGCGCGTGCTTGGAAGTACCCTGTTCTGTGCCCCTTGAGGGCAAGGCTAGTTTGTTTTGCTGGCTGGATACGACGATGACTGACATGTTTGTTACAAGCAGTGTAGCACAGAACAGCAACAAGCATGATGGGGTAACTTAACTCGAATACTATTCTTGCGAGGGCGTGAGGCGTGGAGCGGGCCAGCCCGTTTTCCTTGCACAGGGGCCAACCGCCAATGAAGATGTGGAAGCTCTTGGCTTTCTCCCTCTCAATAATTTTGCTGGCTGCATGAATGACATACAGCAGGGCTATTTTTCAATTCTGAAAGTGTTTGTTTTCAAGCTTTGGTTGTAGGCCTCCACCAGGGACAGCCGTTTTGGTGTTTTGCTACAGGCCATTTATAGCTTGTTTTAAGCTTTTTTAGGGCCATTTAGGGCAAAATAATGATGACATGATATCACATGATATCATATTGCCGACCCCTAGTTATAATATACCATGTGTTAAAATATACCATGTATTATATAATATACCATGCATTTTGAAACTACCATGCGCTATAATATACCATGCATTTTGAAAATACCATGCGCTATAAGGTATACCCATGAAATATGAATATATCATGTGTTCACACCAAATCAAACCCATGCTGCTGCAACACTACCACACAAACCCCAAAATAGGCTCCTGAGCCACTACCACACCACACCAAAACTATTCTGCTGAACGCTACCACACCACACCAAACCCATGCTCCTGCACCACACCCAATACTACTGCACCAAACCAAACCCATGCTACTGCACCACACCCAATACTACTGCACCACACCAAACCCCATGAGGGCCCTACTGCACCACACCAAACCCATGCTACTGCACCACACCCAATACTACTGCAGCACACCAAACCCATGCTACTGCACCACACCCAGTACTACTGCACCAAACCAAAACCAAAACCATGCTACTGCACCACACCCAATACTACTGCACCGCACCAAACCCATGCCACTGCACCACACCCAATACTACTGCACCACACCAAACCCATGCTACTGCACCACACACCCCAAGTACTATTGCACCACACCAAACCCATGCTACTCGCACCACAACCATACCCTAATGAACCACACACCCAATACTACTCCACCACACCAAACCCATGCTACTGCACCACACCCAATACTACTGCACCACACCAAACCCATGCTACCACTCCACACCAAACCATGCTGCTGAACGCTAATGTCTGTGCCTTCAGATGTGGCGCTCTGTACGTCGTGAATATGAGCGCTCCAGTCAGCATGCATAGTATCAGTGCTGACCACCACTACCGCCACCACAACCAGAAGCCATGCTGCTGCACCACTAGCACACCACACCAAACCCATGCTGCGCTGCACTATCTACCGACACACACACCAAAACCCATGCTGCTGAACGCTATGTCTGTGCCTCTCAGGTCTGGCGCTCTATAGTCGTGTGTATTGATCGTGAGCGTCCAGCAGAAATATGGTGCTGCACTACTACACTGCGCACCACACCAAACCCATGCCCAAGGCGGATGCCTGCACCACTACTGGCACCCACACCAATACCCATGCGCTGCATCACCTATTACCACACCACACAAAACCCATGCTGCTTTTGCCACCACTACCAAACCACACAAACCCATGCTGCTGCACCACTACGCACAGCCACGCCAAACATGCCGAACATGTGCACCACTACCATAAACCACACAAAACCCATGCTGCTAGGGCACCACTACCACACCACGCCAAACCATATGCTGCACCACTACCAAACCACACAAAACCCATGCTGCTGCACCACTACCACACCACGCCAAACCCATGCTGCTGCCCCACTACCAAACCACACAAAACCCATGCTGCTGCCCCACTACCACACACACCCACCAAAACCCATGCTGCTGCACCATTACCACACCACACCAAAACCATGCTCTGACTGAACGCTACTGTCTGTAATTTAGGTATGGCGCTCGTGCACACTGTGAATATGAGCGTTCAGCAGCATAGAATTGGTGACCTGCACCACTACCCAAACCACACCAAACCCATCGCTGCCGCACCACTACCACACCACACCAAAACCATGCTGCTGAAACGCTACAGTCTGTGGCCTTTAGACCTTGTGGCGCTCTATACATTGTGAATATGAACGTTCAGGCAGCATAGTATGGTGCTGCCCCACTACGCGCACCACGCCAAAAACCATGGCTTGCTGCTGCACCATTACCACACCACACCAAAACCATGCTGCTGAACGCTACAGTCTGTGCCCTCAGGTTTGACCCTCTTTACATCGTGAGTATGAGCGTTCAGCAGCATAGTATGGTGCTGCCCCACTACCAAACCACACAAAACCCATGCTGCTGCACCACTACCACACCACACTTAACTCCTATGCCGCTGCTGGGGAAAAACGCTACTGCATGTGCCTTCAGGTTTGGCGCTCTTTACGTCGTGAGTATGAGCTTGAGCAACGATTGGAGTACTTGTCCATGAAGGCTAGGATCGCGTGAATGGATTCGATTCAGGTGGAGGGGGGAGGGGAGGGAGGGGGAGGGGGGAGGGGGGGAGGGGAGGGGGGGGAGGGAAGGGGGCAGGTGAGGGGAGGGAGGGAGGTGGAGGGGGGGTCAGGGGGGAGGGGCCCGGGCCTCTGGGATCATGGCACTCTGGACGGATATATGGATGGGAGGGAGGACAATGGAAGAAGAGATGGATGGACAGACAGACAGGCGGATGGATGGATGGATGGATGGATTTATAGATGCCGAAGCGCACTTTGATGATGGTCTGCCCTTCGACCTCAAATTGAAGCTGGACTCCAGGCGGCTTCGAGCCCACTGGGTAGACGAGCTTAATGGGAGCCATGCGGAAACATCTAGAAGTATTTAAATTGAAAGCGCGATGGCCAAATGGAGCGCGACAGAAATGGATCGGATGTTGCCAGGACCAGTACGACGGCCTGATCGGGGCCGGGTGCAAATATATTTTGCACCAACCGACACACGAGAGCGTCCACACACACGGGGCGATACATACATACACACACACCGTGTGCATGTACATGGAGTATTGACGCTCTAGTATCTAAGTTCCGCATTAAAAAGCATCAGCAAGCAGCATGTCTTAGCCATGATGCCCCCCCCCCCACACACACACACACACACACCCACCACACCACACACACACACCACACCACCAACCCTCCCTTCCTACCTGCACACATACACACATACACACACACAATTACACACATACAGACACACCTTTTGCTCCTTCGTGTTCACTTATATCCTCATTCCCCTCCATAAGGCCATATTTTACCCCCCCCCCTCACACACACATACACACACACGCAGTTGGATCCCATCCAAGACATGGCCAAGTTTATTCTGGATGTGCGGCGCGATCGGACAGCAGCAGCCAGTGAGAAGATTATCATCTTGCTCATCGCTGCTGAGATTGCTATCGCACTTGTGAACCATGCTCCACCACTCTAGGATCACGCGGCAGCAGCAGCAGCAGCAGCTGCAACCAGCCAGGCAGAGGGAAGATTATCATCTTGCTCATCGCTGCAGAGATTGCTATTCCCCTTGTCAACCATTCTCCTGTCTCTCTAGGGGCAGCAAATGATCGGACAGCTGCAGCAGGAGCAGCAGCAGCCAACAAGAAGCTTGTTATCCTGCTCATTGCTGCAGAGATTGCTATCGCACTTGTGAACCATGCTCCTGTCTCTCTAGGGGCAGCAAATGATCGAACAGCTGCAGCAGCAGCAGCCAGCAAGAAGCTTGTTATCCTGCTCATTGCTGCAGAGATTGCTATCGCACTTGTGAACCATGCTCCACCTCTCTATTTACATGATCACACGACAGCAGCAGCAGCAGCAACCAGCCAGGCAGAAAGAAGATTATCATCTTGCTCATTGCTGGAGAGATTGCTATCGCCCTTGTGAACCATGCGTCTGCCTCTCTAGGGACATGATCACGCAACAGCAGAAGCAGCAGCAGCAGCAGCAGCAGCAGCAACCAGCCAGGCAGAGAGAAGATTATCATCTTGCTCATTGCTGGAGAGATTGCTATCGCCCTTGTGAACCATGCGCCTGCCTCTCTAGGGACATGATCACGCAACAGCAGTAGCAGCAGCAGCTGCAGCAGTAGCAGCAACCAGCCAACCAGAGAGAAGATTATCATCTTGCTCATCGCTGCAGAGATTGCTATCGCCCTTGTGAACCATGCTCCTGTCTCTCTAGGGGCAGCAGATGATCGGACAGCAGCAGCAGCAGCAGCCAGCAAGAAGCTTGTTATCCTGCTCATCCCTGCAGAGATTGCTATCGCCCTTGTGAACCATGCGCCTGTCTCTCTAGGAGCATGATCACGCGGCAGCAGCAGCAGCAACCAGCCAGCCAGAGAAAATATAATAATCTTGCTCATTGTTGCTGAGATTGCTATCGTCCTTGTAAACCATGCGCCTGCCTCTCTTGGGGCAGCAGATGATGGGGCAGCAGCAGCAGCCAGGAAGAAGCTTGTCACCTGTCTCATCCCTGCAGAGATTGCTATCGCCCTTGTGAACCATGCGCCTCCCTCTCTAGGCGCATGATCACGCGACAACAGCAGCAGCAGCAGCAGCCAGTGAGAAGATAATCATCCTGCTCGCTGCTGCAGAGATTGCCATCGCCCTCACTGCAAACATTTGGGGTCTTCGGCACCCTTTTCCGCACCCCTGCAGCTCCCCTGTCCCCCCTAACGCAGCCTTGCAAGCCAAATAAAAGGGTGCCGAAGACCCCACACATGCATTGTCATGCTGCTAATTACTGCAGAGATCGCTATCGCTCTTGTAAACCATGCTCCTGCTTTGCTACGTACATGATCGCACGACAGCAGCAGCCAGCCAGCCAGTGAGAAGATCATCATCTTGCTCATTGCCGCAGAGGATGCTATTGCCCTTGTGAACCATGCTCCACCTCTCTAGGGACATGATCACGCCACAGCAGCAGCATCAGGAGCAGCCAGCCAGTGAGAAGATCATCATCTTGCTCATTGCTGCAGAGGTTGCTATTGCCCTTGTGAACCATGGGCCTGCCTCTGTAGGTACATGAGCACGCCACAGCAGCAGGAGCAGCCAGCCAGCGAGAAGATCATCATCTTACCCATTGCTGCAGAGGTTGCTATTGCCCTTGTGAACCATGGGCCTGCCTCTGTAGGTACATGAGCACGCCACAGCAGCAGCAGGAGCAGCCAGCCAGCGAGGAGATTTTCATCTTGCTCATTGCTGCGGAGATTGCTATCGCACATAGTGAACCATGCGCCACCTCTCTAGGTGCATGATCACACAGCAGCAGCAGCCAGCCAGCCAGCCAGCCAGCCAGTGAGAAGATTGTCATCCATCTCATTGCTGCAGATATTGTTATCGCCCTTGTGAACCATGCACATGTCTCTCTTTGGAGTTGTGGCATGATCACGTAACAGCATTATATTGCGGAATTAAATTATCACAGTAGCACGAACTCAGGGTTTGGGGAATCGGGCCTGCAATAAAACCCATAGTTTTGATAATCGGCCCTATGGGCTGGATTTGGCCTGAAGCTGATCTGGCCTGGCTGACCTGGCTTTGCATGGCCAGTGACAGTTGGTCACTCCCGCAGACTGGGTGCACAATGATGAGGGCATGGTTCGTAAATTATAACCACGCCTCACCCTTGCGTGCACATTAAAAACCATACAGGTTTGGGCAGAATAAACACATGACTAAGATTAACTGGCCGCCTGTGTGCAGTCGAACCCTGATCATATGTCTCACCAAATAAAATGTAAGGATTAAAGCTCGCAGACCGACAGATGACAATTTTTTTTATAATTTAATGTTTGAATTTGTTAACTTGGGAGTTCGCGGCAAGGGAAAAGTCTCTGAGGAAACACGCCCGTAGCAAAATGTCAGCGGAACCCCACTACCCACTGGAAACAGTTCCTGGCAGCGTGGACTTCAGCGGAACTTCAACGGTGACTGAAAAACACCACTGGAAAGCTTGCTAGAAAGGGTATATTTATCTATTAGAAACCCACCCTTAGGCGAACGGCGAGCGCGCACTTGCTACGCCTATCTGAACTTTACTAGGGCGAAGAATGCCTCCTTCGGTAGGCGAACAGCAGCCATTCGCGCAGACGCTACGACCACTGCGACCCTAACTGCGACTATATTGGCCAGAGAATCAGCTTTGTGTCTGGCAGTTTTCTCCAACCCTTGGTGAACGGGAGGGGTTTCGCCTAGCGTTGACGAACAGGGAGGGCTTCGCCTAGCTTTGGCGAAGTATGCCCACTTCCCCTTCAGTAGGCGAACAAAGGGAGGGGCTTAGCCGTAACCTAGCCCTAACCCCTGGGCCCTAACCTAGCCCCCTCCCTCTCTTCCTCCCTCCCTCCCTCCATTGACATGGAAAGAGTTGGAGAGTGGGGAGAGCACACCCTGCAGGTTTGTGTGATGTAGTGAATACGGCATAAACACGCTCTTGCCCACTCATATGCTCCTGCTTTTACTTTAATTGTACCCGAAAAAACATGAAATGGTACATTTCTGTTTTGAAGGGATTATCGCCTGGGATTCGTTACCGACCAAAAAGTTGTGGTATTGTGAAAAACAACTTTCTCCACAATTATGAAAATCAACATTTTTTGCTTATTCGGAGTCACGTGAGCATCACAAGTCAAAAAGACAACACAATTTGGGGTACTTTGGGCCAAAATGTAACAATTCACAATTAAGGATTCGACTTCAGGGTGCCACGAGCTAACAATGCGAATGATAAGTATACCAACACGAGCGTTAACATGTGTTTGTGCATAGAAATGTTCTTAAACGATCCATTTGGAAACATATAAGCATCCAATTCCGTGAAATAGTGTCTTTGGCACTTCAGCGTTTTGCTACATTTCGCTCTTAGACCATATAATAATATTACAATCTTTAAACAAAAAACGGTTTTTTCGGGATGTGACCAGTAGGGAACCCATTATTACATTGATTTACTCGACGCACTTGATGGTCAGCCAGCCCACCCCTGCTCCTGGTTTTAATTCAATTGTTAAATACTGGATGGTCAGTCAGCCCACCTCTTCTCCAGATTTTCATAAAATTGTTATGTACTAGATGGTCAGACAGCCGGCCTCTGCTCCTGATTCAATTTAATTATTGCATGGATTTACTCCAAGCACTGAGTTCTCCAGCCAGTCCACCTTTGCTCCTGCTTTTAATTTAATTTGTACATACTGGATGGCTAGCCAGCCCGCCTCTGCTCCTAATTTGAATTGTTACATGGTTTTACAGCAAGCTTTGGCAGACCACTTTGTAAAGTTTTTCTACCGGTACTCCGTAATGCAGCCTCAATATATTTTATATACCGGTACCAGCCTGAGTGCTTTGTAATACAGCCTCGATCTAAATTATGTACCGGCACCAGCCTGAGTACATTGTCACGCAGCCTCAATATAAATTATATACCGGCACCGGTAATGGTACCAGCCTGAGTATTTTGTAATGCAGCCTCGATCTAAATTATGTACCGGCATGAGGTCTATGGATCATGGGTTCATGGCCAAACATATGCATTGAAGCCCACGCATGGAGTGGACAGTGCATGGGCTGTTCGAGTAAACTAGAAAGCTTGACAGCCCAACTGAGAGGGTAACTGCGAAGCAGAAGCTCTAGCTGTGTACCTTCGTGGTTGCGCAGTTCGATACACTACGCGGAGTCAGAATCAAAAGTTCGCAACTTGCATCATTGTATGTGGGAATTTGCGGCGAGCTTTGATCAAGCAGGAAGACCAAGACCAGGCTGCGAAGTCAACCTACCTGATCCTACCAGAAATTCGAGGCCTGGTCCGGGGGCCAGGTCAGCTCTTAAGCGACCTGGGCCAGGTCAGTTGGGACTCTAGGGCTTGATCTAGCTGCTGCATCGCTTGGTTCGCTTACACCGCTATGTCAATCGTGAAAGCGATGGTTTGTATAGCTAAAAGCGACAAGCGACATATCGCAACAAAAGAAAAAACCTGATGCAGCCTCGGTCTGACTGCCAAGAGTTTGCCGGGCGGTTCCGAGGAAGTGGGTGGCTCATCCCTTCAATCCAATCTTTGTTGTTCCTTTAAATTTGTTGTAATTTACATGCATTGAAGTTGGTATTAACATATACGGTTAGCCTTGTGGCTCAACACGATCATCAGTGTTCCTTTTAATTTGTTGTAATGTACATGCATTGAAGTTGGTTGTAATGTACATGCATTGAAGTTGGTATTAACATGTACGGTTAGGCTGGTTCCGAGAGCTTCCTATAGGTTGCCGAGAGGTTGCTGAGGGGTCATGTGGGAGGCCTGAAGGAAGTTCAGAACGCTCGGGAACCTTAGGGTTTGCGGCCCCCCTGGGAGTGACTAAGTGACAGCTACGCTGTCCCAACCCCAACCTGGATCCCAAATCTGCAGTAGACGTGGTCCCCAGAGGGACGTGGTCCCTGGTCCCCCCACTGTGGTTCCCGGAATGGTCCGTCACGTCGCAGACGCAGATTTTGCAGGGTCCGTTGCATCTCAGAGGGAGGAGCGGGTGCGTCGCAGATGCAGATTTTGATACTAAATGAAGTGGAATTTTTGGCTCTTGGATGGATGGATGCCTCGAAAAGGGCGGTGGATTACGAAGTATTGGATGGGGGGTGAGGGGATTCCTCTAAAAAGTTTGTTTTTGTTCCTCCCATTCTCGTCATCGGGGCTGAACGATAAGTTGCGAGTATCTGCCCCCAGTTGCGAATATTCTGGACATATACGCCAAATGGGCTGCTTCCACTCAACCTTGAATCCCCTCGATGGTAAAGCTTGCACCAATCTTTGGTAAACAATGGCCTGTCGATGGCTATGTGATGTCGTGATAACCTTTATACCCTCCTACCCCTGCTACCCCTGCTGCCACTACCACTTCATAGTTCGTTGCCAGCTCGAATCGATCCAAATATTACCTCCCCACAGACCCAGGGGGATGCGGAAACACTAGAGGCGCAGGATGCCCGGCTGGTGAGAATGTGGAGGGGGTGAAGCTACCTGGGACTGCCAAGTTCACTACAAATGCATTTACAGGTTGACAGTGGGAAGGTTAGGGCATATGTCACCCAAGTCGCAAGTAGCTCAATGCGATTTTCTTGACTTGCCAATTCATCATTATCGGCTCTTGAAGGGAGTCCACTCCCCTGGCCTCGCCGCAAATCTCGGTCGATTTATTTTACCTGCCTTGGCAGAGCGAGATATTCGCACCAAGGAAGACACCCTTCTTGATCTACGGATGAACAAACAATTCATTGCCATCACCATCTCAAACAAGGTCATAATCATCGGCTGCAGCAGTATAAGTACTCCTAAATATTCAAAATGTCAGACTACAAATCCCTATCCTCTCCAATTACGCCACTGTCTGACTGACAAGGGGATTATTTTTGCTCCTACCTTTTTAGAAGCCAGGATTCCCAGAGGCTTGGGCCTGACTACGCGAGAGGATCAGATCATTGATGAGTTTGGAAAGGTCAGTAAGATTTAAATATTTGTGTGACCAAGTTGACTGAGTTTGACCAAGTTTGACTTAAGCTGTAAGCATGCCTGCTACTAATTAATACAGTCCACATCAAGCACAGAGTCTCATACACCCTCGAGGTGTCAAGTAGACTTTAACATGTAAGGTAATGTTATCAATTATCAGAACATAAATGAGGTACTTCCACCAAAGACACAGTCTGCCATCTTTTTGTTTTAAGTTGTGAAAGGTATTTCACCCCAGGAGGTGGGTCTCCCGACGCAAACCAGCGACACGGACGATATGTGTGTGTGAATGTACGTATTTATGTATGTTACAGTCCAGTCATCAACGGGAGCACATTAGGAACCACTCATCTTTGTTAGGTTCACGTTGTACTGCTCACCGTGTATCTTCCTCCAGTTTGTGCTTCAGTTCATAGCCACCCACCCAAACACTTTTTCGCTTGAATTCGTTTAATAGTCCGTTTGTGTTTCAGTTCATAACCATCCGTCAAAAACAAATCTCTTAAATTCGTTTTAGTCCAATTCGTGTTTCAGTTCATAACCACCATCCACAACAGTTTTTCACTTCAATTCGTTTTTCAGTCCGATATGTGTTCCAGTTCATAACCAGTTTAACCACCCACACCCAAAACAGTGTTTCACTTCAATTCGTTTTTCAGTCCAACTTGTGTTTTAGTTCATAACCACCCACTCAAAACACTGTTTCACTTCAACGTTTTTTCAATCCAACTTGTCCATCAAGTCTATTCGGCCATTCGGCTACCCCCGGACTGTAAAAAATACATAGCCCAATTTATGTGCAAGTTCATAACAACCCACCCATGCATGTTGCTACAGTCCAGGGGTAGGCCAAATAGACGAAATGGACTTGCCCAACCGTCACAGGAGGGTCTACAACAAAAAATAACTGATGAACTGATGAACTGAACCCCAAACAATCGTTTTACCGACGGGGGCCATGGGTTCGTGCTACAGTGAGCATTTAAATTGCCACAGTGCTACAATGATCATTCATAATCCAATGCGACAAAACGAACTGATGAACTGAACCCCAAAAAATCGTTTTATCTACGTGGGGACCCAGATTACTACAATACTACAAATGCTACATACGACTAAATTGCAATACTACAAATACTACAAATTTCTACAAATACGATACTACAAACACTACAAATTACTACAAACTATACGACAAATTACTACAAATATAATACTACAAATTATACCAAAATGACTACAAATACAATACTACAAATTACTACAAAATATACGGCAAATTACTACAAATATAATACTACAAATTATACCAAAATGACTACAAATACAATACTACAAATTACTACATGACTTCAGGTACTGAAGCTACGCGGTGCCAACTGGTTCGGTTTCAACTGCAAAGCTACCATGGTGAGTTGGCTGAAGACATTTGTTTTAGTTGTGGCAGGTTGTGACAATTCAAATCCAAATCCAAACTCAACAATTAGGTCGGCGCCAACTGGTTTGGATTCAACTGCAAAGCCACCATGGTGAGTTGGCTGATGAACTTTGTTTTAGACGTGACCGGTTGTGACAATTCAAATGCTAATCCAAAGTCAACCTCAAGGCCGGTACCAATTGGTTCTGTTTCAACTGCAAAGCCACCATGGTGAGTTGGCTGACAGACGTTTTGACAATTCAAATTCAATCCAAATTCAACAATTAGGTCGGTGCCAACTGTTTTGGTTTGAACTGCAAAGCCACCATGGTGAGTTTCTTTTAGTTTTTAGTTTGAAAAGATTTTCACCTCAGGAGGTGGGACTCCCTATAGAAACCAGCGACACCAAGGATTCAGTTTCAATGGCGTTTCCACTCCAACACACACGTTGGCTGAAGACATTTTTTTTGTCAATTCAAATTCAAATCCAAATTCATTAATAAGGCCGGCACCAACTGGTTTGATTTCAACAGCAAAGCCACCATGGTGAGTTGGCTGCAGATTCTTGTTTTGTAGTTATGACCGGTTGCAACAATTCAAATTCAAATACAAATCCAGCAATTAGATCGGTGCCAACTGGTTCGGTTTCAATTGCAAAGCCACCATAAAGAGGATGCCTCTTGATGCTTATGGCTACTCCTCCCCCCCCCCCCCCCCCCCCCCCCCACACACACACACACACACATACACACACACTACATCCTTACACCCCTCCTCCTCCCCCACCCACCCACTCCTCTTCCCTGAGCCCAAATCCACACCCACCCGCCCAACCACGCCCTACACCCCTATCCCACGCCAACTGGTCCGGTTTCAACTGCAAAGCTACCATGGTGAGTTGGCAGATGATTTTTGTCTTTAGTTGTGACAGGTTGTGACATTTCAAATCCAAATCCAAATTCAACAATTAGGTCGGTGCCAACTGGTTTGGATTCAACTGCAAAGCCACCATGGTGAGTTGGCTGACAGACGTTTTGTTCTGTTTTGACAATTCAAATTCAGTCCAAATTCAACAATTAGGTCGGTGCCAACTGGTTTGGTTTTAACTGCAAAGCCACCATGGTGACTTGGCTGACAGACGTTTTGTTCTGTTTTGACAATTCAAATTCAATCCAAATTCAACAATTAGGTCGGTGCCAACTGGTTTGGTTTTAACTGCAAAGCCACCATGGTGAGTTGGCTGACAGACGTTTTGTTCTGTTTTGACAATTCAAATTCAATCCAAATTCAACAATTAGGTCGGTGCCAACTGGTTTGGTTTTAACTGCAAAGCCACCATGGTGAGTTGGCTGACAGACGTTTTGTTCTGTTTTGACAATTCAAATCCAAATCCAA
>CM039466.1:37257391-37395891 GCA_022414725.1 Microglena sp. YARC
CACGTGTGTGTATTTCTGTTTATGTGTGTGATGGACTGTAGCTTGTGGGTGCAGCAATGGGCTGATCTCGTGCAAAGTCTATATGTTGATCCTATTACCAAGCAAGGTAAGGAGTGTTTTGTGTATGTTTGTGTGTGTGTATTAGTGTGTATGTGTGTGTATTAGTGTGTGTATATGTGTGTGTATTAGTGTCTACGTGTGTGTATTTGTGTGTGTATGTGTGATTGAGGACCCCAGGCAGTGGGTGCAGCAATGGGCTGATCTCATGCAAAGGCTATCTGTTGAGCCTATTACCAAGGTAAGGAGTGTTTTGTGGAAGTGTGTGTAGTAGTGTCTATGTGTGTGTATTTGTGTCTATGTGTGTGTATTTGTGTCTATGTGTGTGTATTTGTGTCTATGTGTGGGTATTAGTGTCTATGTGTGTGTATTTGTGTGTGTATGTGTGTGATTGAGAACCCCAGGCTGTGGGTGCAGCAATGGGCTGATCTCCTGTAAAAGGTTTTCTGTGGGTCCTATTGCCAAGGTAAGTGGTAGTGTATGTTTGGAGTGTGTGTCGTGTGTTTATTAGTGCCTACGTGTGTGTATGTGTGTATTTATTTATGTTTATGTGTGTGATGGGCTGTGGCCCGTGGGTGCAGCGCCGGGCTGATGTCCTGAAAAAGGCTTTCTGCTGGGGTGTCCTCAGGAGGGCAGTGGGGGTCCTTCAAGGGGGTCCTGCAGCACTGGGCTGATGTCCTGAAAAAGGCTTTCTGCAGGGGGTTCCTGAGGAGGGCAGTGGGGTCCCTTCAGGGGGTCCTGCAGCACTGCGCTGATGTCTGAAAAAGGCTTTCTGCAGGGGTCCTGAGGAGGGGTGGGGGTCCTTCAGGGGGGTCCTGCAGCACTGAGCTGATGTCCTGAAAAAGGCTTTCTGCAGGGGACCCCCTAATGGGTCCCCCTGCCCTCCTCAGGGACCCCTGCAGCACTGGGCTGCTGTCCTGAAAAAGGCTTTCTGTGGTCCTATACAAAGTTAGGAGTGTTTTGTGTACGTGTGTGTATTTAGTGTCTATGTGTGTGTATTTGTGTGTGTATGTGTGTGATTGAAGACCCCAGGCTGTGGGTGCAGCACTGGGCTGATCTCCGGCAAAAAGCTTTTTGTGGGTCCTATTTCCAAGTACGTACGTATGTTAAAGTCCTGGGGTGGGCCAAGTAGGCCAATTGGTCTTGCCCAACCGTGAATAGGAAGGCTGTAAAGAAAAAGCACTGATGAACTGAGCCCCGAAGTCCCAAACAATCGTTTAACCAACGGGGGCCCTGAGTTCGTGCTACAGTGATCATTTAATTGTACAATATAATTAAATTGTCATCTCATCTGGGATGATACTTTAATTGTGCGATTCTTATCGCATTTTTTATAAATGGTATTAAGTAATTCCATCCTTCAAAGGAATGAGGATTAATGACCAGCTTCATGCTGGAGTTTTTATCCACCAATTCAGGTTCAATTTTCATTTTCTCAAAAAGATTTTTTCTATCCTCGGCGTATTACGGACATTCTAATATGAAATGCATTTCATGTTCAACCACTCTTCTACTGTCAACCATCATATCACAGCACCTGCAAATTTACCACCCCACCACCACCACCACCACCACCACCCCCACCACCACCACCACTAATAACCACCACCAACCACCACTAATAACCACCACCACCACCACCACCACCACTGAATAACCACCACCACACCCACCACCACCAACCACCACCACCACCACCACCACCACACTTATAACCACCACACCACCACCACCACCACACCACCACCACCACTAATAACCACCACCACCACCACTAATAACCACCACCACCACCACCACCGCCACCACTAATAACCACCACCTTGGTTGACAGTACTGTGGACACTACTGTCAACCATCATATCACAGCAGCTGCAAATTCTGCCAGAACAAAAGTTACTACTTTCTGATTCAACATTGAAGTTGTGAGCTCGAAGACGTAGTCTTGCTATGCATTTAATATCATCCCTATTGTTTAATAAGTTAGTGTACGTTGAACTATGGTTTCTATCCTCTGACATCATCCAATTTGCATACGTAATAGTTTTAATACCGCTTCCTAGGTTATCACCAAGATTCCTGGGGGTCAATGTACTCAGGGATTGCCAGTCAATGTCTGTTATTTTAGAGATGCCTTCATCAATTTTTCCTAATTCAATTTTGCTCAGTGACGTCTGATTATCTTGAATAATATCAGAGACATGTTCTATAAAACCTAATCTCTGAATGCATCTTAGTAATCCATGAAACCAGCATTGTTTGTTGCTATCTCTGGTTGCCATTAGAACATTCTCTAGCAAGGCTCTTTTCACAAAATCATCGCCCTTGCGGTCATTATTTCAAAAGCCAATACATTGTCGCAACCATTGAGCCCATGTAGTTGATCTCTTGAGTTCATTGAGAACCATATCGATAGAGGTGTTCTCTCTAAAGCCAAGAGCCCTTTTCATAAACCCATTCTGAATAGTTTCACATTTTCCTTCGAGACCGTAAGAAATATCAATATCACCCAGATGGTCTGGAGCCCACACTTCACACCTGCAGTTGAGGATCTGTTGTTTAAGTGTTTAAGGTAACTTAGGTTATTGGCATTTGCGAGATCCATCTCGTTGCACCGTTTCTAGAGTGCATTAGTAGCCCTGTTGACGGCAACACGTTGTCTCTCACCGGCATTGTGTGAGCCGCCATTCCTGCCGTGTTTTCCCTTCAAGAGAATTCTTAAAAACACAAACTCCTCCTTAATGGGAAGGTCTTTAAACTGCCATTTATAGGTCATTCTACCACTCATAGATCATTCTACCATTTATAAGGTCACTATTGAATACCACAACTTCAGATGTATATATGTTTACTTCCATCTTGTAAGCTTGACAGAATTCTTCCAGACAATTGAGCATAATATGACAGCCTGATAGTGACTCGCTCATTATAGCTAGATCATCGACATACAAGATTACTCCGCAATTCTGAAACCTTCCTATTCACCACATTTATCAGTAAAGAACTTCTCCAATTGGTCAATAAAGAGACCAAATAAAAGCGGGGAGAGACAATCTCCTTGTTTAACGCCTGCCTCAGCTAAGAAGGCAGAGCGAATACTAAAAGTAAGGAGTAATTTGTGTAAGTGTGTGTGTATTAGTGTGTATGTGTGTGTATTTTTGTGTGTGTATGTGTGTGTGTATTAGTGTGTATGTGTGTGTGTATTATTGTGTATGTGTGTGTATTAGTGTGTATGTGTGTGTGTATTAGTGTGTATGTGTGTGTGTATTAGTGTGTATGTGTGTGTATTAGTGTGTATGTGTGTGTGTATGAGTGTGTATGTGTGTGTATTTTTGTGTGTATGTGTGTGTATTTTTGGGTGTGTGTATTTTTGTGTGTGTATGTGTCTGTATAAGTGCAGATCATTAGAACATAGGCTATACAGTAACATAGGCTATAAGGACTTGCCCAACCTCTAATAACATACACACAATCACACACACAGGCACCGACACACATTCACACCCATACTCACATACACATACACAGGACACCATGTGCACCATGCAGATTTGACTGATTGTTGACCCCCTGAATGAGACGGATGAATTGGGGCTTGGCGTGCACATCCTTAGATAGTAACATGGGCTATAGGAACTTGCCCAACCTCTAACAACATACCTCCCACCCACCCACCCACCAACCCACCCACCACCTCATGCACTGTTCATCATGTGCACCATGCAGATTCGACTGATTGTTGACCCCCTGAACGAGCCAGGCACCTTTGGGCTTGGGGTGCAACTCCTTGGGTAGTAACATGGGCTAAAGAGACTTTCCCAACCTCTAACAACAACACACAGAATCACACACAGGCGCATGCACCGACACACTCACATACCCACCCACATAAACTGTTCACCATGTGCACCATGCAGATTCGACTGACTGTTGATCCCCTTAACAAGCCGGACGGCTTTGGGCTTGGCGTTTGGGTCCTTAGATAGTTACATGGGCTAAAAGGAATTGCCCAACCTCTAACAACATACAATCACACATACCCACCCACCCACCCACATACACTGTTCACCATGTGCACCATGCAGATTCAGCTGATTGTTGACCCCCTGAATGCGCCGGACAACTTGGGGCTTGGGGTGCACATCCTTATATAGTAACATGGGCTAAAAGAACTTGCTCAACCTCTAAAACACACACACACACACACACACACACACACACACATACCCACCCGTCCACACACACACAGACACTGGATACCATGTGCTGCATGCAGATTCGACTGATTGTCGACCCCCTGAATGAGCCAGACGGCTTTGAGCTTGGTTGGGACAGCATGGCTGACTTGTATTTGTATGTCATGGATGCTGTGCACGCCGTCAACCCAAACCTTTTGTTCTTCATTGAGGTTGGTGCTGTTGGGGGTGGAGGTTGCAGAGGTAGAGTGCGAGGTTTGTGGGGAGGGGTGGGGAGGTGGGGGAGGTGTGTATGTATTGACCCGCCCCCGAATAGACCGACCGTCTGCGGGCTTGGTTTGGGACAGAATGCCGCCTGTATTTGGATGTCATGGATGCTGTGCACACCGTCAACCCAAACTTTTTGTTCTTTGTTGAGGTCAGTGCTGCTGGGGGTGGCGGGTGGAGAGGTAGAGTGCGAGGTTTGTGGGGAGGGGTGGGGAGGTAGGGGAGGTGTGTATGTATTGACCCGCCCCCCCGTTGGTTGGGACAGCATGGCCGACCTGTATTTGGATGTCATGGATGCTGTGCACGCCGTCAAACCCAAACCTTTTTGTTCTTTGTTGAGGTCAGTGCTGCTGGGGGTGGCGGGTGGAGAGGTAGAGTGCGAGGTTTGTGGGGAGGGGTGGGGAGGTAGGGGAGGTGTGTATGTATTGACCCGCCCCCCCGTTGGTTGGGACAGCATGGCCGACCTGTATTTGGATGTCATGGATGCTGTGCACGCCGTCAACCCAAACCTTTTGTTCTTTGTTGAGGTCAGTGCTGCTGGGGGTGGCGGGTGGAGAGGTAGAGTGCGAGGTTTGTGGGGAGGGGTGGGGAGGTAGGGGAGGTGTGTATGTATTGACGACCCCCCCGTTGGTTGGGACAGCATGGCCGACCTGTATTTGGATGTCATGGATGCAGTGCACGCCGTCAACCCAAAACCTTTTGTTCTTTGGTTTGAGGTCAGTGCTGCTGGGGGTGGCGGGTGGAGAGGTAGAGTGCGAGGTTTGTGGGGAGGGGTGGGGAGGTAGGGGAGGTGTGTATGTATTGAACCCGCCCCCCCGTTGGTTGGGAACAGCATGGCCGACCTGTATTTGGATGTCATGGATGCTGTGCACACCGTCAACCCAAACCTTTTGTTCTTTGTTGAGGTCAGTGCTGCTGGGGGTGGCGGGTGGAGAGGTAGAGTGCGAGGTTTGTGGGGAGGGGTGGGGAGGTAGGGGAGGTGTGTATGTATTGACCCGCCCCCCCGTTGGTTGGGACAGCATGGCCGACCTGTATTTGGATGTCATGGATGCTGTGCACGCCGTCAACCCAAACCTTTTGTTCTTTTGTTGAGGTCAGTGCTGTTGGGGGTGGCGGGGTGGAGAGGTAGGGTGCGAGGTTTGTGGGGAGGGGTGGGGAGGTGGGGGGAAGTGTGTATGTATTGACCCGCCCCCCCGTTGGTTGGGACAGCATGCCGACCTGTATTTGGATGTCATGGATGCTGTGCACGCCGTCAACCCAAACCTTTTGTTCTTCATTGAAGTCAGTGCTGTTGGGGGTGGAGGGTGGAGAGGTAGGGTGCGAGATTTGTGTGTGTGTGTGTGTGTGTGTGTGGGTGTGTGTGTGTGTGGGGGGGGGGGGGGCGTAGAGGTGTGTGTTTATTGACCCGCCCCTAAATAGCTCGACAGTCTTTGGACCAACACCAACACCAACACCAACAACATCACACAGGGAAGAGGGCAGACCAGTCCCAGTTTCAATTGGGGCAACAATTAATACTTTTTCAAATCTGATTTTGAATCAACCTCCTCCTCCTCCTCCTCCTCATCATCATCATCATCATCATCATCATCATCATCATCATCATCATCATCATCACCCAACACCAAACACCCAACACCATCACCACCACAAAGGGACCAGGGCAGACCAGTCTTAGTTTCAATTGGGGTGATGGCTTTGCAACTGATGCTGCTGCCATTTGTATAATACCTTTTTGTTACTACTACCACCACCACCATCACCTCCCCACCACCACCACCACCACAAAGGGAACAGGTCAGACCAGTCTCAGTTTCAATTTGGGTGACGGCTTTGCAGCTCACATTGTAGCATGCCACTTTAATAACACCTTTGTGTACCTACTACCCCCACCCCCATCATCCCCCCCCACCACCACCACCACCACACACACACCACACCACCACCACCTCCACCACCACACAGGGAACAGGTCAGACCAGTCTTAGTTTCAATTGGGGTGATGGCTTTGTAACTGCTGCTGCTGCTGCTGCTGCTTGTATAATACATTTGTGTACCCACTACCCCCCCCCCCCCCCCCCCCCCCCTCCAACACCAACATTAAAACCACCACCACCACTACCACAAAGGGACCAGGGCAGACCAGTCTCAGTTTCAATTGGGGTGACGGCATTGCAACTCACATTGTAGCATGCCACTTTAATAATACCTTTGTGTACCTACTAACACCACCCCATCACCTCACCACCACCACATCCACACCGCAACCCCCCCCACACCACCACCACCACCACCACCACAAAGGGAACAGGGCAGACCAGTCTCAGTTTCAATTGGGGTGACGGCTTTGCAACTCACATTGTAGCATGCCACTTTAATAATACCTTTTTGTACCTACTAACACCACCCCCATCACCTCACCACCACCACCATCACCACCGCAACCCCCCACACACACCACCACCACCACCACCACCACACAGGGAACAGGGTAGACCAGTCTCAGTTTCAATTTGGGTGACGGCTTTGCAACTCACATTGTAGCATGCCACTTTAATAATACCTTTTTGTACCTACTAACACCACCCCCATCACCTCACCACCACCACCATCACCACCGCAACCCCCCACACACACCACCACCACCACCACCACAAATGGAACAGGGCAGACCAGTCTCAGTTTCAATTTGGGTGACGGCTTTGCAACTCACATTGTAGCATGCCACTTTAATAATACCTTTGTGTACCTACTACCACCACCCCCATCACCTCACCACACCATCACAACCACCACCACCGCAACCCCCCCCACACACCACCGCCACCACCACCACCACACAGGGAACAGGTCAGACCAGTCTCAGTTTCAATTGGGGTGATGGCTTTGCAACTGATGCTGCTGCCATCAGTGCTCTTGGTCCTCCCGGTGACCCTAACCCATTTTTCCAGCGCCTCTTTGCAAAGCCATACTTGAACCAGGCAAGTTTTTTTTTTACCACCAACACCAACAACACCAACACCAACACCACCAACACCAACACCTACACCAACACCAACACCAACACCAACACCAACACCAACACCAACACCAACACCACCAACAAGACCAACACCACCAACACCACCAACACCACCAACACCACCAATGCAAGGCCTCACGCACCCAAATATGACCACCCACCCAGCAGCTTGTTATAGCCTCTTTTACAACACCTTTGTGTATCTACTACCACCACCGCCACCACAACTACCACCACCACCACCACCACCACCACCACCGCCACCACAATCAACAACCACCACCACCACCACTACCATCACCACCACCAACAACAACAACAACAACACCAACACCAACACCAACAACAACAACAACAACAACAACACCAAAACCACCAACAACACCAACAACACCAACAACACCAAAAACACCAACAACACCAACAACAACACTAAGACCACCAACACTACCACCAACACCAACACCAACACCACCAACACCAACACCAACACCACAAACACCAACACCAACACCACAAACACCAACACCAACAACACCAACAACCACCAACACCAACACCACCAACACCAACAACCAACAACCAACAACACCAACAACGCCACCAATACAAGGCCTCACCCACCCAAATATGACCACCCACCCAGCAGCTTGTTAGAGCCTCTTTTATAACACCTTTGTGTATCTACTACCACCACCGCCACCACCACTACCACCACCACCACCACCACCACCGCCACCCACACACCACCACCACACCACCACCACCACCATCACCACCACCACCACCACCATCACCACCACCATCACCACCACCACCACTACCACCATCACCACCACCACCACCACTACAATGACTCACCCTCCTGAATATTACTACCCACCCACCTGCTTGTCAGTGCCTCTTTTATAACACCTGTGCGTACCTACTACAACCACCACCATAAATACAATGACTCACCCACCCAAATGTGACCAACCACCCACCAGCTTGTTACAGCCTCTTTTATAATACCTTTGTGCACCTACTACCACCACCAGCACCACCTCCAATACAATGACTCACCTACCTGAATGTTACCACCCACCCACCAGCTTGTTAGAGCCTCTTTATAACACCTTTGTGTACCTACTACCACCACCACCACCACCACCACAAATACCAATACAATCACTCGCCCATCCCACCCTACCCTACCCTACCCTACCTCACCCTACCTCACCCTACCCAGGTGGTACTCTCCCCCACCTGTACGGACCCAGCATCTGTAAAGCCAACTACGGATGCGAAGGTGTGTGCTTTATCTTTTGTATTTTCTTTGCAGATATGCTATGGCCACTATTTTATTTTTACTTTTTTATTCACTTGTGTATTTACTTTTTCTATTTACTTTTCTTTACTATGCAGGTATGCTGCGTCCACTGTTTTGTCTTTTTTTACTTTTTTACTTTTGTTCTTTGCAGGTATCTATAAGCTATGACCACTGTTTTGTATTTACATTTTTCTTCTTATTCTGTATTTACTTTGCAGGTATGCAAAGTCCACTGTTTTGTATTTACTTTTTTTTATTTACTTTTTTATTTTCTTTGCAGGTATCTCATATGCTATGAACACTTTTTAAGATTAGCTTTAGCTAAGCTATATGCTTTGGGTTCCTCGTCTTTCTTTTTACTTTACTCTTTGTTCACTCTTTTTTTCCTTTTCCTTTCTCAAATCTAGGGTTTAGCATTGTCCCTCCTGTCAAGTAACTGCCACGTGTTTAAATTGCCACGAGTTCACAACAAGGTGTTACTAGATGACGCTGGCTGTTTTTCTTTTACTTTATTTATGTATTTACTTTATTTATGTATTTACTTTATTTATGTATTTACTTTATTTATGTATTTACTTTATTTATGTATTTACTTTATTTATGTATTAAACTTTATTTATGTATTAACTTTATTATGTATTACTTTATTTATGTATTTACTTTATTTATGTATTTATTTATTTATGTATTACTTTATTTATGTATTTACTTTTATTTATGTATTTACTTTATTTATGTATTTATTTATTTTACTTTGCAGGTATGCTATGAACACTGTTTTGTATTTACTTTTTTTCATCTGTATTTGATTTGCAGGTATGCTAAGTCCACTGTTTTGAGTTTACTTTTTTATTTACTTCTGTGTTTTATTTGCAGGTATGCAATGACCACTGTTTTGTATTTAATTTTTTTTATTTACTTTTGTATTTTCTTTGCAGGTATATCATATGATATGACCACTGTTTTGTATTTACTTTTTTTTCTTTTCCTTTATTTTCTTTGCAGGTATGCTATGACCACTTTTTAACTTGTAACATGTACTGTACTTTAAGTATTCACTTTTTTTACTTTGCAGGTATGCTATGACCACTTTTTTTTTCTTTCTGCATTTGATTTGCAGGTATGCTATAACCACTGTTCTTCTTCTACTTTATTTAATTATTTAGTTTTTTTTACTTTGCAGGTATGCTATGACCACTGTTTTGTATTTATTGTATTTGTTTTTCCTTTCTTTAATTTGTGTTGTCTTCCATTTGCAGGTATGCTATGGCCATTGTTTTTCTGTTCGGCTAAATTTGCTTGCTTTCCTGCCTGTCCTTCTGAAAGTTTAACAGATATAAAACCTCAACAACTTAACGCCGAGCAACGTTTAGGCTACATTTACTAGCCTATCTGTCTGTTGTCTGTCTGTCTGTCTGTCTGTCTGTCTGTCTGTCTGTCTGTCTGTCTGTCTGTCTGTCTGTCTGTCTGTCTGTCTGTCTGTCTGTCTGTCTGTCTGTCTGTCTGTCTGTCTGTCTGTCTGTCTGTCTGTCTGTCTGTCTGTCTGTCTGTCTGTCTGTCTGTCTGTCTGTCTGTCTGTCTGTCTGTCTGTCTGTCTGCCTGCCTGCCTGCCTGCCCTGCCTGCCTGCCTGCCTGCCTGCCTGCCTGGCCTGCCTGTCTGCCTGTCTGTCTGTCTGCCTGCCTGCCTGCCTGCCTGTCTGCCTGTCTGCCTGTCCGCCTGTCTGTCTGCCTGTCTGTCTGCCTGTCTGCCTGTCTGCCTGTCTGCCTGTCTGCCTGTCTGCCTGTCTGCCTGTCTCTGCTGTCTGCCTGTCTGCCTGTCTGCCTGTCTGTCTGTCTGTCTGCCTGCCTGCCTGCCTGCCTGCCTGTCTGCCTGTCTGTCTGTCTGTCTGTCTGTCTGTCTGTCTGTCTGTCTGTCTGTCTGTCTGTCTGTCTGTCTGTCTGCCTGCCTGCCTGCCTGCCTGCCTGTCTGCCTGTCTGCCTGTCTGTCTATCTGCCTGCCTGTCTGCCTGTCTGTCTGTCTGTCTGTCTGTCTGTCTGTCTGTCTGTCTGTCTGTCTGTCTGTCTGCCTGTCTGTCTGTCTGCCTGTCTGTCTGTCTGCCTGCCTGCCTGCCTATCTGTCTGTCTGTCTGTCTATCTGTGTGTCTGTCTAATTACTTGTCCTGTCCCCCCGTGTGGATGGGCCTGGTATGACTGTATCCGACTCCAGCTTGTCAGGCGTGTGCTGCGATTAAACATCTTGTTTTAGCTATTCGCAGCAGCTTGTAGGCTGAGCTGGCTGTAGTGCTAAATCCCTGAGCTTGCTGTAGTGCTAAACCTGGATAAAATGTTTAGAAGTACTGTACAGCTGATTATACCACCTTCTAGATGCACAAGCAAGGTTGCTATAGGCTACTGGGCTAAAACATCCACCCACACCTACACCCCACACAAGCCCAACGTTCATCCCCCCCCCCCCCCCCCCCTCCCACCACCAACAACCACACCAATACCCAAACCTCAACCCCAAAACCCCCAAAACAAATATCTAAACCCTAACTTTAAAACTCGAACCCTGACCCCCTATTTCCTAACCCCAAAGCGACCCCACCCCTCCACCCCCAACCCATCGTGTTTCGGATAATGGTGTACGCCCCAACACTTTACCAATGAACTATCTTCGGTACTGAGCTGTACAATCACCTGTCCTGCTCCTTTCGGCTCCTAGCCCTAAGGGGTCACTCCTTCAACGGCGTGACCAAGCGCTTCCCTGACACCACGAACCACCAAGCCACAAGCCACATCACTGCACTCCCCACCTCCACCCTATCCTCAAATAATAGAACATGCTCCACCTCTGTAACAACAACCGATTGCAGGTAGTGAGCTGTACAGTTGCCTGTCCTGCGCCTTTCGGCTCCTAGCCCTAAGCGATCACTCCTTCAACGGCGTGACCAAGCGCTTCTCTGTCACCACAAACCACCGAGCCACAAACCACATCACCCCATCCTCAAATAATAGTAGATGCTCTGCCTCGCTAACAACAACCGATTGCAGGTAGTGAGCTGTACAGTCGTCTGTCCCGCTCCTTTGGGGTCCTAGCTCTAAAGGGTTACTCCTTCAACGGTGTGACTAAGCGCTTCCCTATCGCTGTCGCTGAATGGGGATCAGCGTTGACTGACCCAAGGTGGGATACAAATTGTACTGGTAAATTCTCGTCGTTTAGCTATTTTGGACAATGCAAAGCAGCTTCTAGACAGGTTCCATCGCATCGAAGGGGTTACTCGTATGAGGGGGTGACTAAGCGCTTCCCTATTGCCGTCGCTGAATGGGGATGAGAGTTGACTGACCCAAGGTGGGATGATATCTGTATATTCTTGCTTTTATGCTATTTGTTGCTATTATTTATTTATTGCTATGCTGAATCTCACTGGCAAGACAAAGCAGCTTCTAGACAGCTTCCGTATATAGCAGCTAAGAGGTTACTCTTATAAGGACATGACTAAGCACTTCCCTATCACCGTGGTAGAATGGTAATCAGCGTTGACTGACCCAAGGTGGGAATACAATTGTACCGGTATGTTCTTGTTGTTTTACTATGTTTTTCAATGCAAAGCAGCTTCTAGGCAGCATCCTTTGTCGCTAGTGGGTTACTCCTTCAACGGTGTGACCAAGCACTTCCCTACCACTGTCCCTGGATGGCAATCAGCGTTGACTGACCCAAGGTGGGAAAACAATTGTACCGGTATATTCTTGTTGATTTGCTAGTTTTGTCAATGCAAAGCAGCTTCTAGGCAGCTTCCATTGCATCTAAGGGGTTACTCCTATGAGGGCGTGACTAAGCGCTTCCCTATCGCCGTGGTAGAATGGGATCAGCGTTGACTGACCCAAGGTGGGGTAATATGTGTACATTCTTGTTGTTTTTTATATTTTGGGCAATGCGAAGTACCTTCTCGTCAGCTTCCCTTGTCGCTAGTGGGTTACTCTTTCAACGGTATCACCGTCGCTGAATGGGGATCAGAGCTGACTGACCCAAGGTGGGATAATATTTGTATATTCTTGGTTGTATGCTATTGTATGCTATTGCTTGCTCTGATTTTCTATTGTTTACTATTATTTGCTATTTTGACCCTCACTGGCAATGCAAAGCAGCTTTTAGACAGCTTCCAGTGCAAGCTAACTTCTACTAAAAATCGAAATTGATTTTAGAGAGGGGTAGATCTCGACCCTCCGAAAGAGGGGGGGGGGGGGGGGGGTGAGCTGGTTTCGGAAATATCTTGTAACTCCCTGACCAGACGGAATCTGACGAGGAAACTGGTTCGATGAGAGCATTCCGAATCCGCGGTTATTTCCGACACATATGGAGGCGCGGTCCTCTAGATCCAAGTCGAGGCACTTGGTGACCTGGCAGATCCTCGAACATGGGTCGAGCCGGTTTCGGAAATATCTTCGAAGCTTCCTCACTAGACGGAATCTGACGAAGTTAAGCATACGCATGAAAATGGTTCGATGAGAGCATTCTGAATCCGCGCTTGTTTTCGAGAACGAGTAAATGTGTCGAGGTGGGGCTCGAGTAGTGACCTCTACAGGTTTCAAGTACACCAAGTGTGAAATTTTGCCCAAACCAGAAACAAATATTCCAACACACACATGCACACACACACACATACACACACACAAGGGATCTTGTGTTCATGATCAGCCTCAACACACACACGACACACACACCACACACATACAAACAACACACACACAAAACACACAAGGGTTCTCTATTCATGACCAACCTCAACACACACACACACACGACACACACACAACACACACATACAACAAACACACAAGGGATCTCTATCCATGACCAACCTCAACACACACTCGACACACACACACAGGACACACAAGGGATCTCTATTGATGACCAACCTCAACACACACACAGCAAACACAACACACATACATACAACACACACACAGGACACACAAGGGATCTCTATTCATGACCAACCTCAGCACACACACAGCACACGCGCAACACAAACACGCAACACACAAGGGATCTTGTGCTCATGACCACACAACACACACACAGCACACACGCACAACACACAGCAAATACAAGTGATACAGCACACGCAAAAACACTCAAGGGATGTTGTGTTCATGACCACACAACACACACACAGCACACACGCACAACACACAGCAAATACAAGTGATACAGCACACGCAAAAACACTCAAGGGATGTTGTGTTCATGACCACACAACACACACACAGCACACACGCACAACACACAGCAAATACAAGTGATACAGCACACGCAAAAACACTCAAGGGATTTTGTTTTCATGAACAACCTCAACACATAAATGATGAGTCAGTGGTGGTTTGACCCAGTGCAAGCAACCGGGCTGGCCCTCTGAACCTCATGTCTTGTAATAAGGCGTACTATGTATTCATTGATGAGTCAGTACTGCACCATCACTGTTACACTATCCAAGCAATACGTGCCTTCCACTCACCACCAGGGATTATTTTTGGCGGAGCCTCCCCTTCTGGGGGGCGGGAGCCAGCAGTGTTACTCTGTTGTCTGTCTGTGCTACCAAAAAATTGGAGCCTGACACGTCAGCCAACTGTCTCATAACTAACTTGCTTCGCTCAGCTCCATCGTTGCCATCTTTCGTTCTGTTGCCAACACACTCCGCCAATTTTCCGCGTCGCATGGGACGCTGCATAGAACTTGTTCCGCTATAATTAGCGATCGCTAGTTTTGACTCCATTTGGCAAAATTGTCGCTTGAAAGATGGAAAACAATAGACGTCTTTGTTTTGCTCTAAATGGCCCTAAAAGGCTTTAGAAGCTATACAAACTATAAAACGCTGTCCTTGGAGGAGGCCTAAAACCACAAAGCTAGAAAAAAAACATTTTCAAATTTGAAACAACAATCCACACACACAACACACACACAACACAGACAACACACAGACAACACACAGACAATAGACACACAACACACACAACACGCAAAACACAGACAACACACACAATAGACACACAACACACACAACACACAAAACACACAAAACACAGACAACACACACAATAGACACACAACACACAACACACGCAACACACACACACATACAGCACACTCCCAACTTCCTTCACACACAAGGGATCGCATGTTCATGGGCGATCTTATCAAGTACATGAACAATGAGGGCGATGCTATAGATGGTCTGCACACGTCCATCACGTCATGGTGCTTCTGGGCTTGGAACGACAACAGTGGAGATACTGGTGGACTGGTGGACAGCACCTGGGTCAATATAAGGTGTGTGGACTGGGCTAGGGGTAGGGGGTGTGGGCGGGGGCTAAGGGTGTTCAATGGCAGATGGAAGGGTGGGGGGGTGGGGGGGCACACGCCCATCACGTCATGGTGCTTCTGGGCTTAGAACGACAACAGTGGAGACACTGGTGGACTGGTGGATAGCACCTGGGTCAATATAAGGTGTGTGGACTGGGTCTAGGGCTCGGGGTAGGGAATGGGCGGGGGCTAAGGGTGTTCAATGGCAGATGGAAGGGGGGGGGGGGGGGGGGGGGGGGGGGGCACACGCCCATCACGTCATGGTGCTTCTGGCTTGGAACGACAAACAGCGGTGATGCTGGTGGACTGATGGACTGGTGGACATCACCTGGGTCAAATATAAGGTGCGTGGGCTGGGGCTAGGGATGTGGGCTGGGGTTAGGGGTAGGGGTGTGAGCTGGGCTAGGGATGTGGGCTGGGGTAGGGTAGGGGTGTGAGCTGGGGCTAGGGATGTGGGCTGGGGGTAGGGGTAGGGTGTGAGCTGGGGCTAGGGATGTGGGCTGGGGTTAGGGGTAGGGGTGTGAGCTGGGGCTGGGGATGTGGGCTGGGGTAGGGGTAGGGGTTGTGAGCTGGCGGCTAGGGATGTGGCTGGGGTAGGGGCTGAGGCTGGTGTCGGGGGCTGGGGTAGGGGCTGAGGGTAGGGGTGTGGGCCGGGGCTAAGGGTGTTCAATGCAGATGGGGGGAGGAGGAGGGGGAGGGGATAGGCAAAAATATCGAGTCAGGTTGCTTCTGGTCGTGTAATGATAGCAGTGGTGATACTGGTGGACTGGTGGACAGCACCTGGGTCAAATAAGGTGTGTGGTGTGTGGGATGGGTTGAAGTGGGGCATGAGGGTGTGAGGGTGGGGGTGGGTAGGTGGTGGGGTGGGGGTTCATGGTGCTTTTGGTATTGGAATGATAGCAGTGGTGATTATGTTGGACTGGTGGATAGCACCTGGGTAAATATAAGGTGTGTGGTGTGTGGGATGGGTGGAAGGGGAGTGGGATGGGTCTAAGGCTGGGTGTAGAGGCTGAGGCTGGGGTAGGAGTGTGGGTCGGGGCTAAGGGTGTTCAATGGCAGATGGGGGGGGGGGGGGGGGATAAACATCACGCCATGGTGCTCCTGGGCTTGGAATGATAGCAGTGGTGATTACGGTGGACAGCACCTGGGTCAATATATGGTGTGTAGTGGTGTGGGATGGGTGGAAGTGGGGCATGAGGGTGTGAGGGGGGGGGGGCGTGGGTGGGGTGGGTGGGGTGGGTAGGTGGTGGGGTGGGGTTTCATGGTGCTTCTGGTTCTGGAATGTCAACAGTGGTGATAACGTTGGACTGGTGGACAGGACCTGGGTAAATATAAGGTGTGTGGTGTGAGGGATGGGTGGAAGTGGGGCAGTGAGGGTGTGAGGGTGGGGATTGGTGGTGGTGGGTTTGGGTGGGTAGGTGGTGGGGTGGGGTTTCATGGTGCTTCTGGTCTTAGAATGATAATAGTGGTGATACTGGTGGACTGGTGGACAGCACCTGGGTCAATATAAGGTGCGTGGGCTGGGCTAGGGCTGGGGGCAGGGATGTGGGCGGGGGCTAAGGGTGTTCAATGGCAGATGGGAGGGGGGGGGGGCACGCCCATCACGTCATGGTGCTTCTTGGCTTGTGATGTTAGCAGTGATGATTATGGTGGACTGGTGGATGGACAGCACTTGGGTCAAATAAGGTGTGTGGTGTGTGGGATGGGTGGAAGGGTGGGGGTGAGGGTGTAAGGGTCGGGGTTGGGGGTGGGTTGGGGGGGGGGGGGGGGGTAGGGGGGGGGGATGGGTTCATGGTGCTTCTGCTCGTGGGATGGTAGCAGTGGTGATAACGGTGGATTGGTGGACAGCACCTGGTTAAATACTTTCACAAGCTATGACATGCGTTAGTATGCTTTGACATGCTGTGGCATGTGTTAACATGCTTTGACATGGTGCAACATGCTTTCGACATGCTCGACCATGCTTTAACTTGCGTTCACATGCTTTAACATGATTGTGAAACAGGTGGAATAGGATGTTCTACTTGACCACAAGAAACAAGAAACCCTGGCCCTTACTGTCTCGTAAACCCTGGCTTCTCTCCGCTGCACTCAATTGTCCACTAGACCAATGCACTCACTGTCGCTCCGATGGCCAACACTCTCCGCCAATTTTCCGCGTTTATCTCGCATTTTTAATGAATGAGTATGCTCACCCTGTAGAATTAAATTATCACTGTAGCACGAGCTCAGGGCCCCCGTCGGTAACACTATTGTTTGGGGTTCAGTTCAACAACGCTTTTTCTTTTGAAGCCCTTCCTATCACGGTTGGGCAAGTCCTTTTAGCCTAGCTGGCCTCCCCCTGGACTGTGACATACAAACATGCTCACCATGTACGTATGCTCACCCGACTTCTTCCACTAGCTTTAAATCAAATTAAATCAAATTAAATTGAATTAAATCCATTATTAGTTAGAAATTTCATTCGGGACGCGCCTCTAGGCGCCCTTATTTTTGTATGAATGAGTATGCTCTCCCTGCATGTATGCTTGCCCGACTTCTTCCACTGGTTGAGCCTCTTTGAGTGATATACATTGGTATAGTGGTAGACTACATCACTTTGAGAACGAAGAGTCTGGGGTTCAATTCCCCCTTCGATCGCTCTTGGCGTTGCAGGTCGTCGTCAACCGCGATGGTAGCTTGTCCAGTTGAGGTAGGAGACCGCTCCCCACCCGCGTACGACGGGCTCCCTTAACTCCACGCCCCACCAGGCGTTATCGTTACCTTTAATTGTTTCAAATATGCAATGCCAAGCCGGTTCTTGATTTCACATTTGCAGTGCAGTATATCTTTTAAAGTAATGATAACGCCTGGTGGGGTGGGGTATCAAGGGAGCCCCGTCTTTCAGTGGTAGATAAATGGCTGCTACTTTACCTCCTGCTCCACGCCCCACCAGGCGTTATCACATCCACTGGTTTACCTTTGTCAAACAGGTGGGATAGGGTGTCCTGCGTGTTGATGATTAAACATGCTGGAACATGCTTTAACATGCTTTTAACATGCTACGACATAAACACCCCCCCATCCCACCCCACCACTACCACCACCACCACACACACACAAACCAACACAAAAAGCAATGTTTGCCAAACAGGTGGGATCGTGATTTTTTTGTATGAATAAGTATGCTCACCCGGAGGGGGGGGGCAAGAAAAAAGCTGCCGTACCGCACCTTCGCTTGGGATCCTCGAACTATATGTCTGCTCACCAGCCTGGCTCACCCTATATGTTTGCTCACCCGAATTCTTCCACTGCTTAGTGGCGAACCCTTGTGAAACTGGTGGGATAGGGTGCCCTGCGTGTTGATGCTTTAACATGCTGGAACATGCTTTAACATGCTACAACATGACCCCCCCCCCCCCCACACACACACACACACACACACAAAAAGCAATGTTTGTGAAACAGGTGGGATCGGATGTCCTACTTGACAAGTTTGGGGCTGACTCCCTGGTACAAGGAGAATCCGGTGGCGTCTTCCCCTCCCCCTCCCAGCTAGCCCCAGCCCCAGCCCCAGCCTCGGTCCCCCTTCCCCTTCCCCATCTAACACGCATGTCTCAGTCGAAATTTGAAAATCTGTCAAAATGTGCGTGAAATCACGCACATCCCAGTTACAGTGCGTGGGGTTGCATGTTCTCACCTCTTTGGAGAGAGAGTGATTTGGGACTTTATTTTAAACTTTAGCAAAGGGGCGCTTGCATTCGCGCAAGCTAGTGTGGCTATGTCACGCAAACACATACGTTTTGAACTACCTCCACCTTCGCCCCAGCTTCCCAAACATCCCCGTGATGGTCCCTACAGATATGGAGTTAGGTTGGCCGACCCAAGTCCCATACTGTTTATAAGTAGCCCCATCTGTGAGCGTGTCTGTCCCCTTATATGAGCGGTGTTTGGCCGGAGTCCGCTCACATGGGTACCAACACCCCTAACGCTTGTTTTGCCAATCTCCATGGCCACGTACGTGCCGACCAGCCCCCCCTGGTGCCGACTGTCTATTGAGGAACTAGAACCCAGGTTCTTCCACTTCCCTGGGATGGGTTCGAAGTTGCATGGGCGGGGGCGACAGGGAGTGACCCCCAAGGTAATCTGGGACCACGTCTATCTTGCTGAAGATAGTCTGCGTGGGTATCCTAGGAGTCGTCTCATCATTATTCCGCCGGCAGGCAGACTGCCAACCTGGTGCCTGCCAGCCTGGAGCCTTGATGCCTGCCAGCCTGGCCCATCATTATTCTGCTGGCAGACAGTGAGCAGCCTGACAGCTGATAGACCATGTAATAAAAAAGTAAGATGACAAGGCTGGCCTGTCCTGAAGTATGGAAGTAGTATATTTATATATTTTCAGGATGTATGTTACAGTCCAGGGGTAGGCCAAATAGGCTTAAGGGACTTGCCCAACCGTGATAGGAAGGGCTTAAAAAGAAACAGGTTCGATGCAGCGTCGCCTGCGCTAATAAATTGTGGAGAGTGATTGCGAGGGAGCGACAGGTGGCAACGGAAGCGAGTTAGTTACGAGGCCGTTGGCTGACGCGTCGGGCTTCATCGCGGTCAGACGGATGGATGGATGGAAGGACGAACGGACAAATGGGTAACACTGGGGGCTCCGCCAAAAAGAAGGGGGGGATCCGCCAAAACAATGGTGAACTAAACCCCAAGCAATCGTTTTACCGACAAGGGCCCTGAGTTCATGCTACAGAGCACCGGGTACAGTATATATATATATATATATACACCATAATACTGCCTACACCGGTATGTAGACCACGCCCGTGGTCCGCTAATTTACTGTTGTGTATTATATATATCACTTAAGCGTATATTAACTAAAGAATGTATCAGTAAAAGAGATGAAGGGCCTGGACAGGTGTTTTAACTGTTTAATCCGCCTAGTATGCCCCCCCTGTTTCCCGTGGTTAGGGGACTTGGAATTGGAAGATGGTGGACAGCCTAGAGTTGGCTGGCAAGTCCTAGACGCTTCTCCTTGGCAGAGAGTGTTGGCTATCAGAGCGACAGGTGGCACCGGAATCTAGAATCAGTAGAATGAAGCTAGGGATTACGACAGGGCCAGTAAGGGCCAGGGTTACGTGCGGACAACACGACATACATATAGACAGACACAGACAATCGGACAATGGGGTGATTATAGGGGCTCGTGAAAATGGAAAAATGGGAAAACGTGATTTCTTCGCAATTACATTTTACTGGTAATGTTTTTTTTTTTACAAATTGCTGGCTAAAGCTATGTAACCAAGTTCGAGTTCAAGTAACCATGGGCATTGTAAACACCAGTACACCTCCCTCTTGAGTGTAACCACATGGAGTCAAAAGTACTAAATGTCTCCAGCTTTCAAGCTGTTTACCGTATTCGGCAGTAACAACAACTTTCAACAACTTTCTTACTATCAAATTCAGTCATGGGTTTGAATCCGCTTGGTCAGGAACTTCCAGCAATTGGGCAACGGTGGGCAGCCCAGAGTTTGCTAAAAATGCGCAACTATTCAATTCAATTACACGAAATCTCCAATCTCTTCAAAAAATGTGGACATCTTGTGGCAAGTGCTATGCAGCATCGCAAGTGACGTTGGAATTGGTGGAGTGTGTTGGCAACGGAACGACAGGTGGCAATGGACTGGAGCTGACAGAAGCCAGTTAATTATGAGACAGTTGGCTGACGTGTCAGGCTTCAATTTTTCGGTCGGTCGGACGGACATATGGGTAACTCTGGGGGCTCCCGCCCCCCAGAAGGGGGGAAGCTCCGCCAAAGAACAATCGTAATGCCAGGCTGTAAGACTTTCCCACATTAGTAAGAACCAGCATATCATATGCCAGGCTGTAAGACTTTCCCACATTAGTAGGGACCAGCATATCATATGCCAGGCTGTAAGACTTTCCCACATTAGTAGGGACCAGCATATCATATGCCAGGCTGTAAGACTTTCCCACATTAGTAGGGACCAGCATATCATATGATGTGGACCAAATGCAAACATGAGATCATATGATATCATACAAATTGTATTTAATGATATCATATTTAAATGGTTACCTTGGCCTAGTCAGACCGCCAGCATCATATGATTTCATATGATGACATGATATCACACTGCCGTTCCCTAAACATAAGTCGGAAAGAGGGTTGTCCAAAGCCCTGTGAGAATTTGCGTGACACACGCGAAGCCCCACAACACACACACAAAATGTGTGTGAAAACACGCACGCCTCTGTCAAAATGTGGGTGTCCAGTCCCAGGCGCGTCGCAAGCGACACGGAAAATTGGCGGAAAGTGTTGGCTATCGAAGCGACAGGTGGCACCGGAATCTAGTGCAGCGAACCGAAGCCAGGATGACAGGACCAGGGGTCAGTTCAAGCCAGGGTTACGTGCGGACATACAGACAACATGACGAACGGACAATGGGGTGACTCAGGGGGCTCCCACCCCCAGAAGGGGAGACTCCACCAAAAACACGCACGTCTCTTTCAAAATGTGCGAGACAGACAAGCCCATTTTCAAAAATGTCAAAATGTGAGCAGCACGGGGGGCAGGGGGCATGTACTTATAGAATCGGGCGTCGCGGCACTGTTTTTCTTTTCGGCTACCAGCACCAGCTTCTAGGCAGCTTCCAGAGACTGCCACTGGGCCAAACCCCAAGATTTCATGAGCATTGGAAAGCTGACGATATCAGCTTCCAGGTGCCTAGGTAGCTTAAGGTTTGGATGCAGAGAGAGCCCAGGGATCTGCCTAGAAGCTGCTGCACAAACTGAAAAGAAAAACTATGCTGCACGGGTGTATGTTTTTTCTCCATCAGTGTCTGGAGGAGGAGGGTGGGTAGGTGTGCATGTGGTGGGTAGGGTAGGTGGGTAGTGGGTGGGTAGGGTGGTTGGGTAGGGGGAGCTCTCCAGTTGCCCTTGCCCTTGCCGCCCTTCTTGGCCATCTTATGTCTGCGCAGAGCATGGGTAGTAGCGGGGAGGTCGGGGAGGGTATGTGTGGGTGGGTGGGTGCCTGGGAGCCTGATGGACAGATCGGGCTCAAAACGTTTAGAATCGGGCTTATGCGTTACGCTGGTGTACAGAGTTGAGACTGCAAGACCCTCCCCATATGATATGGAGTGGGCTAGTCTTGGGTCAACAATGGCCTGCCCCCCCATATGATATGGAGTGGACTAGTCTTGGGTCAACAATGGCCTGCCCCCCCATATGATATGAAGTGGACTAGTCTTGGGTCAACAATGGCCTGCCCCCCCATATGATATGGAGTGATCTAGTCTTGGGTCAATAATGGCCTGCCCCCCCATATGATATGGAGTGGTCTAATCTTGGGTCAACAATTTCCTGCCCCCCCCATATGATATGGAGTGGTCTAATCTTGATCAACAATGGCCTGCCCCCCCATATGATATGGAGTGGTCTAATCTTGATCAACAATGGCCTGCCCCCCCATATGATATGGAGTGGTCTAATCTTGATCAACAATGGCCTGCCCCCCCATATGATATGGAGTGGTCTAATCTTGATCAACAATGGCCTGCCCCCCCATATGGCCATATGATATGGAGTGGTCTAATCTTGATCAACAATTTCCTGCCCCCTCCATATGATATGGAGTGGGCTAGTCTTGGGTCAGCAATGGTCAACAATGGTCAACAATGGTCAACAACACTCCAACAAGGCTGAAGTCAAAAACTCACAAATTAGTAAACACACAAGGTTGAATGTACCGGGTTAAATGTACCGGTACAGGTTGAATGTACCGGGTTAAATATACCTTTTAGGGTTAAGGGTTTGGGTGGTTCGTGTTCTGGGGGACTCCAAAATCTGCATCATAAGACACAACCGGATACAAAATCTGCGCCTGGATCAACGCACCCAGACCCTCTGAGATGCAACGGACCCTCTGAAATCTGTGTATGTGACGCAAGACGCAGCGTCTAGAATCATCCTGAGTGTGTCAAGCTCGCCATGGGTCTGGATAGTATCAATCCTATTAGTAGCGTGACATACAGTGGAATATCGTGGAATGTTGTGGGAACAGGGTTTTTTCCGTTCATAATTCTTGAGGCCATTTTGGTAGCCACAAGTGGCGACCCAAGCCTCATTCTGGGACATAGCACCATCTCTAGAGCTTTGCTTGACGTAGTCCATCTTCACCCATTTGGGGAGATTCATGCCAGGCTTGTTCTCTGCACCCAGTCGCAACTTGTGACACAGCCTACCTCGGTTGCTTCAGGTTTAGAGCGCAAAGTGTCAAGTATCAAACCTCTTGGTATCGTGACATACCGAGTCATATCGTGGAATGTCGTGGGATATCGTTGGATATCGTGCAATAGCGTGAGATATGAATCCGCTTAGTATGCTTCCTGGTTTTATGCGTGGGTATCGCACGAGGGACTTGGAATTGGACGACGGTGAGCAGCCGAGAAAAACAAGTTATGATAACGCCTGGTGGGGCGTGGTATTAAGGGAGCCCCGTCTTACGGCGGCTGGGAACGGGCTGCTACTTTACCTGGACAAAGCTAACATGGCGGTTGACAGCGACCGCTAACACTTAATCGCACCCGTGGGGATTTGAACCCGGCGCCTTCTTTGTTCTTTCTAGGTGCTCAATCCATCCTCTTGGTATGAATCCGCTTACCAAATAAGTAATAATAAGGTAGTAAGTAATAATAAGGTAGTATAAGGTAGTATACTTCCTGGTTTTATACGTGGGTATAGCACAGGAGGGCTTGGAACTGGACGATGGTGAGCAGCCGAGAGTTTGGTGACAAGTCCTATGCAGCATCGCAAGCGACGCGGAAAATTGGCGGAGTGTGTTGGCTACAGAACGAAAGGTGGCAACGATGGAGCTGACCGAAGCCAGTTAGTTATGAGAGAATTGGCTGGCGTGTCAGGTTTCAATTTTTCGGTCGCACAAACGGACTACGGGGTAACACTGGGGGCTCCCGCCCCCCAGAAGGGGGGGCTCCGCTAAAAAACCATGCAGTAATTCAATTCAATTCAATGTCCATAGTGTGCAGAAAGAGCGTGACTAGCTCGTGAAAAGCTGTAGCGGGCAACAACCATACTGAACCAGCCTGTGCAGATGATGACAAGCTGACAGGGCTGAGATGTCAGTGATTCCTCGGCAATAGGACAAGTCCAATGAGTGGAGATTGCTACATGCCGACAAGGCTGTGAGATCTACGAGACCAATGCAACCCGATAGATTCAACGAGTGCAGGTTGGAACAATGTGACAAAGCTGAGATGTCCCGCAGTCTCCTGCAATGCGACAGATCCATGGTGAGCAGGTTGGAGCATCCTGACAAGGCAGTGATGTCCCGAAGCTGCTCGCAATAAGATAGATACAGCGTGTGGATGTTGAAGCAGGCTGACAAGGCTGAGATGTCCTGAAGCTGGGCACAAAAGGACAGATAAAGCGTTTGTAGGTAGAAGCATGACGAAAGGGAGGAGATGTTATGAAGCCTCCAGCACCCGGACAGATCCAGAGTGCGCAGATTATAGCATGATGACAAGACTGAGATGTCCTGAAGCTGCGCACACCTGGACACATTGATTGCGTGCAGGTTGCAGCACACAGACAAGGCTGTGATGTCCTGCAGTCGGTCGCAATAAGAGAGGTGCAGTGTGTGCAGCAGGGAGCAGCATGACAAGGTCGAGATGTCCAGGAGCTGCTCAAAGTGAGACAGACGCAGAGAGCGAAGAAGACGGCATGCTGATAAAGCGGAAATGTTGTGAAGTCCTCCGCAGTAGGACAGATCCAGCGCGGTCAGATCGGAGCAGGCTGACAGGGCAGTGATATCATGGAGTGACCAACAACCGGAGAGATTGAGCTCGTTCAGATTGGTGCATGCTGACAAGGCTACGATGTCCTTCAGGTCCATGCAGCCAGATAGATTCAGCGTGTGCAGCTCCGAACATGCGGACAAGGGGCCAATGTCTTGCAATCTGGCGCAGTCAGAGAGGTCTAGAGTGTGCAGTCTGGTGCAAGCCGACAAGTCCACGATGTCGTGCAGTTGCTCGCAGTCAGACAGGGTCAGTTGCTGCAGATTTGAACAGGATGACAGGCCCGAGGTCTCCTTCAAGGCAAACCAGCCGGACAGATCTAGAGCACGCAGGGCAGTGCAGTGCTCTAAGCAGATCAGAGTTGAAGCAGAGAATGCATGTAAGACTGCTACCTCCAAGTGAGTCAGAGCAGACAGGGCAGACAAAGCCGCGTTGAGCTGAAAACGCTTGGCACATCTGGACAGCCTTGTGGCGTTTCCAATTAAGCGGATCTCCAGGGCGCGCAAGCCGGTAGGCAAGCCGGCGAGGCAAAGCTTGGAAGCAGTATTCATTACCCGGACGCTGAGGAGAGCAGGGCATTGGCGGAGGATGGTCTGGTGATGAATACAATCCTGCAGGGGCAGCTCAGGTTAATTCAGGCTATTTCAGGCTATTTCGGGTTATTTAAGGTGATAACAACCTGAAATTGATTGATGGTCTGGTGGTGAATACAATCCTGCAGGGGCATCTCCGGTTAGTTCAGGCTATTTCAGGCTATTTCGGGTTATTTCAGGTGATAATAACCTGAAATTGATTGATGGTCTGGTGGTGAATACAATCCTGCAGGAGCATCTCAGGCTATTTTAGGCTATTATAAGGGGACCCAAGGGGGGGGGGGCAGAAAGCAATGTGTGTAGAGCGGGTCATTGGCGGAGGATGGTCTGGTGATGAATACAATCCTGCAGGGGTATCTCAGGTTATTTCAGGCTATTTCATGCTATTTCAGGTTATTTCATGGCACTTAGGGTAATTTCAGGTAATTTCATGCTCATTCGGGTTTTTTCAGATAATTTTATGCTATTCCAGGTTCTTTCAGGCTCTTTCAGGCTCATTCGGGCTATTTTTGAAGCTATTTCGGGTTATTTCAGGTTATTTCATGCTGATTCAGGCTGATTCAGGCTCTTTCAGGTTCTTTCTGGTTCTTTCAGGCTCTTGCGGGCTATTTCAAGCTATTTCGGTTAATTCAGGTTATTTCAAGCTATTTCATGCTCTTTTTGGTCATTTCAGGTTATTTTGGGTGGTTTCATGCTTTTCCAGGTTATTATAAGGGGGGGACAGAGTTTCCTTTAAGGTGCTACTACTTATATCACAAGTGCTAAATTATATACCTTGGTGTTAGGGGGGTGCTACATTACAGCCTCTTGGGGTCACTGCTGGGGTCCAAAAAGCTGCTATGAGAACCCCAAAGGCTGCTGGTTGCACAAAGGTGCTATGGGGGTACATTAGAGCCTCTTGGGGTCACTGTTGGGAGCTAAACAGCTGATATAAGAACCCCAAAGGCTGCTGGCCGCACGATGGTGTTACGGGGGTACATTAGAGCCTTGGTGCTGTGGGGGTGCTACATTAAAGCCTCTTGGGGTCACTGTTGGGGGCTAAAAAGCTGATATAAGAACCCTAAAGGCTGCTGGCCGCACAATGGTGCTATGGGGGTACATTAGAGCCCTGGTGCTGTGGGGGTGCTACATTAGAGCCCCTTGGGGTCACTGTAGAATTAAATTATCACTGTAGCACGAACTCAGGGCCCCCGTCGGTTAAACGATTGTTTGGGGCTCAGTTCATCAGTGCTTTTTCTTTTTAAGCCCTTCCTATACGGTTGGGCAAGTCCCTTTAGCCTATTTGGCCTACCCCTGGACTGTAACATACATATATACACTGTTGGGGGCCAAAAAGCTGCTATTAGCACCCCAAAGGGTGCTAGTAAAACAAGGGTGCTATGTAAAGACACTGCTTCATTTTATTAGAACAAGTCCTAGGCAGAAAAATTGGTTGAGATTGTTTGCTATCTGAACGACAGGAAATGGAATGGAGCAGACCAAAGCCAGTTAGTTACAAAACAGTTGGCTGACGTGTCAGGCTTCGTCTCGGTCGTCGGTCGGACGGACAAATGGACAACAGGATGACCCTGGGGGCTCCCGCTCCCCACCAGGGGGGGCTCTGCCAAAAGAAACGAGGGGGACCAGTTCATCAAGTGTTTCTTTGAAACTGCCCCTCCTGGTAGTATCATTTTTCTCTTTCTATTGTTCCTTCTCCCCTTACAGCTTCTAGGCAGCTCCCTGAGCCAGCGACTGTCCTGCACCCCCCAAACAATCAGCAGTAATGTACAATTGATTGTGTCAGCTTCAGGGTGCCCTAGGTTGCGTTAGGTTTGGCTTAATAGCCAGACAAGGGGGCTGCCTGGAATCTGCAGCTGGTAGTGGACAAGAAATGCTCTGAAACCTACTATATGCTGTCCCACATTTCAAGTCATTTGACTAGACATAGTTTTTCTTTTCAGCTACGATCAGCAGCATCTAGGCAGCTCCCTGAGGTAGCCACTGGCTAAGCCCCAAGATTTCGACAGTTCTGGCCAGCGGATTCTGTCAGCTTCCAGGCATACTAGGTTGCATTAGCTTTGGCTGGATAGCCAGTCAGGAGAGCTGCCTAGAAGCTGCTGCCTTTAGCTGAAAAGAAAAACACTGTGACTAGACACCTACCTGGTTCAATTCCTCACACAGAATGCAGGCAGTACAACCTCCTGCCTGAGTCAAGTCCCCACACCACTATGGTACTTCTAGCTACTATTTTATTTATCGTTCTAATGTTCCTTCTCCACTTCCCCATTTAGTCATCGGCTAGATGGCTAGACTGCTCTATCGGGCTGATTCGCAGCAGTATTACTGATTACCTCCTCAGTGCTGTTTTAATGCACCCAAGCAGCTCCCGACTCCACTGCTGTATTGGGCAGTTTTGCGGTTGTACTGCTGAGTATCGCCTCCGTTCCTTTTCCATGCCAATCGTAACTCCTACGCACACGACACCTATATGGCCCCACATGGTTGAGATTGTTTGCTATCTGAACGACAGGCAATGGAATGGAGCAGACCAAAGCCAGTTAGTTACAAAACAGTTGGCTGACGTGTCAGGCTTCGTCTCGGTCGTCGGTCGGACGGACAAATGGACAACAGGATGACCCTGGGGGCTCCCGCTCCCCACCAGGGGGGGCTCTGCCAAAAGAAACGAGGGGGACCAGTTCATCAAGTGTTTCTTTGAAACTGCCCCTCCTGGTAGTATCATTTTTCTCTTTCTATTGTTCCTTCTCCCCTTACAGCTTCTAGGCAGCTCCCTGAGCCAGCGACTGTCCTGCACCCCCCAAACAATCAGCAGTAATGTACAATTGATTGTGTCAGCTTCAGGGTGCCCTAGGTTGCGTTAGGTTTGGCTTAATAGCCAGACAAGGGGCTGCCTGGAATCTGCAGCTGGTAGTGGACAAGAAATGCTCTGAAACCTACTATATGCTGTCCCACATTTCAAGTCATTTGACTAGACATAGTTTTTCTTTTCAGCTACGATCAGCAGCATCTAGGCAGCTCCCTGAGGTAGCCACTGGGCTAAGCCCCAAGATTTCGACAGTTCTGGCCAGCGGATTCTGTCAGCTTCCAGGCATACTAGGTTGCATTAGCTTTGGCTGGATAGCCAGTCAGGAGAGCTGCCTAGAAGCTGCTGCCTTTAGCTGAAAAGAAAAACACTGTGACTAGACACCTACCTGGTTCAATTCCTCACACAGAATGCAGGCAGTACAACCTCCTGCCTGAGTCAAGTCCCCACACCACTATGGTACTTCTAGCTACTATTTTATTTATCGTTCTAATGCTCCTTCTCCACTTCCCCATTTAGTCATCGGCTAGATGGCTAGACTGCTCTATCGGGCTGATTCGCAGCAGTATTACTGATTACCTCCTCAGTGCTGTTTTAATGCACCCAAGCAGCTCCCGACTCCAC
The DNA here is from genome assembly GCA_022414725.1 of Microglena sp. YARC. Taxonomy (NCBI): domain Eukaryota; kingdom Viridiplantae; phylum Chlorophyta; class Chlorophyceae; order Chlamydomonadales; family Chlamydomonadaceae; genus Microglena; species Microglena sp. YARC. Next base: position 37,286,424 of record CM039466.1, read on the forward strand.
TGCTGTATTGGGCAGTTTTGCGGTTGTACTGCTGAGTATCGCCTCCGTTCCTTTTCCATGCCAATCGTAACTCCTACGCACACGACACCTATATGGCCCCACCTTGGGACATGAAAAATCAAAACCCGACGCCCGCCCGACGCAGTGTTTTTCTTTTCCGCTAAAAGCAGCAGCTTCTAGGCAGCTCCCCTGACTAGCTATCCAGCCCAAGCTAATGCAACCTCGTGTGCCTGGAAGCTGACAGAATCTGCTGGCCAGAACTGTCGAAATCTTGGGGCTTAGCCCAGCGGCTAGCTCAGGGAGCTGCCTAGAAGCTGCTGGCCGTAGCTGAAAAGAAAAACTATGACCCGACGAGGCAGTGCAGGCTGCGCATGTAGCAACTCACTCCATCATTGGCGGGCCCATCCCATGTCAAGCATCGCGTAGTAGATTCCACTGCATTGCAAGCTTCTTTGGAAACCAATCTCCATGTGCCACGTGTCTCCGTGTCGAAGCAGCGCAGCAGATCTTCTCGACATATCCACAGCGCATCTTCGGTCGCTTGCGCTTGCCCACGAATCTAAACAGCGCCAGGATTATTGTGCCCGCTCGGCTCCATGGATTTAACAGGACTCTTTCCCGTCGAGCCCTAGACCGGTGGGCATATCGAAAAAGGCAAATCGATGGTTGCGGCTATCGCAAATGCAGCTAGTATCCAGTTACGGAATGGATAGGACGATAATATGGATAGTGGAATGAATCTCAGTTAACAGTTTCTCCAGTCACAATGAGAGCTCTGTCCATTTGGCAGCCCTTTCAGAGTAATGTACGCAGTCTGGTAGTGCTCCGTATGCGAGGGTAGTGTACTCGCAAGATTGTGCGGCATGGAGTTAAGGGAGCATGGATTGCAAGGCCGAGGTTTTTCTAGCCTAGTCGTTGATCCAGTCATTGGTCGCTACCAAGAAGGGTTTCGGGGTTCTTGAAGTAAGATACGTCTGACTGCCAGCCTGGCAGGAATCTCGAAGAGACTGCAGACTGTCAGTTCGACACGAGACTGTCCCGCAGGGCTGTCCCGTGTCCATGTCCGCTGTCCGCTGTCCGACGCTGACGACGCTGACCACCTATCCGACGAGACTCCACGAAACAAGGAGGTCCCTCTGCTGGTAGTGGTGTGGTGCGATGTGATTATTGGCGTGGCGTGGCGTGGCGTGCTTTTTTTATTTTTTGCTTTGGTCCCCTTCTCTTGTGTTGTGGGTATTGGTACTGCGTTTTTAGTACCTTGCCCGCCCTCCTGTTTACGCCATCCTTTTTACACTGCATGGAGTGTTATGCTCCTTGTTTCAAAGGCTTGTGTGTGAGCCTCTAAAAACATCCTCTTGTTATTGAATTGGACAAGAGGCAGGATGTGCCAGTCCAGTCTAGGCAATGTTTTACTGGGTTTGCAGGAGGAGCCCAGGCCTCCAAATTTTCAGTAAGGCCGATCGTTTTTTTCTGATAATGGGGCTATAATGGCATGATTCATGGCTATGTTTGAAGGTAATTTTCGCTTTAGCCCCCTCTGGACCCCCCAGGGTCCCGGGGCTGAAGCCCTCAGTTCCCCCCGTGTATCTCCGCCGTCTGACCGCTGTCTGTCCGCTGTCCGTCTGTCCGACTGATATCCAGGTGTTTGAACGATTCCGACCACCTCCGCACCCACAAATTTTGCTCAAAGTTGGAGTGCGCATGACTACAGTTATCAGCATCGCAGCGGTCAAAATCCTTCCCAAAAGTTGTTCAATGTTTGTAGCTCTATTCGGCTACGAGTAGCTACTTTCTCCACTACTTTCGAAACTCCCTGCCGGTGACTGCTAGAGTTTTCAAGTGCGCTAAAGCGCTGGCCAATTTGGCCATTTGAAGTACCCTGGTCAGCCCTCCTCAGGTTTTTTGCTATCTTTTTTTACTCAGATCTCCAAATGACATTCTGAGACCACTATAGAGAGTGTGTTGACAAGGGCACTTCATTGGCACCGCTTGCCCACTTATTAAGACCCAGGGGGTGTATGGGTGGATAATCTGGGTGGGTATGGGTGGGTGAGTGTGTGTGGTTAGGACGGGTATGGATGGATTGGCATGGGTACCCCTCCTCATGATTTTTGGCGGGGGGAGAGAGAGATTTGTTTTCTCCTCCTCGTTTACCTACTTTTGCTATTTTTCTGTTCAAGATTACCAGAGTTTGGGGGGAGAGAGAGGGGGTTCGTTACATAAACTCAGCAAATCACTGCCGAGACTGGACAGCAGCCCAGCCTGCCGACCATCCAGTATTATAACACGGAAGCACGAGGGTTTTGAAGGCACCCCTGGAAACAAACTTGGAAACAAACTAGGTCAAGTCCCAAAAAAGGAAACAAACTAGAGGCGTAAAGGAGAGCGGAAAGGGGAGGGATGCAAAAGTATGCAATCCAGAACACCAAGCCTACCAACCACAAGAGAGGAAGGCCACAGGCAAGGCGCCAGACCATGCATCTGGACGCGGTCTGCTCCTTATTTGAAAACAATGAGAGTAATGTGTTTAAGTGCGTACGTTATAGTGGTTAACACACCGCTTTGTGGCAGCGGAGACCCGGGCTCTACTCCCGGTAGGCTCAAATGTACGTTTTTGAGCCCGTAGACTCAACACCCGTACGACCTGGAAGAATCTTCCAACAGTCTCACCCACTTAATGTGCTCCCTGTTTTCTATGATAGGGTCCAACAGATACTACACATGTATGGGATCCGTGTGGTGTTAACATATACGCCCTGCCCGCGCTGTCAAGACCCGTGCAAACATCGGCCAGATCGCGACGACAACTAGTACAACGTGGTAACAGTGCGCTAATATCCTGAGCAGCGATAGCAGCGGTACCAGCATTTACTTGACAGCGGTGTTTCACAGCGTTTTTTTGCTGTGGGTGGTTTGGGGGGAACAGCGTGGAAGAAACGCGGCTGCAGTCGTGCGCTGCGTGGCTGTATGTGGCTATATGCGCTCGCACTGGGAGACCTGGAATATTAAAACGGTGAGCAGCTCATAGTTGGCTGAAAACCATGTAAACAAGAAGTAACCAAGTTCAACTTACTGCCGAAGATGGCAAGCAGCCTTTATGGTTAACGTGTTGTTGTCCCCTTGGTTGCAGCTCATTCCTGTACCAGTGTGCACTGCTGTATCGCCCTTAGAGCTGCTGCCCCCTTATCCATTGTAGAATACTATTACCTTTCTAGCTCTTCTTCTATGTTATCATTCTACGCTACTCCGTCTTTCACACAAAGCAATGAGCCCAAGGCCAAGCTCTTGCCAAATGGCAGATACTTGATAAGCTGTGTTACTACATTTGGCAGCGAGCAGCCTACCGTTCACGCAGCATTAAATGGCAATATTAAAAGTTGGCAAACCCCCATATTTTAAATGAAAGACCTCACGAAAATGCATGAAAAAATACTTGGCAAAAGTGGTCCAAGGCTGAACGTACTCAAGTTGAAACCTGACTACCAGTACCGATTTGGATCACAGGGCAGTGCCTACCTCAGCGCTTCCCTGGAAATGCAGATCCTAGCATCTCCAGAATCATCTGTTGCTTCATATGCGCTTGGCTCAACTCAGATATTTCAGATGGTGCCAGAGCAGTCACCTGTACTGCTCGGTTGCAGCCATGGTGGATGGCACGCGCACTTACTTTGTTACCTCCCCCAGTACCACCACCACCACCACCACCACTACTGCCACCACCTCCCCCAGCCAACATAGGACCAGATCCAATCACATGTTCAGGAGCACTAGAAGTGTCGTTTAAACGGCCCTTCTGAGCACAGTTACCACCAGCTCCACCTACATGACTAGTGGCTGCAAACGCACGAGCTTCTTGATCGCTGATACCACCACCTCCGACTGCCCCACTGCTGTTTGCAAGTCCACCTCCTCTTTCAACACTGCCACTACAAGTTGCACCTATCTGACCAGGGTTTGTAGGCTCATCCATCTGTTCACCACTGGTACCCCCCCCTCCATGTACTCCACTGCTGCTTGCAAGTCCATCTCCTCTTTGAGCACTGCCACTCCCAGCTGCACCTATCCGACCAGGGTCTGTAGGCCCCTCCATCTGTCCACCACTGATAGCCAACCCTCTATCTACTCCACTGCTGCTTGCAAGTCCATCTCCTCTTTGAGCACTGCCACTACCAGCTGCACCTATCCGACCAGGGTCTGTAGGCCCCTCCATCTGTCCACCACTGATAACCAACCCTCCATCTACTCCACTGCTGCTTGCAAGCCCACCACCTCTTTGAACACTGCTACTTCCAGATGAATCTGCTCCGCGGAGATCTGCCGGTTTACCAACTTTACCATCTGCATTGACGAGCCTTGCCGCTTTTAGGTCTGTGCACATGTTGAACAGGGCGAAGGCGCCTCTGGCTGTGGGCTCATGGCCAGGGGAGCATTCTGATGCGCTGAAGAGGAGGTGGGAGACTTTGTTGCCTGGGAGCAGATACCTGAGCATTGTATCAGAAATTAAGTCAGTCAGTTAGTTAGTCAGTCAAATAGCCAGTCAGCCAGTCAGTCGTTTAGTTACTTTGTTTGTCAGCTAGGTAGGTAGGTAGCTGTCGCCTGGGAGCAGATACCTGAGCATTGATTCAGATATTAAGTCAGTCAGTCAGTCAGTCAGTTAGTTAGTTAGTTAGTTAGTCAGTCAAATAGCCAGTCAGCCAGTCAGTCGTTTAGTTACTTTGTTTGTCAGCTAGGTAGGTAGGTAGCTGTCGCCTGGGAGCAGATACCTGAGCATTGATTCAGATATTAAGTCAGTCAGTTAGTTAGTTAGTCAGTCAGTCAAATAGCCAGTCAGCCAGTCAGTCATTTAGTTACTTTGTTTGTCAGGTAGGTAGGTAGGTAGGTAGCTGTCGCCTGGGAGCAGATGCCTGAGCATTGTTTCAGATATTAAATCAGGCTCTTAGTAAGTCGGTCAGACAGCCAGGCAGCCAGTTATGTAGTTACTTTGGTTGTCAGGAAGGTAGGTAGGTAGGTAGGTAGGTAGGTAGGTGGGTGGGTATGTTGGTGGGTGGGTAGGTAGGTAGGCAGGTAGGCAGGCAGGTGGGTGGGCATGTAGGTAGGCAGGCAAATAGTCAGTCAATCGGTTACTGAGATTGTTGGCTACTTCGCCGCCTGGCTTTCTACTTTGTTTTGTTTGTCTTTGTTTGCCTGGCGTTTTACAGCCTTGTGTACCTACACAGCTCAAGGCATTAGGCTACATGCCTAAGCAAAGCACCCCACCGGGATCCTACAAGCATCATAGCTTTTCTTTTCAGCTACAAGCAGCAGCTTCTATGCAGCTTCCCTGGCTTGCTACCCAGCCAAACCTTAAGCAACACAGTGCAGCTAGGAGCTGACAGAACCAGAATTACATTGCTGTTCAGATCTGGGGCTTAGACCAGTGGCTGGCTCAGGGAGCTGCGTAGAAGTTGCTACCCGTAGCCGAAAAGATAAGCTATGACATGCACCCATGCACCCAAGTCCCACAACCGCAGCCACAACTACCCAAGTTCCACAACCACAACCACAACCAACCAAGTCCCACAACCACAACCACAACCACAACTTCAACCACACAAGTTTCACAACCACAACCACAGCTACAACCACCCCAGTCTCACAACCACAACCACAGCTACAACGACAACAACACAAGTCCCACAACCACAACTGCAACCACCCCAGTCTCACAACCACAACCTCAGCTACAACAACCCAAGTCCCACAACCACAACTGCAACCACCCCAGTCTCACAACCACAACCTCAGCTACAACAACCCAAGTCCCACAACCACAACTGCAACCACCCCAGTCTCACAACCACAACCTCAGCTACAACAACCCAAGTCCCACAACCACAACTACAACCACCCCAGTCTCACAACCACAACCAAAATACAACCACCGAAGTTTTACAACTACAACCACACACCCAAGCCCCACACTCCAGCCCCCGAGCACTCACCTAATGATCCCCTTGTGCTCCATGAGGTCTGCAGCAGAGGCTCGATGTGTGTGGCTTGGAGGGGTGTTCCGTGCCATGGATGAGGCCCGAGGTAACTCGATCACCTGGATCGTTTGTGATGTAGTATTGAGAAGGGGTAGTGCGTGTTTGTGTGTGTGTGTGTGTGTGGGGGGGGGGGGTGGGGGGGGGGGGTACTGCCCTTGGAGAAGGGGTGCTATGCATGGGGCCCGTGCTGACTGAATTACCTTGGATTCTTTGTGATGTAATATTGAGAAGGGGTAGTGCGTGTTTGTGTGTGTGTTGTGTTTGTGTGTGTGGGGGGGAGGGGTACTGCCCTTGGAGGAGGGGTGCCATGCATGGGGCCCGTGGTGACTGAATCACCTTGGATTCTTTGTGATGTAATATTGAGAAGGAGTAGTGCGTGTGTGTGTGTGGGGGGGGGAGGGGTACTGCCCTTGGAGGAGGGGTGCCATGTATGGGCCCGTGGTGACTGAATCACCTTGCATTCTTTGTGATGTAATATTGAGAAGGGGTAGGGTGTGTTTGTGTGTGTGTATGTGTGTGGGAGGGGTACTGCCCTTGGAGAAGGGGTGCCATGCATGGGGCCCGTGCTGACTGAATCACCTTGGATTCTTTGTGATGTAATATTGAGAAGGGGTAGTGCGTGTGTGTGTGTGTGTGTGGGGGGGGGGGGGGGAGGGGTACTGCCCTTGGAGGAGGGGTGCCATGCATGGGGCCCGTGCTGACTGAATTATCTTGGATTCTTTGTGATGTAATATTGAGAAGGGGAAGTGTCTGGGGGTGGAGAAGGTGTGTGTGCGTGTGTGTGTTTGTAAACCATGATTGAAGTATAGTGTTAGGCAAATTTGCCCATGCATGTTTGCCGATGGTCCGAAGTTAGGGTGGGCTTTAGGGTGGGGCAGGCTCAGGCAAATTTGTGAATGCAAATTTGCATGTGAACAGGCCGAAGACCTGTACACATGCAACTTTTGCCGGCCCTTGGATCATACACCAACACGTAAATTGTGCCGTGTGTGTGCGTGTGTGTGCGGTGGGGGTGGGGTGGGGGGGGGGCTGCTCTTGGAGGAGGGGGCCATGCATGAGGCCTCTATCTACTCCCAGCCACAAAGCTGACAGTCAGCTGTCTTGGACCCCAACACATCAGTAAATAACTTCGCCTGTTAACTGTAATCCACACCACACATTCATTAGCTTTCTATATCTATTCCCAGCCACAAACCTGTCCGATGTGTCTCTCCTCGTGCACGCGCTCATGCGCAGTGGTGGACTGAGATTTTTCAACACCTATGGCAACTGCGCGTCCGGATTTGGGGTCCTTGCCCATGCAGAACTGCACTTCACTCCCCACCTGAATCTCCCCTGCAGGCAGACCATCTTGCAGCTCGGAGAAATGGAAGAATGTGTCGAGAGGGTGGTTGCAGCTTTTGATGAAGCCAAACTTCTTTTTCAAGATGACCACTGCACCATGCTCCCGATCTGCTGGTGCTGGGGTAGCATAGGTAGCCTCTTGCATCGGCTATAGCATGGGTGGTCGGTGGTGGTTTGGGTATTGGAAAGATGGTCTGCAACAAATGATGTGAGTAGAGAGCACGTAGGTCAATGCTGGTGCTTAGCTGGCAGACAGGTATTTTCTGGGGTAGGTACTGGATTCCCTAGGACGAGGTCAAGGATGAGCTGATCCTGCACAGGCCTGTTGTGGTGAGGGCGAGTCTTGGGTCTGTTTTGACCCAGGACTGGAGGTCAAGGATGAACAGCACCTCTACAGGCTGGAGTGAGGGCTTGTCTGGGGTTTTTAGTTGAAGGAGAGAAAGAAAGAGAAGTGCTTTGTTAGCCTGGCTGGAGGTGGCTGATGTGAGGAAGGCCTTGTCCTGGGTCAACAAGGGTCTATGACTATTATGTCTTGTGTTGATTGCCCCTACTAACTGCCGTCTCAGAGCGACGAGTGGAGGAGGGGAGGTCGATTAGTAAGCGAGGGATTAGAAAGGATGTCTGAATGAATTGCTCCAGCAACAAGAGCAAGCCGGTGGCAATAGCAAAAAAGCAAGGCAAGGTGGCGCGGCACCGAGCCGTAGATACCGGGTTGCGTCAGGGTGCGTCAGTCAGTGCGTGGTGCGGCGTCATCAACAGTTTGATAACTTATCAATAATTAATTTGAACTGCCCCTCGTTTCTTGGACTCCCCTAACCCTCCACGGGCTTGATCACATGCGCCGACTGGAAACTCTAGTATAATCAAAGTGACACCATCCAAGCTTCAGCCATCGGAATTATCATTCTGCAGAGATACGAGCTTACGAGCCCCACACGCGAAACCACTCGAAAATCTTGCTCAGCCCAGCTCAGCTCATCTTATCAATTCAGTGAAAGTGTGACCACCCCATTTAATCAATCGGCGCGTGCCAGTCAACCTTGCGGCACTTTTCACACGCGCTCACCGCACTGTCTCTGAGCAAAGCTACCCATATCCTTTCTGATATCACCAACTTCGCAATTCACATCGAAAGCCCCCCTCTTGGCTCTTCCTCTCCTCCAAATTCCGTTGTCTGGGACAAGATATAATTTATCGCCTTCCATACTGTCCCTCCCCTCCTCCTCTGCTGCCTGATAATTTACGCTGCGTTTAAACCGTCTCATCTTGATGCCGACATCGGCAGTCAGCAAACACACACACACCCTTGGTATGCCCTGATGGTGAAGCTCTCGGACCCTATAGCCTTCTACTTCGCGGCAGGATGCAGCGGTGCGGCTGCTTGCCTGTCCCTAATACACGTAAGAGCGCCACCCTCCGATAAGGCTCAATCAGGATTCAGCACGGCTCCCATCCGAACTTCCCTTGTCTCCATGCCCCAAAGACATACCCAACTTCTCCTCATGCCCCTGTCCCTGCTTTATCCACTTATAATGGATCCTTCTAGGTTACTTCACCTCATATATACCATGCACTCCATGCAATGCCCAGCCAGCGCCATAAAAAAAACTCCCAGCTTCTCTCAGCTTCTTTCAGCTACCCTCAGTTGCCCTTCCACCTTCCAGCCCATGCACTCCATGCACCGTCCAGCCTCTCCTTACAAACTCCAACAACCGAACACTCCTACCTACTCCCAGCTTCTCTCAGCCTCTCTCAGTTTTGCGCCTTCTCACCATCTACCACGGTCGTGATCATGTTCATGCACACGTGAGGGTGGGATTCAGGGTTATGTTTTTAGGAAAGGAACCAGTATCTTTTATTTTTTCAAGGAAAGGAATGGGTATAGACAAAAAATATCACTCCCCACAGGAGTAGCCCAGGCCTCTAAAATTTCAGTAAGGCCGATCGATTGTTTCTGAGAATAGGACTGTAATGGCATGCATCATGGCGATATTTTGAGTTATGTTTTAGGTCATTCTGAGCACCTCATTTAGGGGGTGGGGGTGGGGTGGGGGGGAGAGGGGGTCAGCTCTCATTTTGTTTTTTGCTTATGTTTTACTCAGACCTCCAAATGACATTCCGAGACCACCCATGAGTTGGCCTTAGTATGGGTAGTCTATTGGCACCACTTTGGACCTCGTGCAATAAGTATTTACCCCCCCCCCCCCCCCCTAAAAAAAAAAAAACCAACCCCCAACCCCAGCCCAGCCCAGCCCAGAGTATGAGTGGATGAATGGCTGTGTGGATGACAAGGGCAGTTCATTGGCACCACTTAAGACCAGGGGGGGGTATGGGTGGATAATGTGGGTGGGTATGGGTGGGTGAGGATGAGTGGGTGAATGGGTGCTATGGATGGGTATGGGTGGGGGTAACGTGGGGTATGGGTGAATGTGTGTGTGGCAGATTGAGTGTGTGGGGGGGGGTGAGTTTGGGTGTGTGTGAGTTTGTGCGTGTGTGTGTGTGTGTGTGTGTGTGTGTGGGGGGGGGGGGGGGGGGGGGGGGGGCAACCCAAAGGGGGTGCATAACTGAATTTTGACTATCACTCAATCCTCATGTGGGAATTTTGAGGATGCCATTATGTGCGCCATATTGTGAACCCCCAGACTCCATGTCTAAGCTTTTCAAAACAAATGTATTTCTATGTAGGGGGGAGGGGTGGTGGTGGTGGTGGTGGTGGTGGTCAGCCCTCCTCTGGGCTAACCATCCACCCACTCATACTCTGGGCTGGGCTGGGGTTTGGGGAGGGGGGGGGGGGGGGGGGGGGGGGGGGGGGGGGGGGGGGGGGGGGGGGGGGTAGATACTTAGTACACAAGGTCCAAAGTGGTGCAATAGACTACCCTTACCAAGGCTTACTCATGGGTGGTCTCAGAATGCCATTTGGAGGTCTGAGCAAAAAGGCTGGGCTACTCCGTCGAACCATTGTTTTTTTTAGGAAAGGAACCACTCTCCACCCCACTCCCCCAACCCCTACCCCCAAACCCCAGCCCTCTATCCCCAACCCCCAACCCCCCATCCTTCTAGACAGTTAAAGTAATCAACACCACTGCACCAACACCACTACCAACACCAACACCACTACCAACACCACTACCAACACTACCAACACCAACACTACCAGCACCAATACTTACACCAACGCCAAGACTTCCAACTCCAACACTACCAACAACACCACCAACACTACCAACACCAACAACACCACTACCACCACTACCACCACCACCACCACCACCACCACCACCACCGCCACCAAAAACACCACCAAAAACACCACCAAAACACCACCACCACTACCACCACCACCGCTACCACCACCACCACACCACCACAGATTCACAAGCACCTGCGCAACTACAGCGAGCCCTCCCTTCAGCGCAATGTGCTTTGTATCATCTTCATGGTGCCCTTCATGGCCAACCGCCAACCCTCTACCCCAAACCCAACTCCCCTCCCCCCCCCCCCACACACACCCCTCTTCCCTACAAACCCCAACTCCCCCCTCCCCCACCCCTCAACCCCCAAACTCCAGCCCTCTGACCCCAAACCACAACCCCCCACCCTTCAAGCCACCTGCACCAATCAACACCATCACACCACCACCACTACCACCACCACCACCACCACCACAGATTTACAAGCACCTGCGCAACTACAGCGAGCCCTCCCTTCAGGGCTATGTGCTTCATACCATCTCCGTGTTGCCTTCATGGCCAACCGCCAACCCTCTACCCCCAAACTCGACTCCCCCCCCCCCCCCCTCTTCCCCCCAAACTCCAACTCTCCCCCCCCTCTCTCCTACCCCTATACCCCCAAACCCCACCCCAGTACCCCCAAACCCCAGCCCTCTGCCCCCAAACCATAACCCTCCACCCTCCAAGCCACCTACACCATCGCACTACCACCACCACCACCTCCACCACCACAGATTTACAAGCACCTGCGCAACTACAGCGAGCCCTCCCTTCAGCGCTACGTGCTTCATATCATCTTTATGGTGCCCTTTATAAAAAAAAAACGCCCATGTACCCCCAATTCCAAATTTCTGCCTACCTCCCCCAACCCTCCACCCTTCAAGCCACCTACACCAATCAACACCATCGCACCACCGCCACCATCACCAGCACCACTACCACCACCACCACAGATTTACAAGCACCTGCGCAACTACAGCGAGCCCTCCCTCCAGCGCTTTGTGCTGCGTATCATCTTCATGGTGCCCTTCATGGCCAGCACCAGCCTGATGGCCTTCAAGTTCCAAGACCCGTACAGCATGTACATCACCACCACTAGGGAGATCTATGATGCCTGGTACGTTCTTCAATGTAGTATACAAAGGAATTTGTGCTGCCTGGTATGTACTTCAATTTAATATAAAAAGTCATTGTATGCTGCCTGGTCCGTTCTTCAATGTAGTATACAAAGGAATTTGTGCTGCCTGTTATGTTCTTCAATATAATATAAACAGGAATTGTATGCTGCCTGGTCCGTTCTTCAATGTAATATAAAAGTGAGTTTTATACTGCTAGGCACGTTCCTCAATGTAATATAAAAAGGAATTGTATGCTGCCTGGTATGTTCTTCAATATAATATAAACAGGAATTCATCCTGCCTGGTACGTGCTTCAATATAATATAAAAAAAAATTCTTGCTGCCTGGTACGTTCTTCAATGTTATATAAACGAGAATTTATGCTGCCTGGTACGTTCTATAATGTACTATAAAAGGGAAATTTATGCTGCCTGGTGTGTATATATATATATATATATAGATATATATAGATATATTCTTCTCTATCATCCCGTGAGACAAGTCCTAGGCTGCGTCGCAAGCAATGCGGAAACTTGGCAGAGAGTGTTGGCAACGAGACAACAGGTGGCAACAGAATAGAGCGGATGGAAGCCAGTTAGTTACGAGACAGTTGGCTTACGTTTCAGACTCTGTGTCGGTCGTACGGTCGTCGATCCTCGGTCGCACAAACGAACAGCGGACAACAGGAGAAGGGGGGGGCGCCAAAAAAGGAATCCGGGAGCCAGCGCCAGCCTGTCGGCCTTCATGTTCCATAACCCATACAGCATGTACATCACCACCATATGGGAGATTTTGTTGCCTGGTACGTTATTAGATACATACACGTGTGTCTTAGATATATACTCATGTGTGATGTGTCATATATACGCATAGTCCATACCAGGGTAATTCAAAGCGCGCGCTTTTGCGCTTCTGAGCGCTGACTTTTTGACCCCCTCTGCGCTTTAAGCGCAGTTTTCGCAACCCCTTGTGGGCGCTGCAAGCAATTTTTGCGCCTTTTGCACTACAAAGCGCAGTTTTTTTGTTTTCAAGTGTGCTAAAGCGCTGGCCCATTTGGCCATTTGAAGTACCCTGGTCCATACAGCATGTGCATTGGTACCACAAGGCATCTTGGTATGCTTTTTAGTTTAAAGCACCGCCAGTCGCCATATGAGTGGTTTATATAGGTTTAGGGTTTATAAATATACATATAGGCATACATTTTCATGCTCAAGGCACTGAGTCACTTAAACCAATTTTTTCATTTCCCAGTGACATGCACTTGGGGTTTTCATTACCTTGTGTCTTATCTCCTGTTGCAGGGCGATTTACAATTTTGTGGCACTATTCCTGCTGGCTGCTGGCGGTCCTGATGCTGTTGTTGGTGCTGCTGGGGCCAATGGCACCTTCACTCATTTTCATTGTCCAGTGACATCGTGTTGTCGTCACCGTCTGTGTAATCTCGTGTTGCAGGGCGATTTACAATTTTGTGGCACTATTCCTGCTGGCGGTCCTGGTGCTGTTGTTGCTGGTTCTTGGACCAATGGCAACTTCACCCATTTTGTATTGTCCAGTGGCATCGTATTTCCATCTCCATCTGTGCAATCTCGTGTTGCAGGGCGATTTACAATTTTGTGGCATTATTCCTGCTGGCGGTTCTGGTGCTGTTGTTGCTGGTTCTTGGACCAATGGCAGCTTAACCCATTTTGTATTGTCCAGTGGCATCGTATTTCCATCTCCATCTGTGAAATCTCGTGTTGCAGGGCGATTTACAATTTTGTGGCACTATTCCTGCTGGCCGCTGGTGGTCCTGGTGCTGTTGTTGGTGCTGCTGGGACCAGTGGCACCTTAACCCATTTTCATTGTCCAGTGGCATCGTATTTCCATCTCCATCTGTGAAATCTCGTGTTGCAGGGTGATTTACAATTTTGTGGCGCTATTCCTGCTGGCTGCTGGCGGTCCTGGTGCTGTTGTTGCTGCTGCTGATGTCAATGGAAACTTGGTCATTCTTCATTGTCCAGTGACATTGGGTTTTCAGCTCCATCTATCTAATCTTGTGTCGCAGGGTGATATACTGTTTTTCCACCTGTCTTACCTCATGTCGCAGGGTGATATACTGTTTTTCCACCTGTCTTATCTCATGTCGCAGGGTGATATACTGTTTTTCCACCTGTCTTATCTCATGTCGCAGGGTGATATACTGTTTTTCCACCTGTCCTATCTCGTGTCACAGGGTGATATACTGTTTTTCCACCTGTCTTATCTCATGTCGCAGGGTGATATACTGTTTTTCCACCTGTCCTATCTCGTGTAGCAGGGTGATATACTGTTTTTCCACCTGTCTTATCTCATGTCACAGGGTGATATACTGTTTTTCCACCTGTCTTATCTCATGTCGCAGGGTGATATATTGTTTTTCCACCTGTCTTATCTCATGTCGCAGGGTGATATACTGTTTTTCCACCTGTCTCATCTCGTGTCACAGGGTGATATGCTGTTTTTCTACCTGTCTTATCTCATGTCGCAGGGTGATATACTGTTTTTCCACCTATCTTATCTCATGTCGCAGGGTGATATACTGTTTTTCCACCTGTCTTATCCCGTGTCGCAGGGTGATTTACAATTTTGTGGCGCTATTCCTGCTGGCTGCTGGTGGTCCTGGTGCTGTTGTAGCTGCTGCTGAGGTGAATGGGACTGAGGTCAGTGCATGCTGTTGCTGCGCCCTGCAGAAGGTGGATGGGGCCTTTCTAAGGCGTTGCAAGCAGGTATGGGATGGGTGGAGGGAGGGATGGGGGGGGAGGAGGGAAGGGTGGGGGGAGCAGGAGGGTGGGGGGATGGGGGTGGGGCGGGGGGCTGGGGGGAGGGGGGGAGGTGTTACAGTCCAGGGGAAGCCCCTGCAGAAGGTAGATGAGGCCTTTCTTAAGCGTTGCAAGCAGGTATGGATGGATAGAGGGATGAGGGGAGAAGAAAGGAAGGGTGTGAGGAGCAGAAGGGTGGATGGATGGGTGAGGGGGTGGGGGGCGGGGCTGGGGGAGGTGGGTGGGGGGTGGGGGGAATGTTACAGTCCAGGGAAAGCCCTACAGAAGGTGGATGGGGCCTTTCTTAGGCGTTGCAAGCAGGTATGGATGGAGGGATGGGGGGGAGGAAGAAAGGAAGGGTGTGAGGAGCAGAAGGGTGGATGGATGGGTGAGGTGTGGGGGGGCGGGCTGGGGGGAGGTGGGTGGGTGGGTGGGGGAAATGTAACAGTCTAGGGGAAGCCCCTACAGAAGGTGGATGGGGCCTTTCTAAGGCTTTCCAAGCAGGTATGGATGGAGGGATCAAGGGGAGGAAGGAAGGGTGGAAGGAGCAGAAGGGTGGATGGATGGGTGAGGGTGTGGGGGGCGGGGCTGGGGGGAGGTGGGTGGGTGGGGGGGGAATGTTACAGTCCAGGGAAGCCCCTACGAAGGTGGATTGGGGCCTCTCTAAGGCTTTCCAAGCAGGTATAGATGGAGGGATCAAGGGGAGGAAGGAAGGGTGGAAGGAGCAGACGGGTGGATGGATGGGTGAGGGTGTGGGGGGCGGGGCTGGGAGGTGGGTGTGTGGGGGGGGGAATGTTACAGTCCAGGGGAAGCCCCTACAGAAGGTGGATGGGGCCTTAACGGCGTTCCAAGCATGTATGGATGGAGGGATGGAGGGATCAAGGGGAAGGAAGGGTGGGAGGAGCAGAAGGGTGGCGGGCTGGGGGCTGGAGGGAGGGGGGGGGGGGGATGCTACAGTCCAGGGGAAGCCCCTGCAGAAGGTAGATGGGGCCTTTCTAAAGGCTTGCAAGCAGGTTTGTATGGATGGATGGATAGAGGGATGGGGGGGAGGGGGAAGAAAGGGTGTGATGAGCAGAAGGGTGGATGGATGGGTGAGGGGGTGGGGGGCGGGGCGGCTGGGGGCTGGGGTGAGGTGTGTGTGTATTTGTGTGTGGGGGGTAATACAGTTTGGGGGAAGCCCCTACAGAAGGTGGATGGGCCCTTCCTAAGGCATCACAGCAAGTATGGATGGATGGATGGATGGATGCACAGAGGGATGGGGGGGGGAGAGAAGGAAGGTTGGGAGGAGCAAAATGGGAAGATGGATGGGGGTGGGGGGCCGGGGGGAGTGGGGGTGGGGAGATGTTCCAGGGAAAGCCCTGCAGAAGGTAGATGGGGCCTTTCTTAGGCGTTTCAAGCAGGTATGGATGGATGGATAGACAGAGAGATTGGGGGAAGGAAGGAAAAAGGGATATGAGGAGCAGAAGGTGGATGGGGCCTTCTTAAGGCGTTGCAAGCAGGTATGGATGGATGGATGGATGGATGGATAGAGAGATGGGGGGGAGGAAGGAGAAAGGGATGTGAGGAGCAGAAGGAGGATGGGGCCTTTTTAAGGCGTTGCAAGCAGGTATGGATGGATGGATGGATGGATGGATGGATGGATAGAGAGATGGGGGGGAGGAAGGAGAAAGGGATGTGAGGAGCAGAAGGTGGATGGGGCCTTCTTAAGGCGTTGCAAGCAGGTATGGATGGATGGATGGATGGATGGATAGAGAGATGGGGGGGAGGAAGGAGAAAGGGATGTGAGGAGCAGAAGGTGGATGGGGCCTTTTTAAGGCGTTGCAAGCAGGTATGGATGGATGGAGGGATGGAGGGAGGGGGGGGGGGGGGGGGGGAGGAAAGATGGGAGGAGCAGAAGGTGGCGGTCTGGGGGCTGGAGGAGGGTGTGTGTGTGTGGGGGGGGGGAAGGGGGCTACAGTCCAGGGGAAGCCCCTGCATAAGGTAGATGGGGCCTTTCTAAGGCGTTTCGAGCAGGTATGAATGGATGGATGGATGGATAGAGAGATGGGGGGAGGAAGAAAAAATAGATGTGAGGAGCAGAAGGTGGATGAGGACTTTTTAAGGCGTTGCGAGCAGGGTTGTATGTATGTATGTATGGAGGGAAGGATGGATGGATAGTTGGATGGATGGATGGATGGATGGATGGATAGAGCGATGGGGGGGGGAAGGATGGATGGATAGATGGATGGATAATTGGGATACTTGAGCGTTTACCTGCTTTGTTCATTCTGCTTGTTGCACTGCCTTATCTTGCTTGCGACCAGGCATCTAAATGAATGTATGTATGGATGGACAGAGGGATGGATGGAGGGTAGGAAGGAAGGGTGGGAGGCGCAGAACAAAAATGAATGTCTGGATGGATGGATAGAGGGATGGATGGAGGGCGGAAGGAAGGAAGGTGGGGGGGGGGGCGGGGGGGGGGGGGGGGCACAGGAGTGTATGGATGGGTGATGGGGCGGGGGGCTTGGGGGAGGGCGGGGGGGGGGGGGGGGGGGGCGGGTAGATGTCACAGTTTCCATGGCATACTACAGTTCGCCTCTACTGAAGCCAGCCTCCGCAGCACTGGTCTTGTAGCTCACTGTCATACAGCAGCTATGGTTTCAAAATTATAACACCTTGGTTCTCGATGGGCTGCACACGCTCATACACAACGGCTATAGTTTAAGAAGTCCAACACCCTGTTTCTTTATGTGCTGCAGGGCACACTGCAGTATGTTCTACTGAAGCCAGCCGTCGCAGCACTGGTTGTGTTGCTCACTCTCACGTACAATAACTATTTTTTCACAAGTACAGCACCCTTGTTCTTGTTGCGCTGCAGGGCACACTACAGTTTGATCTGCTGAAGCCAGCCTTCGTAGTTCTGGTCATGTTGCTCACTCTCACATACAACAACTATTGTCTAATCAGTGCAACCCTCTTGTTCTTGTTGCGCTGCAGGGCACACTACAGTTCGTTGTGCTGAAGCCAGCCTTCGCAGTTCTGGTCATGATGCTCACTCTCACATACAACAACTATTGTCTAAACAGTGCAACACTCTTATTCTTGTTGCGCTGCAGGGCACACTACAGTTCGTTGTGCTGAAGCCAGCCTTCGCAGTTCTGGTCATGTTGCTCACTCTCGTCGGCCTCTTAGAAGTTGGTGACTGGAGCCCGACAAACGGGTGAGGGCCAGAAGTGTCAGTGTGCCAGGCCCCACACTGGCCAGTTTGTTAGTGTCAGTGTCAGTGTCAGTGTGTCAGTGTCAGTGTCAGTGTGTCAGGCACCACACTGGTCAGTGTGTCAGTGTCAATCCTATGGGCAGTTCTGCATGGGGATGGGGGTAGGGTGTGTGGGGGGGTAGGGGGTGGGGAGGAGCCCAACCAACGGGTGAGGGCCAGAAGTGTCAGTGTGCCAGGCCCCACACTGGTCAGTGTGTCAGTGTTAGTCCTATGGGAAGTACTGCATGGGGATGAGGGTAGGGGGTTGGAGTAGGAGTGGTGGGTCGTGGTGGGGAGGAGTCCAACAAACGGGTGAAGGCCATAAGTGTCAGTGTGTCAGTGTTAGTCCTATGGGCATTTCTGCATGGGGATGAGGGTCAGGGAGTATGGTGGTGTGGGTGTGGGGGGGAGGAGCCCAACAAACGGGTGAAAAGGCCAGAAAACTTCAATATCTTCAACAACTGGTCTCTTCAGGTTGTTTCTTCTTTTATACATGCAATCCCATCCCCTCCCCCCCCCCCCCCCCCCCCCCCCCCCCACCCCCCCCCCCCCCCCCCCCCCCCGCCCCCCCCCCCCCCTCCCCCCCCCCCCCCCCCCCCAGCCTAACAACAAAGGAGTGGCGCTTAGTGCCGCACACTACAAAATCTGGTGGGCAATGAAACTTTTCTGAAATCAGGCTTGAGTAGCCCACCCAGCTACACAACTTTGCGTATAGATATCTGAAATATAAAACACTGACATGCATCATTCAAGTAATGGATAACCAGTATCATGCATGCACGATAAAAACCCTTTCAGTGATATACAATGGTCTAGTGGTAGACCAGATCGCTTGGGGATGAAGAGTCGGGGGTTCGACTACCCCTTCGGTCGCTCTTGGCGTTGCAGGTCGTTGTCAACCGCGATGGTAGCTTGTCCAGTTGAGGTAGGAGACCGCTCCCCGACCGCGTACGACGGGCCCCCTTAACACCACGCCCCACCAGGCGTTATCATACATGCACAATTAAAGAACTTGATAAATAAGGGCCTGAATAAATACATAAATAAAGAGTACGCCTTATTACAAGGCGTGAGGTTGAGGGGGCCAGCCCTTTTGCTTTCGCTGGGGCCAACCACTAATGGACCAGAATCGTCAACAGCTTCAACAACTTGTCTCTTCAGGTTGTTCATTCTTTTATACACGCAATCCCCCCCCCCCCCCCCCCCTTCCCCCCCCCCCCCCCCCCCCCCCCCCACACACACACACTCACACACATACATGCACACCCTGCCACCATGATTATCCCCCCCCCCACTTCCCCCCCCCCACCCCCCACACACTCACACACATACATGCACACCCTGCCACCCATGACTATCCCCCCCTCCCCCCAAGCCTAACTATTAAGGGGGTGGCCCCCCCAGCCCGGCCCCCCTCAAGCCTAACTATAAAGGGGGGCCCCCAGCCGCCCCCCCCCTAACTATAAAAGAGGGGTGGCCGCCCCCCCCAAGCCCTAACTATAAAGGGGTGGCCCCCCCAGCCGCCCCCCCAAGCCTAACTATAAAGGGGTGCGCCCCCCAGCCGGCCCCCCCAAGCCTAACTATAAAGGGGTGCCCCCCCCAGCCGGCCCCCCCAAGCCTAACTACAAAGGGGGTGGCCCCCCCAGCCGGCCCCCCCAAGCCTAACTATAAAGGGGTGGCCCCCCAGCCCGGTCCCCCCAAGCCTAACTATAAAGGGGTGGCCCCCCAGCCGGCCCCCCCAAGCCTAACTATAAAGGGGGTGGCGCTTCGTGCCGCACACTACCTAATCCGGTGGCCTACTCAACTTGTCTGAAATCAGGCTTGAGTAGCCCACCTAGCAACACAACCTTGCCTAGAGAAATCTGAAATTAAAAACACAGAGATGCATGGATCGGTTCATCAATGCCTTTTTGTTAAGCCCTTCCTATCACGGTTGGGCTAGTCCCTTTAGCCTATTTGACCTACCCCTGGACTGTAATTTACATACATACATACATACATACATACATACATACATACATACATACATACATATATACAGACAGACAGACAGACAGACAGACAGACAAACAGACAGACAGACACATACATACATACATATATACATACATACATGCATGATCCGAGTGCTGGATAAACAGTATCATGAATGTTTGAATATATATAAATAAACAAACAAACAAAATAGCAAATTAAAAAACTAATTGACAAGATGGAATGAGGTGCTATTTTTCGGGTGGGGATGTGTGTATTAATAATCATTACTTGCATCGCAACCTAGAGATGCTTTTACCACCATTTATACCCCCCCGTATTAATCCAGATTAATATGCATGACAATACTGGTATATACCACCACTGTCCACCACTGTCCGCCGCAGTCCAGGCCCAGTTGTCCACCACTGTCCAGCACCGGTATATATCATTACTTGCATTGCAACCTAGAAATGCTGTTTACCACCTTGTATACCCCCCCGGATTTATCCAGATTAATATGCATGGCAATCCTGCTGAAGGTCCCACATTTATCCAGTTTTACATACATGACGATCCTGATGAACATCCCATATTAATCCAGCTGTATACATTGCAATCCTGCTGAATGTCCCATGTTTATCCAGGTTTAAATATGCATGACAATCCTGCCGAATATCCCATATTAATCCAGTTTTATTTACACGACAATCCTGCTGAACATCTATTATTAATCCAGTTTTATATACATGACCATCCTGCTGAATGTCCCTTATTAATCCAGTTTTATATACATGACAACCCTGCTGAACAGCCCATGTCTATCCAGTTTTATTTACATGAAAATCCTGCTGAACATCCCATTTGTATTCAGGTTTGTGTACATGACGATCCTGCTGAACATCCCACATGTATCCAGTCTTATATACATGACAATCCTGCTAAATGTCCCATATTAATCAAGGTTTATATACATGACAATCCTGCTGAGTATCCCTTATTAATCAAGGTTTATATACATGACCATCCTGCTGAATGTCCCTTATTAATCAAGGTTTATATACATGACAATCCTGCTGAGTATCCCATATTAATCAAGGTTTATATACATGACAATCCTGCTGAGTATCCCATATTAATCAAGGTTTATATACATGACAATCCTGCTGAGTATCCCATATTAATCAAGGTTTATATACATGACAATCCTGCTGAGTATCCCATATTAATCAAGGTTTATATACATGACAATCCTGCTGAGTAGCCCATATTAATCAAGGTTTATATACATGACAATCCTGCTGAGTATCCCATATTAATCAAGGTTTATATACATGACAATCCTGCCGAACGTCCCATGTTTATCCAGGTTTATATACATGGCAATCCTGCCGAATATCTTATATTAATCCAGTTTTATATACATGACAATCCTGCTGAATGTCTCATATTAATGTCTGGCCTGGGTCGCCGGGTATTACCGGTAAAACCCCAAAATGTATTAGGGAAAAGTGGAATAAAATTGTCATATATTTCTTTTGTTTATCCAGGTTTATATACATGACGATCCTGCTGAACATGACGTACACAGCCGCTCTCTACCATCTCCTGTTATTCTACCTGGGCACAAAGGACATCATTCAGGTTGGTATGTTGTTTGTAATGCAGTGTTTCTTAGCGAAGCCCCCCCTTCTGGGGGGTGGGCACCCCCAGAGTCACCCCGTTGTCCGATTGTCTGTCTGTTTTTTTGTTTGTCTGTCACATTCCAACCCTGGGCCCTAACTGCCCCCTGGCCCTGTCGTAAACCCTTGCTTCCATCTGCTGCACTCGATTCTGGTGCCACGTGTCGCTCCGATAGCCAACACTCTCCGTCAATTTTCTGCGTCCCTTGCGACGCGCCTATGACTTGTCCAGCTATTCTGCTTGGGTACAAATGGCATCATCATGAGATGCTCATGTTGCCTTGCTCACTGTGTATTGTTCTGCCTATCCAAATGTATGTATGCCACAGTGAAGGGGTAGTCAAATAGGAGGGACCAGCCCAACCTACAATAATCACGCAGCCCCTAAAGGGACCAGCCCCCTAAAGAGACCAGCCCAACCTACAATAATCACGCAGCCCCTAAACAGACCAGCCCAAGGGCCTAAAGGGACCAGCCCCCTAAAAGGACCAGCCCAACCTACAAAAATCACGCAGCGTCAAGAGAGTTTACTTTGAGTGTACTGTGAGTCTACTGTGAGTGTAATGAGTCAACTGTGAGTCTACTGTGAGTGTAATGAGTCAACTGTGAGTCTGCTGTGAGTGTAATGAGTCAACTGTGAGTCTGCTGTGAGTGTAATGAGTCAACTGTGAGTCTACTGTGAGTGTAATGAGTCAACTGTGAGTCTGCTGTGAGTGTAATGAGTCAACTGTGAGTCTACTGTGAGTGTAATGAGTCAACTGTGAGTCTGCTGTGAGTGTAATGAGTCAACTGTGAGTCTGCTGTGAGTGTAATGAGTCAACTGTGAGTCTGCTGTGAGTGTAATGAGTCAACTGTGAGTCTGCTGTGAGTGTAAAGAGTCAACTGTGAGTCTACTGTGAGTGTAATGAGTCAACTGTGAGTCTGCTGTGAGGGTAATGAGTCAACTGTGAGTCTACTGTGAGTGTAATGGGTCAACTGTGAGTCTGCTGTGAGTGTAATGGGTCAACTGTGAGTCTGCTGTGAGTGTAATGAGTCAACAGTGAGTCTGCTGTGAATGTAATGAGTCAACTGTGAGTCTGCTGTGAGTGTAATGAGTCAACTGTGAGTATGCTGTGAGTGTAATGAGTCAACTGTGAGTCTACTGTGAGTGTAATGAGTCAACTGTGAGTCTGCTGTGAGTGTAATGAGTCAACTGTGAGTCTGCTGTGAGTGTAAAGAGTCAACTGTGAGTCTGCTGTGAGTGTAATGAGTCAACTGTGAGTCTACTGTGAGTGTAATGAGTCAACTGTGAGTCTGCTGTGAGTGTAATGAGTCAACTGTGAGTCTGCTGTGAGTGTAATGAGTGTACTGTGAGTGTAATGAGTCTGCTGTGAGTGTAATGTGAGTGTAATGAGTCTACTGTGAGTGTAATGAGTCAACTGTGAGTCTACTGTGAGTGTAATGTGAGTGTATTGTGAGTCTATTGTGGATCTGTTTACAGCGTTATGTGCTTATATTCTAGAGAACGTCTAGGCTACGGGGAAGACAAAAGATAGGAGCGGAGAAAGAGAACAGATAGGGCCTTGCAAGAGCTCAAGTCCTGTCAATACATTGCCATACATCAATAATTCAATACGTTACCATGCATCAATAATTCAATAGATTGCCATACATTAGTAGTTCAATACACTGCCATAGATCAATCCATTTCCATACAAAAGGATATCAATAAATCCCCATACATGATTAGATGAATACATTGCCACCCATCAATACATTGCCATACATTGACATACATCAATAGTTCAAGGCATTGCCATAGTTCATCAATAGTGGTAGATTCAATTAGCCCCTCTGGATAATCTGGAAATATTCG
The DNA here is from genome assembly GCA_022414725.1 of Microglena sp. YARC. Taxonomy (NCBI): domain Eukaryota; kingdom Viridiplantae; phylum Chlorophyta; class Chlorophyceae; order Chlamydomonadales; family Chlamydomonadaceae; genus Microglena; species Microglena sp. YARC. The sequence continues at coordinate 37,309,665 of CM039466.1, forward strand.
ACTTACTTGCAGCATCTCCGTCCTGGGCTGAAGTTCCTGCTCATCAAGGGGTCTATTTTCGTTACATTCTGTAAGTGCATTCTATTTTCTATTATATGTAATATTACATGTGTGTTACATTCTGTGAGTGCATTATAGTTTCTATTCTAGTTTATATTCTAGTTTCGTTACATTCTACAAGTGTATTATATTTTCTATTCTAGTTTTTTTTCTTTTTTCTTTTTCTATTTCCGTTCCATTCTGTAAGTGTATTATATTTCCTATTCTAGTTATTATTCTATTTCCGTTCCATTCCGTAAGTGCATTATATTTTATATTATATTTTCTAATCTATTTCCGTTGCATTCTGTAAGTGCATTATATTTTATATTGTATTTTCTAATCTATTTCCGTTACATTATGTAAGTGCATTCTGTATTCTGGAAGTGCTCCTTCCCTGCTACCCTCTGTTAATGGTGGATGGTTCACTTGGCCGGCCCAAAGGCAGCCAGACCTATGCATCAACACCACAATACGGTTGTTCATTCGGCGAAACCACCGGTCATTTGGGGACACCACTGCCGAAGCCACCGGATTAAACCACTATACAGTAGTTCAACATGGCGAGACCACCGGGACCACTGCCGAAACCACAACTCGAACATGGTTGGCTTGGCGAAACCATCGAGGTTCATCGAAACCACCGGTCGAAAGTTCGACTGTAATCCAATGATATAACGACATTACCGACCATGACCAACTGCCTTGCTTCTCTTCAGGTACCCTCGTACCACCCCCGTACCCGGGACCCGTACAGGGACCCCTACTATCTATAGGGCGGATGAGAAAGACTGGCAGGGATCTATGTTAGTGTCGTTCTACACGTGTCCCTTTTTCTTGGATGGGATGTTTGGCTATACTGCTGGAATTTGAATTTGAATTTGAATTTCAACCTGGATTTGGATCATGCTGCAGGGCAAGGTGTGATGATCGCAATAGGAGTGAAAGTCGGTACAATTCCTGATAGGGACCAGGCCGAGGCCCTACAAAACTTCTTGGTGTGTGTAGAGACTCTCCCTGCGGCTGCACTGATGATAGCTGCCTTTCCTTGGAGTGAATACAAGGTGCGGGTCCCTTCCTCCCTACCTCCTCCCTACCACTACCTTCTTGGTGTGTATGATGATAATGATGATGGTGGTGGTAATGATGATGATGATGGTGGTGGTGGTAATGATGGTGTGTATGATGATGATGATGGTGGTGGTAATGATGGCGGGGATGATGATGATGGTTACATTAGCCTGGTGCCCTAATGGAACTTAAAGGTCCCTTCCTCCTCCCTACCCCTACCATCTTAGTGTGTATGATGTTGGTGCTAATTATGATGATGGTTATGGTGGTGGTAATGATGCTGTCCCCTCACTACCTCCTATCCCCCCCCCCTTCCCCCACTCCCTCCCTATCCCCCCACTCCTCACTACCTATCCCCCCCCCCCCCCCCCCCTCCTCCCTCTCTATTCCCTCCTACCCCTCTCTATTCCCCCCCCCCCACTTCCTCCCTATCCCCCCCCCACACTTCCTCCCTATCCCCCCCCCCCTTACTCCCTCTCCATTCCCCCCACTCCCTCCCTATTCCCCCCTACCACTCCCTATTCCCACCCCACTCCCTCCCAATTCCCACCCCCGCTCCCTCCCTATTCCCCCCCTACCCTCCCTATCCCCCCCCCCCCCCCCCCCTACCCTCCCTACTTGGTGTTTACAGAGAGGTACTACCTGTAGCCGCACTAACGATCGCTGCCTTTCCATTGAGTATCTATTTATCTAACTATCTATCTATCTATCTATCTATCTATCTTTCTTTCATGGCTCTGGCATGAAACTGGACACGAAACTATATTGCACATGAAACATGAAAGTGGACCGTGCATGAAACTGGACTGGACATGAAACTGGACTGCACATGAAACATGAAAGTGGACTGCGCATGAAACTGGACAGGGCATGAAACTGGATTGCACATGAAACTGGACATGAAACTGGACTGCACATGAAACATGAAAGTGGACCATGCATGAAACTGGACTGGACATGAAACTGGACTGCACATGAAACATGAAAGCGGACCGTGCATGAAACTGGACTGGACATGAAACTGGACTGCCCGTGAAACTGGACTGCACATGAAACATGAAAGTGGACCGTGCATGAAACTGGACTGGACATGAAACAGGACTGCACATGAAACATGAAAGTGGACCGTGCATGAAACTGGACTGGGCATGAAACTAGATTGCACATGAAACATGAAAGTGGACCGTGCATGAATCACGATTGGACATGAAACTGGACTGCCCATGAAACTGGACTGCACATGAAACATGAAAGTGGACCATGCATGAAACAGGATTGAACATGAAACAGGATTGCGCATGAAACATGAAACTGGACTTTGCATGAAACTGGACTGTGCATGAAACTGGACTGGACATGAAATTGGATTTCACATGAAACATGAAACTGGACTGTGCATGAAACTGGACTGGACATGAAAATGGACTTCACATGAAACATGAAAGTGGACCGTGCATGAAACTGGACTGGACATGAAACTGGAGTGTGCATGAAACTGGACTGGACATGAAACTGGACAGGGCATGAAACTGGATTGCACATGAAATAGGACATGAAACTGGACTGCACATGAAACATGAAAGTGGACCGTGCATGAGACTGGATTGGACATGAAACTGGATTGCCTATGAAACTGGACTGCACATGAAACATGAAAGTGGACCATGCATGAAACTGGACTGAACATGAAACTGGATTGCACATGAAACATGAAACTGGACTTTGCATGAAACTGGACTCTGCATGAAACAGGACTGTGTATGAAATTGGATTTCACATGAAACATGAAACTGGACAGTGCATGAAACTGGACTTGACATGAAACTGGACTTCACATGAAACATGAAAGTGGAGTGTGCATGAAACTGGACTGGACATGAAACTGGACTGGACATGAAACTGGAGTGTGCATGAAACTGGACTGGACATGAAACTGGACAGGGCATGAAACTGGATTGCACATGAATCAGGACATGAAACTGGACTGCACATGAAACATGAAAGTGGACCGTGCATGAAACTGGACTGGACATGAAACTGGACTGCACATGAAACATGAAAGTGGACCATGCATGAAATTGGACTGAACATGAAACTGGATTGCACATGAAACATGAAACTGGACTTTGCATGAAACTGGACTGTGCATGAAACAGGACTGGGTATGAAATTGGATTTCATATGAAACATGAAATTGGATAGTGCATGAAACTGGACTTGACATGAAACTGGACTTCACATGAAACATGAAAGTGGAGTGTGCATGAAACTGGACTGGACATGAAACTGGACTGGACATGAAACTGGAGTGTGCATGAAATTGGACTGGACATGAAACTGGACAGGGCATGAAACTGGATTGCACATGAATCAGGACATGAAACTGGACTGCACATGAAACATGAAAGTGGACCGTGCATGAAACTGGACTGGACATGAAACTGGACTGCACATGAAACATGAAACTTGACAGTGCATGAAACTGGACTGCCCATGAAACTGGACTGCACATGAAACATGAAAGTGGACCATGCATGAAACTGGACTGATCATGAAACAGGATTGCACATGAAACATGAAACTGGACTTCGCATGAAACTGGACTGTGCATGAAACTGGACTGGACATGAAATTGGATTTCACATGAAACATGAAACTGGACAGTGCATGAAACTGGACTGGCCATGAAACTGGACTGCACATGAAACATGAAAGTGGACCGTGCATGAAACTGGACTGGACATGAAACTGGAGTGTGCATGAAACTGGACTAAACATGAAACTGGACAGGGCATGAAACTGGATTGCACATGAAATAGGACATGAAACAGGACTGCACATGAAACATGAAAGTGGACCGTGCACGAAACTCGACAGGACATGAAAATGGACTGCATATGAAACATGAAAGTGGACAGTGCATGAAACTGGTCTGGGCATGAAACTGGACTGCACATGAAACATGAAAGCGGACCGTGCTAGAAACTGGATTGGACATGAAACTGGACTGCCCATGAAACTGGACTGCACATGAAACATGAAAGTGGACCGTGCATGAAACTGGACTGCACATGAAACATGAAAGTGGACCATGCATGAAATTGGACTGATCATGAAACAGGATTGCACATGAAACATGAAACTGGACTTTGCATGAAACTGGACCGTGCATGAAACTGGACTGGACATGAAATTGGATTCCCCATGAAACATGAAACTTGACGGTGCATGAAACTGGACTGCGCATGAAACTGGACTTCACATGAAACATGAAAGTGGACCGTGCATGAAACTGGACTGGACATGAAACAGGAGTGTGCATGAAACTGGACTAAACATGAAACTGGACAGGGCATGAAACTGGATTGCGCATGAAACAGGACATGAAACTGGACTGCCCATGAGACATGAAAGTGGACCGTGCATGAAACTCGACTAGACATGAAACTGGACTGCACATGAAACATGAAAGCGGACCGTGCAGGAAACTGGATTGGACATGAAACTGGACTGCACATGAAACATGAAAGTGGACCGTGCATGAAACTGGACTGGACATGAAATTGGACTGCTCATGAAACATGAAACTAGACTGCGCATGAATCTGGACTGGGCATTAAACTAGATTGCCCATGAAACATGAAAGTGGACCGTGCGTGAAACTGGATTGGACATGAAACTGGACTGCCTATGAAACTGGACTGCACATGAAACATGAAAGTGGACCGTGCATGAAACTGGACTGCACATGAAACATGAAAGTGGACCGTGCATGAAAGTGGATTGGACAAGAAACTGGACTGCTCATGAAACATGAAACTAGACTGCGCATGAATCTGGACTGGGCATGAAACTAGATTGCCCATGAAACATGAAAGTGGACCGTGCATGAAACTGGATTGGACATGAAACTGGACTGCCCATGAAACTGGACTGCACATGAAACATGAAAGTGGACCATGCTTGAAACTGGACTGATCATGAAACAGGATTGCACATGAATCATGAAACTGGACTTTGCATGAAACTGGACCGTGCATGAAAATGGACTGGACATGAAATTGGATTCCCCATGAAACATGAAACTTGACAGTGCATGAAACTGGACTGGACATGAAACTGGACTTCACATGAAACATGAAAGTGGACCGTGCATGAAACTGGACTGGACATGAAACAGGAGTGTGCATGAAACTGGACTGGACATGAAACTGGACAGGGCATGAAACTGGATTGCACATGAAACAGGACATGAAACTGGACTGCTCATGAGACATGAAAGTGGACCGTGCATGAAACTCGACTAGACATGAAATTGGACTGCACATGAAACATGAAAGCGGACCGTGCAGGAAACTGGATTGGACATGAAACTGGAATGCACATGAAATATGAAAGTGGACCGTGCATGAAACTGGACCGGACATGAAATTGGACTGCTCATGAAACATGAAACTAGACTGCGCATGAATCTGGATTGGGCATGAAACTAGATTGCCCATGAAACATGAAAGTGGACCGTGCATGAAACTGGATTGGACATGAAACTGGACTGCCCATGAAACTGGACTGCACATGAAACATGAAAGTGGACCATGCATGAAACTGGACTGATCATGAAACAGGATTGCACATGAAACACGAAACTGGACTTTGCATGAAACTGGACTGTGCATGACACTGGACTGGGTATGAAATTGGATTTCACATGAAACATGAAACTGGACAGAGCATGAAACTGGACTGGACATGAAACTGGACTTCACATGAAACATGAAAGTGGACCGTGCATGAAACTGGACTGGACATGAAACTGGAGTGTGCATGAAACCGGACCGGACATGAAACTGGACACGGCATGAAACTGGATTTCACATGAAATAGGACATGAAACTAGACTGCACATGAAACATGAAAGTGGACCGTGCATGAAACTCGACTGGACATGAAACTAGAATGCACATGAAACATGAAAGTGGACCGTGCATGAAACTGGATTGGACATGAAACTGGACTGCCCATGAAACTGGATTGCACATGAAACATGAAAGTGGACCATGCATGAAACTGGACCGATCATGAAACAGGATTGCCCATGAAACATGAAACTGGACTTTGCATGAAACTGGACTGTGCATGAAACAGGACTGGGTATGAAATTGGATTTTACATGAAACATGAAACTGGACAGTGCATGAAACTGGACTGGACATGAAACTGGACTTCACATGAAACATGAAAGTGGACCGTGCATGAAACTGGACTGGACATGAAACTGGAGTGTGCATGAAACTGGACTGGATATGAAACTGGACAGGGCATGAAACTGGATTGCACATGAAATAGGACATGAAACTGGACTGCACATGAAACATGAAAGTGGACCGTGCATGAAACTCGACTGGACATGAAACTGGAATGCACATGAAACATGAGAGTGGACCGTGCATGAAACTGGACTGGACATGAAACTGGACTGCACATGAAACATGAAACTAGACTGTGCATAAATCTGGACTGGGCATTTAACTTGATTGCCCATGAAACATGAAAGTGGACCGTGCATGAAACTGGATTGGACATGAAACTGGACTGCCTATGAAACTGGACTGCACATGAAACATGAAAGTGGACCATGCATGAAACTGGACTGAACATGAAACTGGATTGCACATGAAACATGAAACTGGACTTTGCATGAAACTGGACTGTGCATGAAACAGGACTGGGTATGAAATTGGATTTCACATGAAACATGAAACTTGAAAGTGGATCATGCATGAAACTGGACTGGACATGAAACTGGACTGCACATGAAACATGAAAGTGAACCGTAAATAAAACTCGACTGGACATGAAACTGGACTGTGCATGAAACTGGAATGGACATGAAACTGGACTGCACATGAAACATGAAAGTGAACCGTGCATGAAACTGGACTGCACATGAAACTGGACTGCACATGAAACTGGACTGTGCATGAAACTGGACTTGGCATTAAACTGGATTGCCCATGAAACATGAAAGCGGACCGTGCAGGAAACTGGATTGGACATGAAACTGGACTGCCCATGAAACTGGATTGCACATGAAACATGAAAATGGACTGGACATGAAACTGGATTGCACGTGAAACATGAAACTGGACTGTGCATGAAACTGGACTTGGCATTAAACTGGATTGCCCATGAAACATGAAAGCGGACCGTGCAGGAAACTGGATTGGACATGAAACTGGACTGCCCATGAAACTGGATTGCACATGAAACATGAAAATGGACTGGACATGAAACTGGATTGCACGTGAAACATGAAACTGGACTGTGCATGAAACTGGACTTGGCATTAAACTGGATTGCCCATGAAACATGAAAGCGGACCGTGCAGGAAACTGGATTGGACATGAAACTGGAGTGCCCATGAAACATGAAACTGGACTGTGCATGAAACTGGACTGGACATGAAACTGGGTTGCACATGAAACATGAAACTGGACTGTGCATGAAACTGGACTGTGCATGAAACTGGATTGGGCATGAAACTGGATTGCACATGAAATTGGACATGAAACTGGACTGCCTCTGAAACATGAAAGTGGACCGTGCATGAAACTGGACTGGACATGAAAGTGGACTGCACATGAAACATGAAAGTGGACCGTGCATGAAAATGGACTGGACATGAAACTGGATTGCACATGAAACATGAAACTGGACTGTGCATGAAACTGGACTGGACATGAAACTGGACTGCACATGAAACATGAAAGCGGACCGTGCAGGAAACTGGACTGGACATAAAACTGGACTGCACATGAAACATGAAAGTGGACCGTGCATGAAACTGGACCGGACATGAAACAGGACTGCACATGAAACATGAAACTGGACTGTGCATGAAACTGGACAGGGCAAGAAACTGGATTGTCCATGAAACATGAAACTTGTCTGGACATGAAACTGGACTGCCCATGAAATTGCATTGCACATGAAACATGAAAGTGGACCATGCATGAAACTGGACTGGACATGAAACTGGATTGCACATGAAACATGAAACTGGTCTGTGCATGAAACAGGACTGTGCATGAAACTGGACTGGGCATGAAACTGGATTGCACATGAAACTGGACATGAAACTGGACTGCACATGAAACATGAAAGTAGACCGTGCATGAAACTGGACTGGACATGAAACTGGATTGCACATGAAACATGAAGCTAGACTGTGCATGAAACTGGACTGGACATGAAACTGGATTGCACATGAAACATGAAACTGGACTGTGCATGAAACAGGACTGCACATGAAACTGGACTGCACATGAAACATGAAACTGGACTGTGCATGAATCTGGACTGGGCATGAAACTAGATTGCCCATGAAACATGAAAGTGGACCGTGCATGAAACTGGATTGGACATGAAACTTGACTGCCCATGAAACTGGATTGCACATGAAACATGAAAGTGAACGGTGCATGAAACTGGACTGGACATGAAACTGGATTGCACATGAAATATGAAACTGGATTGTGCATGAAACTGGACTGTGCATGAAATTGGAGTGGACTTGAAACTGGACTTCACATGAAACATGAAACTGGACAGTGCATGAAACTGGACTGGACATGAAACTGGATTGCACATGAAACATGAAACTGGACTATGCATGAAACTGGACCGTGCATGAAACTGGACTGGACATGAAACTGGACTGTGCATGAAACTCGACTGGACATGAAACTGGACTGTTCATGATACTGGATTGCACATGAAACATGAAACTGGACTGTGCATGAAACTGGAAGCATGAAGCTAGACTGGGCATGATACTGGACTGGACATTTAACTTTATTGTGAATCCATAAACCCTAAACCACCTCCCTGACTCCCCTTGTAAAACCTGCTGCCAGATTCGTGGCGCTGTAAGTGGATTTTCCTGGCGAACCCTCGTACACTCCATGAGTGTTCAGGACGTGATTGATGACTTCAGGCACCAGGTGGGTGTATGTATTCTCTCTCTCTCTCTCTCTCTCTCTCTCTCTCTCTCTCTCTCTCTCTCTCTCTCTCTCTCTCTCTCTCTCTTTAAGCCCCAAGATGTTAGCAGTAGTTATAAGCTGATTCTGCCAGGTTTCAGATGCACTACGTTCCCTTAGGTTTGGCTAAGTAGCCTGCCTGCCTGCTTGCCTGCCTGCCTACCGCCTGCTTACCTGTTTTCCTGCCTGCTTGCTTATCCACATAGTTCTCTTCAGCATATGATGAGTACGTACAGCATGTGCGTACTGCCTACTTACCTGCCTGCTTGCTAATCCACATAGTTCTCCTCTGTATATGAGGAGTATGTACAGGATGAGGAGGGATCACTTGCTTACTGCCTTCTTCCTGCTTGCCTGCTGCTTACTGCCTGCTTGCTTACCTGCTTACTGCCTGCCTGCTTGCTAATCCACATAGTTCTCCTCTGTATATGAGGAGTACGTACAGCATGCGCGTACTGCCTGCTTAACTGCCTGCTTACTAATCCACATAGTTCTCCTATGTATATGAGGAGTATGTACAGGATGAGGAGGGATCACTTGCTTACTGCCTTCTTCCTGCTTGCTTGCTGCTTGCTGCCTGCTTGCTCACCTGCCTGCTTGCTAATCCACACAGTTCTCCTCTGTATGTGAGGAGTATGTACAGGATGAGGAGGGAGCACTTGCTTACTGCCTGCTTACTGCTTGCTTACTGCTTACTGCCTGCTTGCTTACCTGCTTACTGCCTGCCTGCCTGCTAGCTTAACTGCCTACTTGCTTGTCCATATAGTTCTCCTCTGTATATGAGGAGTACTTACAGCATGAGGAGGGATCTGATAAAGACCTGCCTGCTTACTGCCTGCTTACTTGCCTCCTTACCTGCCTGCTTGCTTACTGCCTGCCTGCCTGCCTGCCTGCCTGCTTACCACCTGCTTGCTTGTCCATATAGTTCTCCTCTGTATATGAGGAGTACTTACAGCATGAGGAGGGATCTGATAAAGACCTGCCTGCTTACTGCCTGCTTACTTGCCTCCTTACCTGCCTGCTTGCTTACTGCCTGCCTGCCTGCCTGCTTACCACCTGCTTGCTTGTCCATATAGTTCTCCTCTGTATATGAGGAGTACGTACAGCATGAGGAGGGATCTGACAAAGAGCTGCCTGCTTATCTGCCTCCTTACCTCTTAACCTGCCTGCTTGCCTGCTTGCTTGCCTGCCTGCCTACTGCTTGCTTGCTTGCTCGCTTGCTTGCTTGCTTGCCTGCTTGCCTGCTTACCTGCCTGCTTGCCTGCTTGCTTATCCACATAGTTCTCATGGGCATATGAGGAGTACGTACAACGTGGGCGTACTGCCTGCTTACCTGCCTGCTTGCTTATCCACATAGTTCTCTTGAGCATATGATGAGTACGTACAGCATGCGCACACTGCCTACTTACCTGCCTGCTTGCTAATCCACATACTTCTCCTCTGTATATGAGGAGAACTATGTGGATTGCTTACCTGCTTGCTTGCTTGCTTATCCACATAGTTATCATCGGCATATGAGGAGTATGTACAACATGAGGAGGGATCATATGAAGAGCTGCCTGCTTACCTGCCTGCTTATCTGCCTGCTTGCATGCCTGCCTACTGCCTGCTTGCTTGCTTGCTTGCTTGCTTGCTTGCTTGCTTGCTTGCTTGCTTGCCTGCTTACCTGCTTGCCTGCTTACCTGCCTGCTTGCCTGCCTGCTTACTTCCTGTTCACCTGCCTCTTACAACCTGTTTACCTGCCTCCTTACCTGCTTGCCTGCTTGCTTATCCACGTAGTTCTCCTCTGCATATGAGGAGTACGTACAGCATGAAGAGGGATCCTATGAAGAGCTGGTGAAAAAGCGGCTTGGTTATGGGAAAAAGATGAAGCCAGGGGCTGCCAAGGTGAGTTTATCTATCTCTAGGGACTGGGGAGAGTGTTGTATGTATGTATAATGCTGTCCAGGGGTGGCCTAGTAGACTACTAGGCCTGTGGGACTAAGAGTGCGTGCAACTTCAGAGCTCATATAAAGAGATGGGGAAGAAGCGGCTTATGGGAAGAAGTTTGATGCAGCATCGCCTGCGACGCTAAAACATGGCGGGGAGTGATCGCGACGGAGCAACAGGTGGCAAGGGAAGCGAGTTAGTTACGAGACCGTTGGCTGACGTGTCTGGCTTCATCATGGTCAGACGGTTGGTCGGTCGGTCGAACGGACAAATGGGTAACACTGGGGGCTTTCACCACCAAGAAGGGGGGGCTCTGCAACAAACAATAAGCCAGGGGCTACCAAGGTGAGTATCAGGGTACTACTTCTTGCCAAATTGGTCAGCGCTAACAGCGCACAAACGTCAAATTGGTCAGCCCTTTTTAGTGCAAAAGGCGCAAAACCTGCGCGCTGTGCCCACAGGGGGGTGAAAAATCTGTGCGAAACGCGCAGAGGGGCTCAAAAAGGGAGCGCGGCACCGCGCTGCCGCGCGCACTTAGTAGTACCCTGCAGGGTACTTCCATTGACCAAATTGGCCAGCGCTTTAGCGCACTTGAAAAACTAAAAACTGCGCTTTGTAATGCAAAAACCTCAAAAATTGCTTGCTGCGCCCATAGTTGGAATAGTTTGGTGTCGGTTGGAGCAGTTGGTCACACATGGGTCTCGGGCCAGCCAAATCTTGAAGCAACCCGAAGTGTGGGTATAGCACGGAGGGACTTGGAATAAAAAGAAGATGACCAGCCCGGAGTTGGCTGAAAAACCATGTAGCACCAGGGATGTTTTGGGGGTTGGATGGGTTGGGTTGGGTTAAAGACCAATCCCTGTGTAAAACCCCCCAGCATGCTGATTCTGATGCTGAAGAACCATGTAGCAGCCCCCTTCCCCCCCCATGAGCAGGGATCAGGGATATTTTCAAATCTGAAAGTTTATTCTGTCTGGCTTTATGATTTAAGCCTCATCCAGTGACAGTGTTTTTATAGCTTTTTATTTTAGCTAAACCACATCAAGCCAAAGCCAAAGCCAAACCAAACCCAAAAGCCAAACCAAACCCGAACCAACCAAACCCAAGCCAAACCAAACCAAACCCAAACCAACCAAACCCAAGCCAAACCTAACCAAACCCAAGCCAAACCAAACCAAAACCAAACCAAGCCAAACCAACCAATGCCAAACCAAACCAACCAAAGCCAAACCAAACCCCCACTCTAGGATATGGAGCTTGGGAAGGAGCACAGATTCTCCATGAGGAGGTGATGGAGGACCATATAGTCAAACCAAACCAAATCAAGCCAAGCCAATCCAAACAAAACCAAATCAAGCCAAACAAATCCAACAAAACCAAATCAAGCCAAACAAAGTCAAACAAAGCAAAACAAAGCTTAACCAAATCAAGCCAAACCAAATCAAGCCAAATCCAACCCAATTACAGGATATGGAGCCATGATCAGGGGCCACATAGTCGAACCGAACCAAATCAAGCCAAACCAATCAAATCCAAACCAAACCAAACCAAACCCCTCCTCCAGGATATGGAGCTTGGAGAGCAGCAAGGACTCCATATGAGTAGGGATAAGGGACCATCGAATGATAAGCTGCCTTTGGTTTCCTCCCCTCCTTCTGCTTCCCTCACTGACCCCAGTAGCATCCCAAAGAGGGGGTGGCTGTCAAGATGGTGGTCCCCTTCACCTGGGCGCAAAGGCGGTGAGTGGTGTTACCCCAGCTCCAAAAAATAAAGAAATATAAAAATATCTTGAAAAATATAATAAAAAAAAGGCGGTGAGTGATGTTACCTCAGTTCCGAAAAATAAAAAAATGAAAAAAACGTGAGTGGTATTGCCTCAGCTGCAAAAAACAAAATGCAATAAAAAGGCGGTAAGTGATGTTACCTCAGCTCAGCTGAATAAATAAATTAAAAAGCGCCCCAAAGCGAGGGTGGCTGTCAAGATGGTGGTCTCCATCACCTGGGCGCAAAGGCGGTGAATGGTGTTTCCTCAGCTCCAAAAAATAAAGAAATCTAAAAATAAAATACAAAAAGGCGGTGAGTGGTGTTACCTCAGCTCCAATAAATAAATAAATATAAAATATAATGAAAAAGGGCAGTGAGTGGTGTTTCCTCAGCTCCAAAAAATAAAGAAAGGCGGTGTGTGGTGTTTCCTCAGCTCAGCTAAAAATAAAAAAGCGTTCAGTGGTGTTACCTCAGCTTTAAAAAAAACTAAAACCAAGACGCAAAGGTGGCGGAGAATGGTGTTTCATCAGCTCAGCTAAAAAATAAAAAAAGCGTTAAGTGGTGTTACCTCAGCTAAAAAAAACTAAGACCAAGACGCAAAGGTGGCGGTGAGTGGTGTTTCATCAGCTCAGCTAAAAATAAAAAAATGCAGTGAGTGGTGGTTCCTCAGCTAAAACAAACATCACATCTGAGGCAACGACGTTGAGTAGTGATACCTCAGCGGTGCCCGTAACAATCTGGAAAGGGGGTGCACTCTAGCTGAACCAACCCACTTACCCACCAGACAACCAGCCAACCACCCAAGCAGCAAACTTAGCAACCAACCACCCAAGCAGAATCCTAACTAACCAGCCAACCAAGCAGCCAACTAACCAACCACCCAACCAAGCAGCAAACTAACCAACCATCCAACCAAGCAGCCAACTAACTAACCAACCAACCAAGCAGCAAAGCAACCAACAGACCCAGCAGCCAACTAACCAACCATCCAACCAAGCAGCCAACTAACTAACCAACCAACCAAGCAGCAAAGCAACCAACAAACCAAGCAGCCAACTAACCAACCATCCAACCAAGTAGCCAACTAACTAACCAACCAACCAAGCAGCCAACAAACAAACTAACCAAGCAGCCAACTAAGCAACCAACCACCCAAGCAGCCAACTAACCAACCACCCAACCAAGCAGCAAACTAACCAACCACCCACCCAACCAGCCAACTAAGCAACCAACCATCCAAGCAGCCAACTAACTAACCAACCAAACAAGCAGCCAACTAACCAACCATCCAACCAAGCTGCCAACTAACTAACCATCCAACCAAGCAGCCAACTAACCAACCACCCAACCAAGCAGCAAACCAACCAACAAACCAAGCAGCCAACTAAGCAACCAACCAAACAAGCAGGCAACCAACAAACCAACCAAGCAGCCAACCAACCAACCAACCAAGCAGCCAATCAACCAACAAACCAAGCAGCCAACTGACTAACCAACCAACCAAGCAGCCATCTAACCAACCAACAAACCAACAGCCAATCCCTAAGCAGTGCCCATGAACACTTTAGAGAGGGGTGCGGCACAGTTGAACACAACCACTTACCCACCAGCTAACCAACCAAGCAAACAACCAATTAACCAACCAACCAACCCCTCTTCAGTGCCCGTGAACAATTTAGAGGGGGGTGCTGTGCAGCTGAACCCACACACTTACCGACCAGCTAGCCAACCAACAAAGTAATGAACTAACCAACCAACCAACCAACCAACCTTTCTGCAGTTCCTGTTAACACTTTGAAGAGGGGTGCTGTGCAGTTGAACCCACACACTTACCTACCAACCAGCCGACCAACCAAGCAATGAACCAACCAACCAACCAACCAAATAACCAACCAACCAACCAACCGACTAAACACCCTCTCTGCACTTCCTGTTGACATTCCGGAGAGGGGCGCTGCGCAGCTGAACCCACCCACTTACCCACCAGCCAACCAACTAACTAACGAACGGACCGACCAACCACCCTCTCTGCAGTTCCTGTTGACATTCTGGAGAGGGGCGCTGCGCAGCTGAAACCACCCACTTCTTAGAAAGGTGCAGCGCCCACTCACTTACGCAGTCAAAGGCGCAGTTGAACCCACCCACTTACTCACCAGCCAACCAACCAACCAATCACCAACCAACCAACCCTGCAGTTCCTGTTGACATTCCAGAAAGGGGCGCTGCGCAGGTGACCCCACCGTCTTCAGAGAAGGGCGCTGCACCCACTCACTTACGCAGTTGAACCCACCCAATTAGGAGAAGGGCGCTGCACCCACTCACTTCCGCAGTTGAACCCGCCCAGTTCGGAGAAGGGCGCTGCAACACTCACGTACGCAATTGAACCCGCCCAATTAGGAGAAGGGCGCTGCACCCACTCACTTGAGCAGTTCAACCCGCCCAGTTCGGAGAAGGGCGCTGCACCCACTCACGTACGCAGTTGAACCCACCCAATTAGGAGAAGGGCGCTGCACCCACTCACTTACGCAGTGGAGCCCATCCAATTAGGAGAAGGGCGCTGCACCCACTCACTTCCGCAGTTGAACCCGCCCAGTTCGGAGAAGGGCGCTGCACCCACTCACGTACGCAGATGAACCCACCCAATTAGGAGAAGGGCGCTGCACCCACTCACTTAAGCAGTTGAACCCACCCAATTAGGATAAGGGCGCTGCACCCACTCACTTTCGCAGTTGAACCCGCCCAGTTCGGAGAAGGGCGCTGCACCCACTCACTTACGCAGTTGAATCCACCCAATTAGGAGAAGGGCGCTGCACCCGCTCACGTACGCAGTTGAACCCGCCCAGTTCAGAGAAGGGCGCTGCACCCACTCACTTACGCAGTTGAACCCACCCAATTAGGAGAAGGGGGCTGCGCAGTTGAACCCACCGACTGACCCACCAGCCAACCAACAAACTAACTAACCAACTAACTGACCACCCCCTCTGCAGTTCCTGTTGACATTCCTGAGAGGGGCGCTGCGCACTTGAACCCACACACTTACCCACCAGCCAGCCAACCAACCAAGTAATGAACCAACCGATCAACCAACCAACCAACCCATCTGCAGTTCCTGTTGACATTCTGGAGAGGGGCGCTGCGCAGCTGAACTCACCCACTGACCCACCAGCCAACCAACCAACCGACCAACCACCCTCTCTGCAGTTCCTGTTGACATTCCTGAGAGGGGCGCTGCTCAGCTGCTGCGATCAGACTCCGGCGATGAAGACTCTAGCGAAGAGCATTTGGGACAGGCACACGGCCCAGGGGATAGCAGCAGCAACGGGTTTGAGGCAGGGACGAGTAGCAGGTGCGGGCTTCCACCCCCAAAGTAACTAAACTGATTAGGATCACCACGCGCACAGCCCTACACACACAGCCCCACACACACAGCCCTACACACACAGCCCCACACACACAGCCCTACACACACAGCCCAACACACAGAGCCCTACACACACAGCCCCACACACACAGCCCTACACACACAGCCCCACACACACAGCCCTACACACACAGCTCCACACACACAGCCCTACACACACACAGCCCCACACACACAGCCCTACACACACAGCCCCACACACACAGCCCTACACACACAGCCCCACACACACAGCCCTACACACACAGCCCCAAACACACAGCCCCACACACACAGCCCTACACACACAGCCCCACACACACAGCCCTACACACACAGCCCCACACACACAGCCCTACACACACAGCCCCACACACACAGCCCCACACACACAGCCCCACACACACAGCCCCAAACACACAGCCCCACACACACAGCCCCAAACACACAGCCCCACACACACAGCCCTACACACACAGCCCCACACACACAGCCCTACACACACAGCCCCACACACACAGCCCTACACACACAGCCCCACACACACAGCCCTACACACACAGCCTTACACACACAGCCCCGAACACACAGCCCCACACACACAGCCCTACACACACAGCCACACACACAACCCCAAACACACAGCCCCACACACACAGCCCCACACACACAGCCCTACACACACAGCCCTACACACACAGCCCCACACACACAGCCCTACACACACAGCCCCACACACACAGCCCTACACACACAGCCTTACACACACAGCCCCGAACACACAGCCCCACACACACAGCCCTACACACACAGCCCCACACACACAACCCCAAACACACAGCCCCACACACACAGCCCCACACACACAGCCCTACACACACAGCCCCACACACACAGCCCTACACACACAGCCCACACACACAGCTCCAAACACACAGCCCCCACACACACAGCCCTACACACACAGCCCCACACAAACAGCCCCAAACACACAGCCCCACACACACAGCCCTACACACACAGCCCTACACACACAGCCCCAAACACACAGCCCCACACACACAGCCCTACGCACACAGCCTTACACACACAGCCCCAAACACACAGCCCCACACACACAGCCCCAAACACACAGCCCCACACACACAGCCCTACACACACAGCCCCAAACACACAGCCCCACACACACAGCCCTACACACACAGCCCCACACACACAGCCCCAAACACACAGCCCCACATACACACCCCTACACACACAGCCCCACACACACAGCCCCACACACACAGCCCTACACACACAGCCCCACACACACAGCCCCAAACACACAGCCCCACACACACAGCCCTACACACACAGCCCCACACACACAGCCCCAAACACACAGCCCCACACACACAGCCCTACACACACAGCCCCACACACGCAGCCCTAAACACACAGCCCCACACACACAGCCCTACACACACAGCCCCTCAGCCCCACACCCATTCACTTCTGAGGGGATAGCAGCAGGGATGGGTATGAGGCGGGGCCAAGTGGCAGGTGCGGGCTTTTCCCCCTAAAGTTACGTTACTGATTAGGATCCCCCCCCACACACTGCCCTACACACACAGCCCCTTAGCCCCACACCCATTCACTTCTGAGGGGATAGCAGCAGGGACGGGTATGAGGCGGGGCCAAGTGGCAGGTGTGGGAGTCCCCCCTAAAGTTACCAAACTGGTTAGGATCCTTCCCACACACACTGCCCTACACACACAGCCCCTCAGCCCCTCACCCATTATCTTCTGAGGGGATAGTTGCAGGGACGGGTATGATGCGGGGCCAAGTGGCAGGTGCGGGCGTCCCCCCTAAAGTTACCAAACTGAGTAGGATCCCCCCCACACACACAGCCCTACACACACAGCCCCTCAGCCCCTCACCCATTATCTTCTGAGGGGATAGCAGCAGGGACGGGTATGAGGCGGGGGCAAGTGGCAGGTGCGGGTGTCCCCCCTAAAGTTACTACACTGATTAGGATCCCCTCCCCCACACACACAGCCCCCCACACACAGCCCTACACTCACAGCCCCTCAGCCCCTTACCCATTATCTTCTGAGGAGATAGCAGCAGGGACGGGTATGAGGCGGGTCCAAGTGGCAGGTGCGGGCGTCCCCCCTAAAGTTACCAAACTGGTTAAGATTCCCCCCCACACACAGCCCTACACACACAGCCCCTCAGCCCCACAACCATTATCTTTTGAGGGGATAGCAGCAGGGACGGGTATGAGGCGGGTCCAAGTGGCAGGTGCGGGCGTCCCCCCTAAAGTTACCAAACTGGTTAGGATTCCCCCCCACACACAGCCCTACACACACAGCCCCTCAGCCCCTCACCCATTATCTTCTGAGGGGATAGCAGCAGCGACGGGTATGAGGCGGGGCCAAGTGGCAGGTGCGGGCTTCCCCCCCTAAAGTCACGTAACTGATTAGGATCCCCCCCACACACACAGCCCTACACACACAGCCCCTCAGCCCCTCACCCATTATCTTCTGAGGGGATAGCAGCAGGGACGGGTATGAGGCGGGGCCAAGTGGCAGGTGCGGGCGTCCCCCTAAAGTTACCAAACTGATTAGGATCCCCCCCACACGCACAGCCCTACACACACAGCCCCTCACCCATTATCTTCTGAGGGGATAGCAACAGCGACGGGTATGATGCGGGGCCGAGTGGCAGATGAATTTCTTCTACTTTTTATTAACTTCCTGAGCATATGTTATCCTTTTTCGCTTTAGCCCCCTCTGGACCCCCCAGGGGTCCCGGGGCTGAAGCCCCAAGTTCCCCTTGTGTCTCTCTCCGCCGTCTGTCCGTCTATCCATCTCTCTATCCGTCCGCCTGTCCGACAGCTGTCCAGGCGTTTGAACGATTCCGACCACCTCCGCACCCACAATTTTTGCTCATAGTTGGAGTGCACATGGCTAGAGTTATCAGCATCGCAGCGGTCAAGATCCTTTGCAAAAGTTGTTCAATGTTTGTAGCTCTATTCGGCTACGAGTAGCTACTTACTCCACTACTTCCGAAACTCCCTGCCGGTGACTGCTAAAGCGCTTTTCCGTGTCGCTTGCGACACGCTCTTAGAACTTGTCACGAGGCACGAACCCGGCCCTGGGGATAGCAGTAGAGACGGGGATGTAGGGGTCGGCTATGTTAAATAATATTAGTAAATAAATAATAGTATACAATATTAGTCGGACGAGCCGTCTCACCAGAATTTCGAATTTATTTTAAAAACTAATATTATTGTGGCACTTTAAGAGTGTTAGTTAATATTAGTTTTTCAAACACTAGTATTATTTGCTGTTCCCTACGGGTATGAGGAAGAGCAAAGTGGCAGGTGCGTGTAACAATTCAAATTCAAATTCAAATTCCTGTCCTCCAACATACCATAAATTCCAAAGACATATGATGACTTCAACAAGAAAGCAGCCATGAGAAGCCATTCTGGATCCATCGGGAGTGTGGTGTAGCCGCGACCGGCGACCCGCCCCACACCACCACCCCCACACCACCCCCACACACACCACCAACCACCTATCACCGTCCGTCTCATCTTCGCGCCAGGTCGCCTAGAGCCACTAATACTACCACCACCGCGACCGCCGACCCCCCCCCCCCCCCCCACCCCACACACACACACACACACACACACACACCTCCTCCAAGCAGCCATGAGAAGCCTTCCTGGATCCATCAGGAGGATGGTGTAGCAGTCAGGGTACTACTTCTTGCCAAATTGGCCAGCGCTTAAAGCGCACAAAAGTCAAATTGGTCAGCGCTTTATAGAGCAAAAAGCGCAAAAACTGCGCGCTGCGCCCACAGGGGGTTGAAAACAATTGCGCGAAACGCGCAGAGGGGCTCAAAAAGGCAGCGCGGCACCGCGCTGCCGCGCGCGGTTAGTAGTACCCTGGTAGCCATGTTACCATGTCCATGCTATGCCTGGTAGCCATGTTACCAGTCCATGCTACCCATGTTCACTTATCAGTCAGCATAGGCTCCAGGGATTTTCCCCCCTTACATATAGCGATCGCTACTTTTGACCCAGTTTGGGTCCAAAATATCGATATAAAAAGTCAGTTTTTGCCCTAAATGGCCCTTATAGGCTATAAAAGCAATAAAAGCTATAATTGCTATATAAATGCTATCCCTGGAGGAGGCCTGAAACCATAAAGCTAGAAAAAAAACACTTTCGTATTTGAAAACAAATCCTGATAGGCTCCCTGGTTTCCGTGGATAATGCACCGAGTGACTTGGAATTAGAAAACGGTGAGCAGCCCAGATATGGATGAACATGTCTTAGGCGGCGTCGCAAGCGATGCGGAAATTGGCGGAGAGTGTTATCTGAGTGGATCGATGCCAGGTGGCAACGGAATAGAGTGGATCGATGCCAGGTAGTTATGACTTATGAGATAGTTGGCTTAAGTGTCAGGCTTCGTGTCAGGTTTCATGTGGTCGTTTGCAATAAATGCAAACCAACAGAAAGCCAACCCTGAAACAGCAACGCCCCATTGCTCCCATTCCAGGACTACCTCCATCCACGCAACTTCCGCACCTCAATACCGGTAAATACAAATCAGCAGAAAGCCAACAATAATGCAGCAACGCCCCATTGCTCCCATGCTAGGTCTACCTCCTTCCACTCCCAACTTCTTCTTCACCAGTGGCCCGGGTGTCTCCAAGGCAGCTTGCCAATGCCGAGATTGAAAGCAGCATCAGCTCGACAGCAGCACAGCCCACTACCACCATCATCACTACTATAACCGCCACCCACTAATACCCACCACCACCACCTATCACCACCATCACCACCACCATCACCACCACCACTACCCACCCACCCCTCCTAGGTCTACCGCCTTCCACGCAACTTCTTCTTCACCAGTGGCCCGGGTGTCTTCCCGGCAGCTTGCAAATGCCGAGATTGAAAGTGGCAGCAGCCCGACAGCAGCAGAGCCGCCTTCATGGGTTCAGTCCCTTTACCGCCAGCTCCCCCTCTCTTCCACCGGTACCATTTCCTTGAAACCTGGGCTGGCTAAGGGGCAGCGGCAGCGGGAGCAGCAGCCCCTGCTCGGATGGGGGGAGGCAGCACCGGGTGGGCAGCGAGGTGAGGACGTGGGTGGGGGGCCAGGCAGCAGCAGGTGGGCATTGCGGGTGGGGATGCGGATGGGGGTCTGGGTAGGGGGACCAGGCGGCAGCAGTGGGCAGTGCGGGCGGGGACGTGGGTGGGGGTGGAGGCGCGAGCAGCTACCCTGCTTCGAATGGAAGTGCTCGGAGCAGGGGGGGCAGTCAGGCGGCCACTTCTACTAGAGCGTCTGAAGACGGAGGGACAGCTAGGGTTGACACCCCATTGGGGCCAGTGCCGATCTTGATAGAAGGCTCAGGGTTGGTGCCTCCACCTGAGCCTGCCATTAGCCTGGCGGCTACTGCGGCTGCAGCGGGAAGGAGAGCAGTACGCTTGAGACGCCATGCAGTACACAAGGCCATGCCCTCCCTTGATCAAGAAACGGCGGCGGAGTTCCAGCACTTGGCTGAGGATAGGGTCTTGAATGCTCCAGCCCTTGCAAAGCGTTGACATCTTCAAACCCCTGATCACACCCCCCAGCACCACCTCCAACACCCACCCCAGCACCAACATCAGCCCAACCGATCACACCTGCCCCAGCACCCTCCACACCACCACCACCGACACTACCGATCACACACACCCCCGCACCCACCCCAACACCACCATCGACACTACTGATCAGACCACCGCTGACACCGATGAGGATATGGTTTCGAATGTGTCAGCCCTTGCTAGCGTTAACCATCCTCGCACTACCGACATCATTGAGGATAGGCTCCTGTATGCTACGGCTCTCGCATGTCCTGCTCATCCTCACACCCCGGATCACAGCGCCGCCCCCTACACCACCATCGACACCAGTGACACTCCCACCACCACCAACAACAACAACAACAACAATAACAACAACAACAACAAGCCCTCTACTTCCAGCGCTGGTGCAGCCGCAAGTAGACCCAGGTCTCCTATCAATGGCTCGGCCAGTGGTACAGATGAAAGTGAGGCCGGTGACCAGCTAGGACCATCATGGGCAGCATCAAGGAGTGGTTTCCCGACCCAGAGTTGTTGACAGCGCTTTCACTAGTGTATATCCAGACATGGCCCCCCAAGCCTAGTAGCTTGAGAGCCATCCATGCCACCCATACCCACATCCACATACACCCACCCACCCATATAAACACATGCATATACAAGAGCACATGCACCCATACACATACACATACCCTCCACACCAACACACCCACTGCCCCCCTGGTAGCTTGAAAGCCCAACCCACTAGGGAAGAGCTAAAACACCACGTATCTGTCTTGTCTGGTTACGATGGCTTGGCCAGTGATGCAGATGAAAGTGGGGCAGGTATCTCCTACACCAACCCTAAGTGCGCCTACTCTTTTGTAGGAGTTACAACGCCGTTCGAACTGAATCCTCAATGTCGTTGGTTTGTGTCGGGAGACCCGCCTCCTGGGGTGAAAGTCCTTTCACAACTTAACAAAAGTTTATTTTCTGGTTACAAAGGCTCGGCCAGTGATGCAGATGGAAGTGAGGCAGGTAACCCATCATGGGTTGAGGGTTGAGCAAATAAAATAAATCAACGGTACGCCTTCCTACGAGGCGTGAGGTTTAGGGGGGCCAGCCCGTTTCCTTTCACTCAGGGCTTTTTTCCGCTATATATTATAATATAGCGATCGCTGGTTTTGACCCCGTTTTGGCGAAATTATCGCTGCAGAAATGTAAACAAAAATTGTGTTTGTTCTAAATTGTCTAAAAGCTGTACAAAGCACTAAAACGCTGTCCCTGGAGGAGGACTAAAACCAATAAGCTAGACAAAAACACTTCCAGATTTGAAAAAAAGCCCTGCTTGCACTGGGGCCAACCACCAATACAACGGAACAGCTACTACATGGTATTATAATACCATGTAGTAGCTGTTCCAGATACGGAGCATTCGAATAAATCCACTGAGACGAAAGTGAGGCAGGTGACCCGTCAAGGGACAGCAAGCATAAAGACCGTCTAGCTGATGTGTCGATACTTTTTGGCGGAGCCCCCCTACTGGGTGGCGAGAGACCCCAGATTCAACCTGTTGTCCGCTAGGCCGACAGTCGACCGAGACGAAGGCTGACAACAAGGCCAACTGTCTCATAATCATGGTGGGTTTCGTCGCTAGGGTCCCCATCCTTCATGGTGGTAAATTTGAACGCTGCATAGGACTTGTTATTTTTATCCCTTCCTGTCACGGTTGGGCGAGTCCCCTCAGCCTATTTGGCCTACCCCGCCCTGGAGCAGCCAAATCGCAGACTTAAGCTGTGTAACAAATTTCAAGTTTGCTGAATGTATCTCAAAAATATTTTTGTCTAAAAAAAGGATAACGCCTGGACGGGCGTGGTGTTAAGGGGGCCCTCCCGTACGCCGCAGCTGGGGAAAGTCACCATGGCAGACATAGTAAGTGTCACCCTCCAGGCGGGAGGGACTCCTTCATGCGACGTGTGGCAAGAATGCTGGTACAGGAGGAGATAGATTCTCTGTGCAGCTCAGAGATGAGACTGTATACGTGTTCGCGACTGATCCCTAAGGCGGAGAGATTGTTAATAGTTGTGATTGGTATGGCACCAGTGGTACCTATGGTGAAGACTAGATAGTGGACAAGGAATCCTTGTTGTTGAAGGATACGTTGGAGCTCCTTATGCTGAACGCTCTTTTCCTGGAATTTGATTTGGTGGTTTGTGTCTGAGCAGTAGCCCAGTTCAACTAGGTAGGCTTTTCTTGGTTTGGATTCGTCGTCAATGAGGAGGAGATCAGGCCTGTATTTATCCCATGTGGCTTGGGGAAGATCGAGGGTTTGAGGGTGGTTGTGGGTTTGGGGGTGGTTGGGTGATTTTGGTCTAAGTAGGTTGGATTTCTCTAAATGTTGTGTACATCTCGTGTACTGCCGGACAGGGCTGCTTGCGACCAGATGCGCACGAGAAATAACGACCCTGCTTAGTGTGTGCATTTTCTATTTGTTTCAGCACAGAGTCTCATACACCCTCGTGGTGTCAAGTAGACTTTAACATGTAATGTAATGTAATGTAATGTAATGTAATGTAATGTAATGTAATGTAATGTAATGTAATGTAATGTAATGTAATGTAATGTAATGTAATGTAATGTAATGTAATGTAAAGAGTACAAAAACTTTACAAAGTAGTCTGCCAAAGCTTGCTGTAAAACCATTTAACAATTCAAATTAGGAGCAGAGGCGGGCTGGCTAGCCATCCAGTCTGTAAAAAATAAATGTAAATCGGGAGCAGAGGTGGACTGGCTGGCCATTCAGTGCTTGGAGTAAATCCATGCAACAATTAAATTTAATCTGGAGCAGAGGCGGGCTGTCTGACCATTTAGTACGTAACAATTATATGAAAATCAGGAGAAGAGGTGGGTTGGATGACCATCCAGTATGTAACAATTGAATTAAAACCAGGAGCAGGGGCGGGCTGGCTAACGATCAAGAGCGTCGAGTAAATCAATGTAACAATTAAAGTAAAAGCAGGAGCATATGAGTGGGCAAGAGCGCGTTTATGCCGTATTCACTACATCACACAACCCTGCAGGGTGTGCTCTCCCCACTCTCCAACTCTTTCCATGTCAATTAAACACACCCAATTAAACATGAAATCCCCACTGACATAGCTGGTCATCTCACTCATCAAACTATTAACAACATCACTCACATTTTAGGCGTCTACATGCCCTGCAATGACTCTGCCAAAAGAGCCCGTATCTATAAACACATTCACTACATCATATCCCAGAACCCCTCTCACCACTATATTGCAGGGGGAGACTGGAATGCAGCTTACTACCTCACCGATAAAAGCAACACAGTCCAGCACCTGGAGGACCAGCCTCACTATCAGCATCTTAATAAATATCCAATTCACATTCAACCATCACCACGCCCCCATACTTACTCAGACAACACTTCCTACAGCAGCAGGATAGATGACATCATTCTCATCAAACCCCACCTGCACCACTGTGACAGAAAACCACACACCAAATGGGAGACACACTTGACCACTTTACCCTGGAACAACAAATTACCTCCTCTCTCTTTCCCCCTCCCAACCTGGACACACCACCTCACAATCCAACACCCCAACTGCAACTTCCTCTCAAACAACAGGACATGGCCAAAGCTAAAGAGGCCATTTCAAATCCAATTTCTCCATCAATTTCAGCACAGCCACATCAACATAAATAAAGCCTGGACTATAGCACAAACTTTACTGGGAGAAGATAAAACATCTGCACACATTCAAATCTATTAGACAAGAACTCACGCCACCATCCCAGAAAACCTTAACAGCATGGCAGATCATCTCATGATCACTCTTCATCAAAGCAAGCTCTCTTCATCATGACTGACACCTGCCCCACTAAGCCTAGCACACCAGGCACTTTCTTGCCCAGGCAAACTGCTAAAACCTTACAGACGTCTTAAACTACCATATTAAACACATTAAATCACTTCGAAACAGCCTCCAACCATCTTGACCAACAACAATACATGGAGCTTAGAAGCACCACCTCACACGGCAGGCCACATACTCACCTACCACTAAAATTAAAATACAACAACACCTACAAAACTTACTCCTCCATGACTACTGCCTCTCTCTAACTGCTGATATTAAACAAAGTATTACAGAACTACGTAACATGCAGGCTCACTCAAAGAGGAGAGAGCAACCGCCTCCCATCAAGAAATTCCGACGCCGCCTCAGCACACAGGCACGACAAACTCACAGGTATATTTTCTCTCCTGAAAATTACACACATACACTCACTGCTCTACTGGACGCATCCTCAAACACACTTAGCACCAGCACCCAGGGTCTCCTGGAGGTTATGACTAAACACATGGGTAAACTTATGTCACCTCCCACACCGCCCATCTCAGATGACTATACACGACATGCCACCCCCCCACCATGGGAAACACACACAGATAAATACCACCTTGAAACCTCAGCCAACTCCATACAAAACACTGCCTTCCCCTACACCTATCTCTCCTCCTCAACCACCTATGATGACTGTATTAGGAAACTCTCCACCAACAAAGCCACAGGCCCAGACGGCATACCTAATGAACTACTTATGTGCCTCCCACAGGAAATGCACCTCACCATACACAAACTCATGCAGCTAGTATGGATCCTGGGATAAACACCAGACTGCTGGAAAACCTCACACACAGTCATGCTCTACAAAAAATCAGATCTTTGCTTGCCTCAAAACTACAGGCCAAATAGGCCTTAACAATGCCTGTAGCCCCAAAAACTCTGGAACCTCTCTTGTCACTAACACTATTACTACCTACTCTGAAACCAACCACATTCTTAGTGCCTGCCAAGAGGGTTTCAGAAAAGACAAAAGTACCTATAGACAACTCTTGAACCTACTCCACAACACTGAGGATGCTGCCCTCTTCCCATCCACCAGGACCTCTATGCTGCCTACTTTGACTTTAGCTCTGCTTTCAACATGATTTACAACCAAAAACTTATTTGCATCATGCACAGCTTGGGTTACACCCACGACACTATAGACACTATTAAAGGAATTTACACAAACTCTACTACACATATCCTCCTCAACAATACATCTGGCTCCCCTATCCCCATCACCAGGGGCCTATCCAGGGAGACACTCTCTCCCCCTACTCTTCATTATTTTTCTAGAACCCCTACACAGATGGCTTCCGTTCTGGGGGACGAGGATACAGAGCCAGCATCCCTACCCCCAAAACAGCAGATGAAATCACACTAGCAGCTTGGGGTATGCTGACGACACTGCCGTCTAACGGCAGCTCAGAGGACCTTCGTATCCAATGTGGTAAAGTCCAAACTTTTAGCATCTGGTCGGGCAATTCCTCTTAACGCCACTAAATGTGTGGTCAGTGGCATACTCCACAAATCACACCCCTCACAACCTACTCACAACAACACTCTTAAACAAAGGTTAGAAACAATTCCCAGTCCATGAACGACCAAGGTCACCTGGGAATCCTCACCAGGGCTCTTCTTAACAAATCAACCTCCACCATGACCACTCTAGATCCTCTCCTCTCTCCCGCAAGCAACTTAAATATATGTCCCTAGCCCGCCAGCTGGAAATTATTAAAAAATCTGACATAAACAATTTCTTGAATGACACAGAACTTCTTGACAAACTTAAATACACTCTCTCCCTCTCCCCCAAGGCAATTCCTGTCTCACTCATGACTTCATTTCATGACCTGGACATTTACTCATACCATGACCTGGTCACCCCATGGGAACCCACCTTATCAGCACTACAGATCTCTCCTTATCACCTTACACAAAATTACTAAAACACCAACAAACGATCTCTGAACCGCCTCACCGCTCACCTCTCTTCCTCCAAACCGTCGGCCCTCCAATACACTCTGACCCACTTCTCTCTCTCACCGACAACTTTGCGTCTGGTTACGCAATTGCGCAGAACACAACAGACAACGTTAAATCTCCTGCTGCTAACGAACCCTCCACTCCACTCACCCAGCGCTACAACCTCACGCCACCGTTACTGATTCAGACTACTCGAGGCGGATCCCACTGGGGACCTGGAAGGAAACCAATGGTGGGCGTGGCCCACGCAGATCGCAGGCAGCCACGCGCACAAGCATGGGGGCTGCCCCAGCAGTGATGCTACTTGGGTCAGCACGCCAACTACTTGTGCAAATCTTGGATTCGACACTCCTCCACTTCCCAAATTTTTACCGCGCATATAAAATAACTCCCACTTCACACCCTGACAGGATCCGCGAGGCCATATGACATTCCCCGACAGCAGCGCACCTGCACCACCGGCGCGCCTGCTTCACTTACCTACGGATCCCAGTACAAAGCCCTGCACATTACGAGCTGGCGGGGCAAGCGCTCTTACAACGACGACAAACTTGCCACCACTACCGTTTGTCCACGTCCTATGGGCCCCAACAATTATGCACAACGACCATATCAACTCCTACACACACATGGGATACAGCATCCACCACAAGCAACACCTCTTACCTCCACTACCTCCACCATATATTGGAAACCCCCAATCTCACCATGCGGCTCATCTTGCTGAACTGGTGGGACAACCAGCATACGCCCAATTAACCCACACTTTTAAAACCACTCCCCCAACAACCACACACACCTCAACCCCAGGAAGGACATCCACCTCACTAACCTCCAGCAACAAGGCCAATGGGCCACCTCTCCAGGATTTAATGCTGACAACCATAACCTTGTTCACAAACTTTTGAAAATTGACACACACGACAGGCACCCAGACTGGGACATTCAACCCACCCTCAGCCTACATTATACAAATAGGCAATCCTCACTACTCTGGATGGCCAATCCACACACACACACAACGCCTCATATCTTTATAACCCCACTGGTCACTGTCTTGGGCACATTCCCAACGACAGACTCACCTCTCTTAAACAAAACTATGACCATTTTAAAAACCACCACCCTACCAAATGGAACCAACTGACCCAAGGAGGAACATACCATACTGACTTAGCTGCCTTCTTTACCAGATACAGAGCTGCCCCTACCGCCACCAACACTCTTTCTCCTTTCCTCTACCAAGCAGCAGCTGCTCTGGGCATTACTCACCATCGTACTTCTAACCCCCTTAGCTACGACCCAAGCCTCACCAGCTTATCTTCTACCAGCCCTGCTGACCAGCTCTTTGGCTCCAACCAAGACCCCTTTCTTACCATCTGGACTGGGGGCTCACTGGTGGACGTTCCCAACTCCACCACACAAGCACACCAAGCTCTAAGGTGGGCCCTAGCCAGTGCTGACCATGCTGAAAATACTCTCAGCCCTACCTGCACCCTGATGCTCCTCCCTGATGATCTTGCTGCCCCTTACAAAACTCTTCTCCATCACTCCTGGATTCACTATATTGACTCTAGACCACAGTCTGAATTTTACACTACCTCTGAAATTTGGCTTGGCAGCAAATCTCACACTCTACCCTCCACCCTCCACTCAAAAACTACATATCATTCTTATATGCAACCCCCACAGCCAAGATACTTACTTTCCTAAACTCCCAGATTTTATTGACCAATGGACATACTACATGCAAAGCCTCTCCTCATCCTGGGAGCCCTCTATCTACTATCACACCACCTCCCACTCTTAACTTCTCTGACATTGTCATCACCTACCCTCGGAAACTTAAATCTCTTGCCAAAAATCCCTGGCAAGCTCCACTCCACCAACACCCTCCTCCCTCCCCTCTTACCATCACCCACCCTTGTCTTTACCTAGCTACCCCCTCCTCAGGCCTCCAGGTCTACACAGATGGCAGTCTAATAAAAGGTAAACCAGGGCATCCTAGCAAAATAGGTGCTGCAGTATATGTCCCGGCTGCAGGGCAAAGTTACACCATCAACCCTGGGGGAGTAGGGGCCACCAAAACTAACAACCGGGCATAACTGGTAGCCATCCACCAAGCCCTTCTCAACATTGATTATGACAAATCTCTTACCCTCCATACAGACAGCCTCTGCTCTCTCCAGCTTATAAACAAAATGATTCATGACCCTACCACAACAACCCGTTCTATTCATACTGAATTACTGCAATCAATTCAAAAACACCTCATTCAACGCATCCTGCATGGCTCACACACCACTCTTTGTAAAGTCCGTTCCCACACAGGTATCCTTGGAAATGACAGAGCAGACACTCTGGCACGCAAAGCAGCTGAGCACCCCACTTCAACCAATTTTACTGACACCACTGGGGAAATCCCCAGCCACATTGTTTACTGGCCCACAGTTCAACCTCCTCGCACACCCATGGGAGATATTCCCCCACGAATTTTAGCACCTAACCTTACACAAGGTATCACCTCTAACCTGCCCACTAGCTGCCACCTTGGCTTACACCCTCTTAAAGGGATTTATGCAATCACCTGGGATGATAACACTCCCCACCAACTTCCTCAAGCAACTAAGCAAGTAACAAATTCTGGACCTCAACCCTTATCCAACATAAAACTAAATTCCACATCCTTAAAGCCCGCTGGGGTAGACTGTGGAACAGGGTCATTCAAAGCGCGCGCTTTTGCGCTTTTGAGCGCTGACTTTTTGACCCCCTCTGCGCTTTAAGCGCACTTTTTTGCAACCCCTTGTGGGCGCTGCAAGCAATTTTTGCGCTTTTTGCACTACAAAGCGCAGTTTTTTTGTTTTCAAGTGCGCTAAAGCGCTGGCCAAATTGGCCATTTGAAGTACCCTGCAGTGGAACCGTAAACTTGCATTCCGCTGGAAACTCCCTTATATTACCAGCACTTACCCCCCCCACGAACTCCCTATGCCCCATTTGCCACACCTGTGAGGACGGAGCGGGCCACATCCTGGCGGGCTGCACACACCGGACTTTCAAGGGGCTCTATATCAAGAGACATGACGCCGCAGTGCGACTCATCCACAAGGCCATTTGCACCGGCGCCCTGGGATCCCGCAGAATGATCATGGACGCTGGCAAGGAAGAGGACCTCCCCAGGGGGGTCCTGGGCAAACGTCTCCCTGACTGGTTACGCCCCTCCACTATTACTGTAGCGGACTGGAAGAGAATGAGACCTGATCTTGCCGTCCTACCTGACATAGACTCCCCTACCTGTATGTCTGATAAAGAACTCTGGGTTCTTGAGCTTGGATACTGCTCTGATACCAACCATGCTACTAAGTTTATCACTAAACACGCCCAGCATGTTGAATTAGTAAATGGCCTCAGATCGCCTGGATACCTTGTTCACTATGAAGTTATCACCGTTGGAACAACTGGTACTATTCCTACCTCTTTTTTGACTTCTATGACCACTCTTGGACTCCAGAGAACCTGTGCCCTCAAACTGGCGGACACAGTCCACTCTCACACCATTACTAGCTTTCAGAGTATTTTACAGTGCAGACGCTTTATGGAAGCACACCCCGGGTCGATACCCGGGGACTAGCACACAGACCGTCCCCCCTCTCAGGTTTTGTCTTACCAGCTGTAGTGTGCCGGTGCTTCCCAACCGGGATGAAAAACCCCCGTATTAAGCTGCACTGGTATGATGTCGTTGGTAATTCTTTTTACTGAGATGGTCCTACGGTGACTATAGCTAGCTCCGGCTTACGCTATGGTGTCCTTAACTTCACGTCCTGTGAGTAACGGTTCTACACGGATGTAACAATTCAATTCTCTGTGCAGCTTAGAGATGAGACTGTATACGTGTTCGCGACTGATCCCTAAGGCGGAGAGATTGTTAATAGTTGTGATTGGTATGGCACCAGTGGTACCTATGGTGAAGACTAGATAGTGGACAAGGAATCCTTGTTGTTGAAGGATACGTTGGAGCTCCTTATGCTGAACGCTCTTTTCCTGGAATTTGATTTGGTGGTTTTTGTCTGAGCAGTAGCCCAGTTCAACTAAGTAGGCTTTTCTTGGTTTGGATTCGTCGTCAATGAGGAGGAGATCAGGCCTGTATTTATCCCATGTGGCTTGGGGAAGATCGAGGGTTTGAGGGTGGTTGTGGGTTTGGGGGTGGTTGGGTGATTTTGGTCTAAGTAGGTTGGATTTCTCTAAATGTTGTGTACATCTCGTGTACTGCCGGACAGGGCTGCTTGCGACCAGATGCGCACGAGAAATAACGACCCTGCTTTGTGTGTGCATTTTCTATTTGTTTCAGCACAGAGTCTCATACACCCTCGTGGTGTCAAGCAGACTTTAACATGTAATGTAATGTAATGTAACGTAATGTAATGTAATGTAATGTAATGTAATGTAATGTAATGTAATGTAATGTAATGTAATGTAATGTAATGTAATGTAATGTAATGTAATGTAATGTAATGTAATGTAATGTAATGTAATGTAATGTAATGTAATGTAAAGAGTACAAAAACTTTACAAAGTAGTCTGCCAAAGCTTGCCGTAAAACCATGTAACAATTCAAATTAGGAGCAGAGGCGGGCGGGCTAGTCATCCAGTCTGTAAAAAATAAATGTAAATCGGGAGCAGAGGTGGACTGGCTGGCCATTCAGTGCTTGGAGTAAATCCATGCAACAATTAAATTTAATCTGGAGCAGAGGCGGGCTGTCTGTCCATCTAGTACGTAACAATTATATGGAAATCAGGAGAAGAGGTGGGTTGGATGACCATCCAGTATGTAACAATTGAATTAAAACCAGGAGCAGGGGCGGGCGGGCTAACGATCAAGAGCGTCGAGTAAATCAATGTAACAATTAAAGTAAAAGCAGGAGCATATGAGTGGGCAAGAGCGCGTTTATGCCGTATTCACTACATCACACAACCCTGCAGGGTGTGCTCTCCCCACTCTCCAACTCTTTCCATGTCAATGGAGGGAGGAAGGGAAGAAGAGAGGTAGGGGGCTAGGTTAGGGCTAGGTTAGGACTAAGCCCCTCCCTTTGTTCGCCTCCTGCAGGGGAAGTGGGCATACTTCGCCAAAGCTAGGCGAAATCCCTCCCGTTCACCAAGGGTTGGAGAAAAGTGCCAGGCACAAAGCTGATTCTCAGGCCAATATAGTCGCAGTAGTCGTAGCGTCTGCGCGAGTGGCTGTTGTTCGCCTGCTGTAGGAGAATGGGGCATTCTTCGCCCTAGATAGGATCAGATAGGAGTAGCACGTGCGCGCCCGCCGTTTCTTCGCCTGTTTCCAGTGGTGTTTTTCGGTCACCGTTGAAGTTCCGCTGAAGTAGCACGTGCGCGCTCGCCGTTTCTTCAGAGTTAGGTGAAATCTGTTGGTTACGCGGCACCACGTCGATCGTGACGAGGCCAGTCAAAGTAATTTAAAGTCACATGTCACGCCATCCGGCGCCATATCTATCTATCCATCCATCGTCGCATCCATCTATCTATCCGCAGCAGCCGCGATTCCGCTTCTACCTACATCTAACCTGTTCCTTCCACGACTACCAACAAGACAGGCACAAGCTTTAATTCCTGAACCCCTACAGGTGCGCTACGCTTCCTCGGCCACGCCACACACATCCACATTGCGAGGCAGGGACGCTCTCAGGCTCATCCGTACGCAACTCAACTCTCCCGTTCCTCGAACTGCTCCATCGACCTGACCTCAACCCAGGCTGGTCTTTGGACTGCCACAAACACCGCCAGGCTATTCCGGACAACCGATCTGGGAGTCACGTAAGATCCCACAACCTTGAGCTCTTGACGGCTTTTAGCCGGTTGCGTTACATTTAGCATAATGGCCTTCTCTTCTGCAAACCACGTCCGTTGCCATGTGACACTATCACGTTTTACAGTAATGATGACATCCTGCGAAGCACGACCTCGTGGCCGGCATGTTCGTGCATGTTCGTGCATGTCGGCCACGAGGTCGTTACGGCATGTTCGTGCATGTTCGTGCATGTCGGCCACGAGGGCGTTACGGCATGCTCGTGCATGGTTCGTGCATGTCAGATGTTTACCCAAGCCCTGGTTCCAAGTGCTTAGCGTTTCGCAGGATGTCATCACTACTGTAAAACGTGATCAGGGCCTGTTTCCACATGAGTTAGGAAAGTTGTAGTTCCGGTGCACCGGCAATACAGAATCGAAGCGCGGCTATTATAACTTTCCGCAACGGCATGTGGAAACACGAGCCCAGTTATCTCGCTGGACAGCTTGGACAACTAGAGGTGACCGCCCTATCGGGCAATCACCTCTCGTACGGTTCCAGAGTTTTCCATGTTTGCGAGCCCGTTGCGAATGGTCGGGGTGATTTAAATTAAACTCTATTGAAATCAAGCCTAATCCCGAGGCTTATTTGTGGTTTTGTAAACAGCGCGCAGCTTATTAAAACCTTTGACGTGGCATCTCCGGATCCTACGTGGCACATAACTGCGAGCGTAGTTATCAATATGGCATTTAGCCCGTCGTACTGACTGCAGGCCCCCCCTTCCCCCTCCCCCCCCCCCCCCCCCCCACCCCAATGGAATATCTTTTGGAGGGTCACCACCAACTCATTTCCCATCCCCATTCACATTGGGTGGCTTTTCATCCTGCACTGTTGCCATGACCATCCCCATCACACAGACACTTGAGTGGCAGATGGCCACAATTCACATGTACATGCAACACCATAACCAGTTATCTTAACGGAGCTCCCCCACCTCTGTTCCATAACCACGCTCACCGTTAAGGGTTTGGGCAGGAGATTTACCCTAAACTGTGCTGGCAATCGAGTGTTTCCGACTGTTATGCAAGTTATGACTAATAACTGCGCTCATAAATGTGGAAACAAGCCCTAAGTCTTTTGGTCGGATCTAGCCAGTTATGTGACTTTCAGCTAGGGTTCCATCCATCCGCCCATCCGCCACCCACCCTCCACCCAATATGTACTGCTGCTGTTATGAAACACTCAAGCCACCACCCTCCACACACCACACACCACACACCCAATATGTACTGGGGGTGTGACGAAATACCTAAGCCACCACCCTCCACCCACCACCTACCCACCACTCAATATGTACTACGGCTGTGATGAAACACCCAAGCCACCACCCTCCACCCACTACCCACAACCCAATAGGTACTGCAGCTGTAATGAAACCATCTGGAGAAGCAGCGTCCACCCACCACCCACCACCCACCCACCACCCAAGCCACCAGGTACTGCAGCTGTAATGAAACCATCCGGAGAAGCAGCGTCCACCCACCACCCACCCACCACCCAAGCCACCACCCACCACCCACCACCCAATAGGTACTGCAGCTGTAATGAAACCATCCGGAGAAGCAGCGTCCACCCACCACCCACCCACCACCCAAGCCACCACCCACCACCCACCACCCAAGCCACCACCCACCACCCACCACTCACCACCCACCACCCACCATCCACCACCCAATAGGTTCTGCAGCTGTGATGAAACCATCTATAGAAGCAGCGTACCCGGAAGTGGCAGCCGCCATGGGAGAACGGAGTGTACTGCTTGAATACTCCCGAAACGTACAGCGCCGTGCATGGCCTGCCTCCCTTCTACTCATGGGAGCTGTCTTCATCGGTTTGCTTCTAGGTCTGGCCAAGTACACCTCCTTTTCCGAGGACCCTCAGGGTCAGGTCGACCAATACTACCAATGGGTAGGGAACGGCAAATCATATGATGTTGACCAAAGACGAGTATGATATCATATGATATCATACAAAATCATGTGATTTAATATCATATGATGTGATGCCCCAGGCCAAAGTTACCTAGTCAGACCGCCGGCATCATATGATATCATACCCTACCAATGGGTATGCCCAGTGTTTTTCTTTTCAGCTAAAAGCAGCAGCTTCTAGGCAGCTCCCCTGACTTGCTGTTCAGCCAAAGCTAATTCAACCTAGTGTGTCTGGAAGCTGACAGAATCCGCTGTCCAGAACTGCCAAAATCCCACCCCTCTCCCGTCACCCCTCTTCCCACCAATGAGTATTTTCGGCACAATTTCTATTTCTTTCTTATTTTGGGGTATGATGCTCATAAGCCCCCCTTGGCTCCATCAAGCGTGCGGGCACATTTGGAGTCCAGTAGGGCACCAGGAAAAATATAATCATCATCAGCATCAGCATCAGCATCAGCATAACAAAACCTATAACCTGGGTGGTTCTAACGCTGATGCTCCCACCCACCACTGCAGTTTATCCGAACCCAACTCAACCCAACCCAACCCAACCCAACCCAACCCAACCAACCCAACCCAACCCAACCCAACCCAACCCAACCCAACCCAACCCAACCAACCCAACCCAACCAACCCAACCCAACCCAACCCAACCCAACCCAACCCAACCCAACCCAACCCAACCCAACCCAACCCAACCCAATCCAACCCAACCCAACCCAACCCAACCCAGCCCAACCCAACCCAACCCAACCCAGCCCAACCCAACCCAAACCATCCCATCCCAAACCATCCCAAATCAAACCAAACCAATCCAAACCAAACCAAACCAAACCAAACCAATCCAAACCAAACCAATCCAACCCAACCACCACCCACCACTGCAGTTTATCCATGTCAACATTATGGTGTTTGTTGGATTCGGCTTCTTGATGACGTTCCTTAGGAGATACAGGTGGGAACAGTGGGTGTGTGGGCAGGTGGTGTGGGCACAGATGTGCATGTGTATGTGTAATGTCTGTCTGTCTGTCTGTCTGTCTGTCTGTCTGTCTGTCTGTCTGTCTGTCTGTCTGTCTGTCTGTCTGTCTGTCTGTCTGTCTGTCTGTCTGTCTGACTGACTGTCTTTCGGTCTGTCTGACTGTGTGTGCATGTTTGTGTATGTGAGGTGTGCATGTAGTAGGTGTGCATGCACTGCCTTTGCTGCACTCTTTGACATCTGTAGCTTCTCCACCTTCTCCTATCATCAGCCCACCATCACCTCCTCCATCTGCCTCCATTCTATTCTTCACGTTCTCCTAACGTCTTCCCACCATCACCTCCTCCATCTGCCCCCATTATTTTCATCACCTTCTCCCAACATCTACCTACCATCACCTTCTCCTCCATCTACCTCCATTCCATCCAACCATCACCGTCTCCTTACATCCACCTCCCTTGCCATCCATCAGCTTCGGTGCAGTGGCGCTTAACATGGTTGCTTCTGCCGTCGTTTTCCTGGAGGCAGTATTATTTGTCGGAGCATCGCAGCAGGTGACCACTTTTGATTTAGGGTTTAGGGTTTAGGGTCGTTTTCCTGGAGGCAGTATTATTTGTCGGAGCATCGCAGCAGGTGACCACTTTTGATTTAGGGTTTAGGGTTTAGGGTTTAGGGTCGTCTGTGTGAATGATGGTTTGTTTTGTAAAATGTGAATAATACGCTCCGATGCCATATAGCATCGGAGCAACGCAGCAGGTGTCCATAAATATATACATACATGAATACATAAATAAATACATAAATAAATAAATAAATAGTACGCCTTGTTACAAGGCGTGAGGTTGAGAAGGCCAGCCTGTTTGCTTTCACTGGGGCCAACCACCAATAGGGGGGGGGGGGGGGGGGGGGGGGGGGGGAGGCTAGCAGGTGACCACTTGTCCGTGTGAATGTTTTATATGTTAATATGTATGTATGTATGTATGTATGTTACAGTCCAGGAGAAGGCCAAATGGGCTAAAGGGACGTGTCGAACCGTGATAGGTAAATGTGAATAATAATGTGAAAACAAATGTGAATAATGTACTCTGGTGCCACCACCAATGTCCGTCTGTTTCATTCTCACGCCCTGTTGCAGGGCGTAAGCATTTTTAAATTCAAAATTTCCCACAGTCTTTTGGAATCAAAAAGCTAGTCACATTGAGGTCAAGGGGGACAGCCGTTTGCTTGCACTGAGGCCTACCACCAAAGGCCCTCTGTTTCAATCTCACACCCCGTGACAGGTCGCATGCATTTTCAAAATTCAAATTTCTTGCAACACGTATTCTAGAATCAAAAAGCTGCCCGCATTGAGGTTGAGGGGGCCAGCCCGTTTGCTTGCACTGAGGCCTACCACCAAAGGCCCTCTGTTTCAATCTCACACCCCGTGACAGGTCGCATGCATTTTCAAATTTCAAATTTCTTGCAACACGTATTCTGGAATCAAAAAGCTGTCCACATTGAGGTTGAGGGGGCCAGCCCGTTTGCTTGCACTGAGGCCTACCACCAAAGTCCCTCTGTTTCAATCTCACGCCCCGTGGCAGGCTGTATGCATTTTCAAATTTCAAATTTCTTGCAACAGGTATTTTGGAATCAAGACGCTACACACATTGAGATTGGCATTAAATTGCTTATCGATTGCTCTTTTTGTGCGGCGTCCGGCATGATTGCCTTTGGAGCAGTTATTGGAAAGACGTCGCCAACGCAATTGCTATGGTTGGTCATCGCTCAGGTGCGGTACACTTGATATGGTGCGGTACATTTGATATGGTGCGGTCCGCTTGATATGGTGCGGTACATTTGAGATGGTGCGATACACTTGATATGGTGCAGTACATTTGATAAGGTGCGG
The DNA here is from genome assembly GCA_022414725.1 of Microglena sp. YARC. NCBI lineage: Eukaryota > Viridiplantae > Chlorophyta > Chlorophyceae > Chlamydomonadales > Chlamydomonadaceae > Microglena > Microglena sp. YARC. Next base: position 37,348,067 of record CM039466.1, read on the forward strand.
TGCACTTGATATGCCCGGGGGGTGCAGTCCTAGAGGAAAAACCTGAAGTGCCTGTAAAAAATGGGTGCCCAAACCCTAAACCCTAGGTAGTCTAGCCTGTGTGGGAGCTGCCTGGAAGCTGGCCTGGCCTGGCCTGGCCTGGGATACCGAAAATCTCCCCAAGGTAAAACAAAAAGTCCTCTTATTTTTTTCTGCACCACTCCACCCCCACACCCCACACCACCACCCTTGAGAGGCCACATTAGCTGCATCACCCCACCCAACCTCACCACACCCACACCCACACCCACACCCCACCACCTCACCCCACACCCACACCCTTGAGAAGCCACATTAGCTGCATCACCCCACCCAACCCCACCCTACCCACACCCACACCCACACCACACCCACACCACACCCAACCCCACCCTACCCACACCACACCCACACCCACACCCAAACCCACACCCCACCAACTCACCCCACCCCACCACCCTTGAGAAGTCACATTAGCTGCATCACCCCACCCCACCCCACCCCACCCACACCCCACCACCCCACCCAACCCCACCACCCTTGAGAAGCCACATTAGCTGCATCACCCCACCCAACCCCACCCTACCCCACACCACACCCCACCAACTCACCCACACCCCACCACCTTACCCACCCCACCCCACCACCCTTGAGAAGCCACATTAGCTGCATCACCCCACCAACCCCACCCCACCCACACCACACCCCACCACCCACCCACCCCACCACCCTTGAGAAGCCACAATAGCTGCATCACCCCACCCAACCTTACCAACCCACACCCCACCACCCCACCCCACCCCACCCCACCACCCTTGAGAAGCCACAACAGCTGCATCACCCACCCAACCTTACCCAACCCACACCCCCCACCCCATCCCACCCACCCCACCACCCTTGAGAAGCCACAATAGCTGCATCACCCCACCCACCCACCCCACCCCACCCATCCCCCCCATCCCCCACCCTTGAGAAGCTGCATCACCCCACCACCCACCCACCCACCCCACCACCCCACCCAACCCCACCACCCTTGAGAAGCCACAATAGCTGCATCACCCCACCCAACCCCACCCCACCACCCTTGAGAAGCCACATTAGCTGCATCACCCCACCCAACCTTACCCAACCACACCCCACCACCCCACCCCCCCACCACCCTTGAGAAGCCACAATAGCTGCTTGTGTCCCTTCGCTGGTACCTTGTGAAACGCATGAGTGTGGCATAGTCATACTAGAAGCAACAGTAGCTGCTTAATATCAGAGAATCTCTGCTTAATATCTCTGCTTAATATCTCTGCTTAATATCTCTGCTTAATATCTCTGCTTAATATCTCTGCTTAATATCTCTGCTTAATATCTCTGCTTAATATCTCTGCTTAATATCTCTGCTTAATATTAACCAACAGAGCCAGCATGTATAAGTGGCCCACCAGCGGGATGACAGCCCCCAGCCCACCCCACCCCACCCTCTATTAATGGTTGGACCCAGTGCAAGCAAATGGGCTGGCCCCTCATCCTGAAGCCTCGTAATTAGGGAACGGCAATATGATATCATTTGATGCCGGCAATCTGATCAGGTTACCGTTTATATACAATATCATATGATGTCATACTCGCCTTGGGTCTACATCATATTATACGCCGCTCCCTACTCATAATAAGGCATGCTGTTAATTTATTTATTTACTTATTTTATTTATTTATTTTTTATTTATTTATCTATTTATTTATGTATTTATTTATTTATTTATTTATGTATTTATTTATTTATTTATTTATATATATATATATATCTCCATTGGTGCCTAAGTCCGAAAACGCCCTAAGTCGATACAAGAATGTGATACAGAGCCGTACATGGCCCAAACTGCTCGGAATCGAATTCTGTCAGGCTCATATTATTCGCGACGGTGTCAGCTATGCGTGCAGCTACTTTTCGTGCGCGTTCGCATCTGGTCGCGAGCAGCCTTGTTCGGCAGGCCGGTGGCAGTACATCAGATGTGCGATAATTAGTGATACAAATCCAGATCGCGTCAGATACGAGGCCGCGCGAGCTATTCCGAAGAAAGGTACCTCGGGACGAAAGGCTTATCGAACCCCTATTACAAGGTCGGAGGCTGCGCTTCAGCCTTGGCCTCGGAATCTACTGAAATAGCTGTACATCTCAAGATTTCACCTCCCTGTGGCCTACCACACCATGGCTCAGGATTAGGGTGTGTTTTCAATGATCTACCCAAATCAAAAACTGAGTTCAGATGTGGATGTTTGAAGACAAATTAAAAAAAGTTTGTTTTTTGAATTTATTTTCAAAAATATTTGAATTTTGAATTTTGAATTTTCGAAAAAACAGAAAAAGTTGTTATGCACGCTACATCTTGAGATAGAGCAAAAACGAGGCCTAAAATGTTTCAACTGAGGCTGTGCAACTCTGACCTAGACTTAGGACACCCACGAAATGTAAATAATCAGTGTTTTGGGGGTCCGTACTCAACTGTACTGCCTGTGTACTGCCTTCCAAGACCTTCCGTAATAACTACTGGTAGAGAAAGACGTTACACAACATTTGTACCCAGTGTTCTTTTAAAATGGCTTGTTTCGGTCGCGATAGGCTCCGTATCACTTCCTACGTACAACCCGTATCGACTTAGGGAACCCCATAGTAACAAATTAGCATGTTTCACTTGACCTGGTCCCCACCATTTGTGTGTTGAACTGATGTGGTTGGGCAACTTATTAGCAAAAAATCTTTGTTTTTGGACTTGAGGGCATAGGCTCAATCCATCCGTATCACTCAGGGTCTGACTTAGGCACCTATGGATATATATATATATATATATATTTATATATATATATATGGCCCTGCAGGTGCCTCTCTATGCCGCCATCCAGCATCTCGTCATTTACACCTTCAAAGCTCAACCTGAGGCCTCGTAATAAGGCGTGCTATATTTTTTTTTTTTTTTTATATATATATACATATATATGGCCTGCAGGTGCCTCTCTATGCCGCCATCCAGCATCTCTTCATTCAAACCTTCAAAGCTCTGAACTTTATTTATATACACTAATTTATTTATTTATTTATTTATTTATTTATTTATTTATTTATTTATTTATTTATTTATATGTCTAACATTGCAGGTGCCCCTTTATGCTGTCAACCAGCATCTCGTCATTTACACCTTCAAAGCTCTTGACATGGGAGGCTCCATAGTCATCCACTTATTCGGTGCCTACTATGGCCTTGCCGCTAGTCTTATGATCTCCAGGTAAGCAGTAGCATGTCCACCACCACCATTACAGCCATTAATTCCACCAGTAGCATGCCCCCCCCCCCCCCCCCCCCCCCCCCCCCCCCCCCCCCTACACACACACACACACACAAACCCATACACCCAAACCAACCCACAAGACATGAAACCTTCAATTCTACCCCCATTACCCCCCACCCCCCCCACCACCACCATACAACCGTACACCTAGACCAACCAACAGGACATGAAACCCTCAACTCTACCCCCCCACCCCCCCACCCCACCCCATACACCCAGACACCCAGACCAACCCACAAGACATGAAACCTTCAGCTCTACCCCTCCACACACATACACCCATCCCCCGCTAGTCTGTTGATCTCCAGGTGGGTGCAGTACCATGACCACCACCACCATTACAGCCATTAACACCACCAGTAGCATGACCCGCCCCCCCCACCCACACCCACCCACACCCACACCCACAAACCCCTACAACCCAGACCAACCCACAAGATATGAAACCTTCAATTCTACCCCACAACCCCACCCCACCACCCCCACCACGATAAACCCATACACCTAGGCCAACCAACAGGACATGAAACCCTCAACTCCCCCCACACCCACACCCACACACAAACTCATACACCCAGACCAACCCACAAAACATGAAACCTTCAACTCTACCCCCCCCCCCCTCCCCATCCCCACCATACACCCATCCACCCAGATCAACCCACAGCACACAAAACCCTCAACTCTAACCCCTCCACACACATACACACATCCCCCGCTAGTCTGTTGATCTCCAGGTGGGTGCAGTACCATGACCACCATCACCTTTACAGCCATTAATACCACCAGTAGCATGACCCCCCCCCCCCCCCCCCCCCCCACACACACAAACCCCTACACCCAGACCAACCCACAAGATATGGAACCTTCAATTCTACCCCTCCACGCACATACACCCATCCCCCACTAGTCTTCTGATCTCAAGGCGGGTGCAGTACCGGACTGCTGGTTGTAGGTTTGGGCTGGTTGATTTCTGTAGTGCTCCAAGCATTGTAAAAGTTGCTCGAACTTCAAGTTTGCGACCCATTAAATAAATAAATAGTACGCCTTGTTACAAGGCGTAGTACGCCTTGTAACAAGGCGTGAGGTTGAGGGGGCCAGCCTGTTTGCGGCCAACCACACCCATTATATTTTTCCTTGGGTGGTTTCTGTGTAAAAATAACTTTACAAATAAAAAACAGGCTTACAAATAAAAAGCAGGCTCAGAATAAAAAAACAAACTTTAAAATATACTGAAAACCCAAACTCTAAACTTTAACGTGGGAGGTAATGTCCTGGAAATAAAGATGACTTGTTTCTAAGTTGTGAAAGGTTTTTCACCTTAGGGGGTGGGTCTCCCTACACAAACCAGCGGCACACAGGATTCAGTTCGAATGGCGTTGCCGCTCTTGCAAAAGAGTAAGCACACTTGGTGGCGGTGGGCGATACCGAAGTGGACTTGTTTGTGCAAACTTTGAACTTCCATTTTAAATTTTGATACTCCCATCATGATACTCCCATTTACTCTGATCAGCTGAGCCCCATACACTTGCATTCCTTGCAGGAATTAGCCTGGAAAGGGAGAAGAGCACCTTCAGAGCACAGGCACAGCTACTTAAATGACATTTTGCAGTGCCCAGGACTTTTGATCTGATCAGCTGAGCCCCATACACTTGCATTTCTTGCAGGAATCAGCCTGGAAAGGGAGAAGAGCACACCAAGAGCACTAGCTGCTACTTAAATGACATGTTTTCAATGACCGGGTCATTTTCTCTGATCAGTTAAGCCCCATACACTTGCATTCCTTGCAGGAACCAGCATGGAAAGGGAGGAGAGCACCTTCAGAGCACGATCAGCTACTTGAATGACATTCTTTCAATGCCCAGGACATTTGATCTGATCAGTTAAGCCCTATTCACTTGCATTCCTTTCAGGAACCAGCCTGGAAAGGGAGAAGAGCACCCCAAGAGCACAGGCAGCTACTTAAATGACATGTTTTCGATGATCGCAGGAGTAGGAAAAAAACAACTCTCTCCCCCCCGCCTAAAAAACCTGAGGAGGCCCACCCACCCCACCCCCACCCCCACCAAATAAAACAAGGTGCCTAGAATGATCCGAAAAATAGCTCAAACATAGCATTGGATCATGCCATCATAGCCCCATTCTCAGAAGAAGAAAAACGATTGGCCTGGAGGCCTGGGCCATTCCTGATGACCGGGACTTTTAATCTGATCACCTGAGCCCTATTCACTTTCGTTTCTTGCAGGAACCAGCCTGGAAAGGGAGAAGAGCACCTTCAGAGCACAAGCACAGCTACTTGAATGACATTTTGCAGTGCCCAGGACTTTTAATCTGATCAGCTGAGCCCCATTCACTTTCGTTTCTTGCAGGAACCAGCCTGGAAAGGGAGAAGAGCACCTTCAGAGCACAAGCACAGCTACTTGAATGACATTTTGCAGTGCCCAGGACTTTTAATCTGATCAGCTGAGCCCCATTCACTTTCGTTTCTTGCAGGAACCAGCCTGGAAAGGGAGAAGAGCATCCCAAGAGCACAGGCAGCTACTTGAAAGACATTGTTTCAGTGCCCAGGACTTTTAAGCTGAGCCCTGTTCACTTTCGTTTCTTGCAGGAACCAGCCTGGAAAGGGAGAAGAGCATCCCAAGAGCACAGGCAGCTACTTGAATGACATTTTTTCAATGGTCGGGACACTCTTTCTTTGGCTCTACTGGCCTTCCTTCAATGGGGCCCTGGCCTCAGTAGGTGCACACAGCCCGGACGCCAGCGATGCACAACGCAGCATGCAGGTGTGTTTGTAATGATAATGCCTGGTGGGGCGGGTATTAAGGGAGCCCGTCTTAGGCGGTCAACAGCGACCGCAGACACTAAAGCGCACCCGTAGGGATTCGAACCCCGCACCTTCTTGTTTCTATGTGCTCTACCATTGAGCCAGTCATCGAAACGGGATGCAGGTGTGTTTGTATGTTGTTGCTATGGGGCCCTAGTCTCTGTATGGACACATCCTGGATGCCGGCGATGCACAACGCAGCGTGCAAGTGTGTGTGTGTGTTGTTGCAATGGGGCCCTAGCATATGTAGAGACACCCAGCCTGGATGCCAACAATGCGCAACGCAGCGTGCAGGTGTGTGCGTATGTTGTTGCGATGGGGCCCTAGCATATGTATTAATATCATCTAGCCCTAGCCTCTCTCTCTCTCTCTCTCTCTCTCACACACACATGGGTTCCACAATATCCACCTTTGCTGTGAGCACCCTTGTGTATCAAGGAAAATTGAATATGACCCACCCTCCATCATTCCTCTCCAGTTCCTGTGTGTGGTCAACACCGTTTTCTCTCTCATGGGTTCCACAAGATCCACCTCGGCTATTAGTAGGGAACGGCAAATCATGTGATGTTGACCAAAGACGAGTATGATAACATATGATATGATGCCCCAGGCCAAAGTTACCTAGTTAGACTGCCAGCATCATATGATATCATATGATGACATGATATCATATGGTATCATATTGCCGACCCCTAGCTATGAGTGCATCACGGCAAATTGAATATGACCCACATCTATCTTTCCTTTGCAGTTCCTGTGTGTGGTCAACACCGTTCTCTCTTTCATGGGTTCCACAATGTCCACCTTGGCTACGAATGCCCTTGCGCATCACGGCAAATTGAATATGACCCACCCTCCATCTTCCCTTTGCAGCTCCTGTGTGTGGTCAACACCATTCTCTCTCTCATGGGTTCCACAATATCCACCTTCGCTATGAGTGCATCGCAGCAAATTGAATATGATCCACATCTGTCTTTTCTTTGCAGTTCCTGTGTGTGGTCAACACCGTTTTCTCTCTCATGGGCTCCACAATAGCCACCTTTGCAATGAGCGCCCTTGTGCATCAAGGCAAGATGAACATGATCCACGTCCAGAACTCCACACTAGCTGGTGGAGTGGCCATCGGGGCAGCTTGCACGTTGAGAATGGTGAGCCTCTTTCCAATCTTTTGGTGGGCACAGTGGGTGTGTGGGTAGGTGTTGTGGGCACTTCGGTTGTGTATGTGTATGTGCGTAGGGGCCGTTGGAGCAGCTTGCACATTGAGAATGGTGAGCCCCCTTTACTAGCACAGATAGAGCTGGGCACAGTGGGTGTGTGGGCAGGTGGCGCGGGCACAGAGGTTGTGTATGTGCCTGTGCGTAGGGGCCATCGGAGCAGCTGGCATGATGATAATGGTGAGCCCCCTTTACTAGCACAGATAGAGCTGGGCACAGTGGGTGTGTGGGCAGGTGGCGTGGGCACAGAGGTTGTGTATGTTCCTGTGCGTAGGGGCCATCGGAGCAGCTGGCATGATGATAATGGTGAGCCCCCTTTACTAGCACAGATAGAGCTGGGCACAGTGGGTGTGTGGGCAGGTGGCGTGGGCACAGAGGTTGTGTATGTGCCTGTGCGTAGGGGCCATCGGAGCAGCTGGCATGATGAGAATGGTGAGCCCCCTTTACTAGCACAGATAGAGCTGGGCACAGTGGGTGTGTGGGCAGGTGGCGTGGGCACAGAGGTTGTGTATGTGCCTGTGCGTAGGGGCCATCGGAGCAGCTGGCATGATGAGAATGGTGAGCCCCCTTTACTAGCACAGATAGAGCTGGGCACAGTGGGTGTGTGGGCAGGTGGCGTGGGCACAGAGGTTGTGTATGTGCCTGTGCGTAGGGGCCATCGGAGCAGCTGGTATGATGAGAATGGTGAGCCCCCTTTACTAGCACAGATAGAGCTGGGCACAGTGGGTGTGTGGGCAGGTGGTGTGGGCACCGAGGTTGTGTATGTGCCTGTGCGTAGGGGCCATCGGGGCAGCTTGCACGTTGAGAATGGTGAGCCCCCTTTACTAGCACAGATAGAGCTGGGCACAGTTGGTTTGTGGGCAGGTGGCGCGGGCACAGAGGTTGTGTATGTGTATGTGCGTAGGGGCCATCGGGGCAGCTTCCACTCACGGTTGCGCAAGTTCAGGTGGGCAAGTTCAGGTGGGCACAATGGGTGTGTGGGCAGGTGGCGTGGGCACAGGTTGTGTATGTGTACGCTTCCACTCACGGTTGCGCAAGTTCCTTAAGCATATTTGGCCTACCCTTGGACTGTAACATACATTCATTTATTTGTTGTCTGCAAAGTGCAAACCCTTGAGGGCTCTATTGTTGTACAACACCAATAGCAACTACACATCACTTTATTTGTTGCCTGCAAACCCCTGTCAGCTCTGTCGTTGTGGGTGCTGCAGCAGGGTATATTGTAGAATTGAATGATCATTGTAGCACGAACTCAGGGCCCCCATCGATAAAACTATTGTTTGGGGTTCTGTTGGCTTTATTTGTTTGTTACCCGCAGACTCCTGGTGGCTCTGTGGTTGTACAACACCAATACCAACAGCAACATTAAAACCAACTAAAGTTGAATTTATTTGTTTGTTACCCCCAGACTCCTGGCGACTCTGTGGTTGTACCATACCAACACCAATACCAACAGCAATACCAACTAAAGTTGACTTTATTCGCTGCCTGCAGAACCCTGGCAGCTCTGTGGTTGTACAACACCAATACCAACACCAATACAAACTACAGATTACTTTGTTTGTTTGTTGCCCGCAGACTCCTAGTTCTCAGCTCTGTGATCTACAGCACCAATACCACCACCACCACCAATACCAACTAACGTTGACTTTATTTGTTGCCTCCAGACCCCTGGTGGCTCTGTGGTTGTGGGCGCTGCTGCAGGTGCAATCAGCGTTCTAGGCTTCACTTACCTCACGCCGTTTCTGAACCGAAAGATCGGGTTGGTGAGTTCTGTTCTATGATTTAAAATCACTATAATATAAAATCACTAAAACATATAACCACTAAAATATAAAGGATCAGCTTGGTGAGTTTTGATTTTGTGATATGACAAACGAGTTAGATCCTGTACGGTTGGCGAGTTATGATTTTATGATATTTCAACGTTAAATTGGATTCGGTGGTACAATTTTATCGGGTTGGTGAGTTCTGTTTTCATGATATAAAATCACGATAATAAGAAATCACTAAAATATAAAAATATCGGGTTGGTGTGTTATGATTTTATGATAGGACTCACAATTCATATCCTTTACGGTTGGTGAGTTATGGTTCCATGATATGAGAAACGATTCATATCCTGATCGGTTGGTGAGATCTGATTTTGTGATAGGACTCACGATTCATAGCCTGATCGGTTGGTGATACCTGATTTTATGATAGGAATCATGATTCATATCCTGTACTGCCCGGTAGGGTCCCCATGGAATGGAACCCTCCGGTACGATATCTTACCTGCTATTTAGATGCAACCCCTGTAGCATATTCTAAGCTGCTGAAGGTTATGGGCCCGCGAGTCAGATCATAACGACTGACAGTAGCTCCATTCTTTTGAATACTTTACTTTGGTGTCATGGAGGTCCTTCCTGTCAATCTACTGCCCATAATTCATCTGCCCCTCTTTCACATTTGAGTATTGTTATTGCATGTAGTAGGTTGTTTGGAAAATGTATATGAATTGCCCCCTCCTGATATGTACATTCATGGCTGGCGTATATACATGAATAACTAGCTTATGACACTTCCATGAATTGCGACAAATGAGTAGTTCCGCTGACACTCCTCTGAACTTGAACTTGAACTTGAACTTGGATACAATTCCTGACACTCCACTGAATTTGAACTTGGATACAATTAAAAGAAAGAGCCCCTTTGCCATTTTTAGAGTGCAGCCTCGGCCCCAATGCCACACACTCATATTCATCACACTGCTTTTTTCAAACATGCGCATGTGCACCAACTTTACTTGAACTTGGATACAATTAAAAGAAAGATCCCCTTTTTCATTTTTTAAGTGCAGCCTCAGCCCCACTGACACACACTGCCTTTTTCAAGCATGCGCATGTGCACCAACTTTACTTAAACTTGAACTTGTTTACATAGCTCTAGCCAGCAATTGGCTGCTCGCCGTCTTTGGCAGTAAAGTCCTTCATGTCAATCTATCCCCTCCTGTTCCCCTTCAATGAACAGGGCAACACATGTGGTGTGCATGTTGAGGTGGTGACACACATGGTTAACCCCCTCCTGTCCCCCTCCACTGAACAGGGAGACACATGTGGTGTGCACAACCTACACGGCATGCCGGCCATCTTGGCAGGACTAGTGGCAGGACTTGCAGCACTTGGGCAAGACTCTGACTTCCTCAACTACGTGAGTGGCACTGCCTGTGTATGTACGATAGGCTAAACAATATAAACGAATAATACGAGAACCAGACAGGCAGCACTTGGGCAAGACTCTGTCTACCTCAACTACGTAAGTGCCACTGCCTGTGTATGTATGAATATATGTTACAGTCCAGGGGTATGCCAAATAGGCTAAACAACATAAACGAAGTAAACGAATACTGCAAGCACCAGACAGGTAGCACTGGGGCAAGACTCTGACTACCTCAACTACGTGAGTTGCACTGCCTGTGTATGGATGGATGTAAGTATGTATGTATGTATGTATATGTACGTATGTATGTATGGATGGATGTAAGTGTGTATGCATGCATGTATGACTGTATGTATGTTACAGTCCAGGGGTAGGCCAAATGGGCTAAAGGGACTTGCCCAACCGTGATAGGAATGGCTAAAAAGAGAAGGCATTGGTGAACTGAGCCCCAAACAATAGTTTTACCGATGGGGGCCCTGAGTTCGTGCTCCATGAAAACAAAACATATGCTTCTGCGAAATAGATTGTCCCTTGTCTGAATTCCTCCGCCCTTTTAGGGTTTAAGGTTAATACATATGGATTCAGGAGGTTGACTCAGACTCCTTTTACAGCACATGTTACCATCTTTTATAGTATCCACGCATCTTTGGAGGGCCATCTTTTCTAGTCTCCACGCATCTTTGGAGGCATCCCTCCAGCATCACTAGTCTCCTGGCACCTTCTCTGCCTTGGGAGCTAGTGATGTGGAGGTTGCTCTTCTGAAGGGTGCAGGCTGAGCACAGAAAAGGGTAGATTAGTGAGCAGTTCTGATCACAAGCATAGGGAATGATATGAGGCCAGTGATTTTTTCCTGAAATGGGATCAGTAAAAAAAGAAAAATGGCACCCCTGGGATGGTATTTCAAGACCCTGAAATGTGGGTTCTTGGCCCTGAGGTGCCTCCTATACCAAGGTGCATCTGGCCACTGAGGTACCAGTGCAGTGCAAATTGTGTCAGAGGGTGAGGCCACCCAGGCTGCATGTAGGAGTTCCAAAGTTGATCCTAATGCAGAAAAAGGTTTGACATGTTTAGCTTTGACAGTGAACCCAGACTCTAGGCCTGTAAGTGCAATCTAGGCTAAAGCATCCCTGATGCCTGGTATCCTGGACCCCGCCTTTGTTCACTGCTGAGACAGCTTGTACGTTGTCCATGTAGCACAGAACTGACGTCCCTGCCAGTTCATGTGCCCAGTGCCATGAACTTAGATCATGCATGCTCTAAGTTCCAGGATACCTATGTGCACATGTTGCATTGTTTCTGGCCAGGGGTGGGAGTAAGTGTCACGACCTCAAGTTCCGCATGCACCAAATACCTTTACTGGCATCTGTGTACATGTGGACTTTGAAGGTCTTGCTGTCCACATGAACGTCTTTCCTGGCCAGCATGCTTTCATGCATCCCTACCGACTCATACCAATCCAAAGCCAGTGCTTGTCCCAGAACCCCAAGTCACTCATGGTGCCTTGTGTCCATGGGATTTTGGCATGTGTTTTGTGTGTGGTATGGTTGGTTGTGACAGGTTAAAGGTCATCAAACAGGTTTTGAACGTGCAAGTTACCCCATGGAGTGACTCTGGATGCCCAGACTAGCTTCCCCACCAGGCGTTCAAGTTCTTTCCTTCTGAGTGTACCACCTTCCTCCCTGGACTGGATTGCCTTTTTGACTTCTGATCTGTACATTTGCTTCTTGTGGGCCGGAAGGTCCATTTTCAAGGGAGGTGTATCGATCAGAAGTCCAAGCATTTCCAGTCTGGTTGTGAGGATGGTTGCCCCTTCATCTTTTGAAGGATTCAACTCTAGTCCTAATAGTTCTGCTTCCAGGTCCATTATCTTGAAGTCCATCTGCATGTCCATGTGAGACTCTGCCTTTATGGGGTAGTCGTCTACGTAGACATCACAGCTGGCCTTCACTCCTTCCTCATTAAATCTATGATTAAAGATTAACCTTCGAGAAGTTGGTCAATTCACAGAAAAAATGGGGGCTTTGGCCTGTGCCCTAGGGAAATGCATTCCATCTACCTATTTTTTCCTGTCACGGGGTGTCTGAATCTCATGTACCTCCTGACTGAAGGGTGCAGGGAGACATGATAGAAACCATTTGTGAGATCTCTTTTACCCAACATGCCTGTTGTGGTGAGCGTTCTCAGGAAAGTTTCAGTATGCGGGCTGAAGCAGCAAGCAAGAAGAAAGAACTGGCGATCTGGTGCAATCTAGCTGCAGAAGGTGCGATCTGGTGCCACCTGGTGCAATCTAGCTGCAGAAGGTGCGATCTGGTGCCACCTGGTGCAATCTAGCTGCAGAAGGTGCGATCTGGTGCCACCTGGTGCAATCTAGCTGCAGAAGGTGCGATCTGGTGGCACCTGGTGCAATCTAGCTGCAGAAGGTGCGATCTGGTGCCACCTGGTGCAATCTAGCTGCAGAAGGTGCGATCTGGTGCCACCTGGTGCAATCTAGCTGCAGAAGGTGCAATCTGGTGCCACCTGGTGCAATCTAGCTGCAGAAGGTGCGATCTGGTGCCACCTGGTGCAATCTAGCTGCAGAAGGTGCGATCTGGTGCCACCTGGTGCAATCTAGCTGCAGAAGGTGCGATCTGGTGCCACCTGGTGCAATCTAGCTGCAGAAGGTGCGATCTGGTGCCACCTGGTGCAATCTAGCTGCAGAAGGTGCGATCTGGTGCCACCTGGTGCAATCTAGCTGCAGAAGGTGCGATCTGGTGCACCTGGTGCAATCTAGCTGCAGAAGGTGCGATCTGGTGCCACCTGGTGCAATCTAGCTGCAGAAGGTGCGATCTGGTGCCACCTGGTGCAATCTAGCTGCAGAAGGTGCGATCTGGTGCCACCTGGTGCAATCTAGCTGCAGAAGGTGCGATCTGGTGCCACCTGGTGCAATCTAGCTGCAGAAGGTGCGATCTGGTGGCACCTGGTGCAATCTAGCTGCAGAAGGTGCGATCTGGTGGCACCTGGTGCAATCTAGCTGCAGAAGGTGCGATCTGGTGCCACCTGGTGCAATCTAGCTGCAGAAGGTGCGATCTGGTGCCACCTGGTGCAATCTAGCTGCAGAAGGTGCAATCTGGTGCCACCTGGTGCAATCTAGCTGCAGAAGGTGCGATCTGGTGCCACCTGGTGCAATCTAGCTGCAGAAGGTGCGATCTGGTGCCACCTGGTGCAATCTAGCTGCAGAAAGTGCGACCTGGTGCCACCTGGTGCGATCTAGCTGCAGAAGGTGCGATCGCGAAACGAGCAGAGAAAGCAAAGATCTGGGGAAACAAAACTCAGTCCCTAAGCGACAAAACGCGACCAGCGCCGGGGTCGACAGGGGGTCAGGCAGTAAGGCGACAGATAGGACTTGGCAGGTAGGCAAGCCGAGGGGGCGGGGGGGGGGGGGGGGGGGGGGGGGGGGGGGGGGGGGGGGGGGGGGGGGGGGGGGGTCTGTACAAGATAACCCCAAAGAAAGAAACAAGCATGACCTTCTCACCGCCTTTTTGTTACTGGGCCGCTGGGCTTCCCTGCGCTTGGCTGGCTGCTCCATCAGGAGGCGGTTCTCCTCCGCTAGGGGATGCGAAGGGAAGAGGGGGTGGGGGGTGGGGGAAAGCGGGTTTATCTGCACAGGAGGTTTAGTGCGATGCTGCGAGCTATCAAAAGCCGAGGGATCGGAGGCCGAATGGGCCCGAGTGCGCCTCGCAGGCTTACTTAACCTGCCGGCAAGTTAGATCGACGAAACATGTGCGATATCAGGCATGAGCGGGGAGTGAATCGCTTGGTGAAGCAGATCAATCATGTTAATCTCAACGGGTGCCGCTCCTCCAGTGGAGATGCGCTAAGATGCGCCTCCAAAGATGCGTGGAGACTAGAAAAGATGGCAAAATCTGATAACTCTCGCAAGGTTGAGCACTTCTTATGCTGATCTCTTGCCAGGCTTTAGATTAAATACCGGCATAGATCAGGTTACTATTCGTATTCGCGGTGCACGGGCTACTCCTGGTTTCGCCCTGGGGTTTTAGGGTATTCGGAATTTGATCGCGACTGTTTGAATCTGAGCTTCACTCCTGAATACTTCATTTCTCACACTACGGTGTGGGAAATACGGCTTTTGAGAAGTTGACTGTCCCTTGTCTGAATTCCTCCGCCCTTTTAGGGTTTAGGATTTATACGTATGGTTTTGAGAAATAGACTGTCCCTTGTCTGAATTCCTCCGCCCCTTTTAGGGTTTAGGGTTTATCCGTATGGTTTTGAGAAATAGACTGCGGGAATGTCCCTTGTCTGAATTCCTCCGCCCCTTAAGGGTTTAGGGTTTATACAGATGAATTTGAGAAAAAGAATGTCCCTTGTCTGAATTCCTGTGTCCCTCTCTTTCATCCATATGCAGTCGACTGGCAAGATGCAGCTAGGGTACCAAGTGTTGGCCATGGTTGTCACCATGGGCATTGCCATCGGCGGTAAGCTATATGAATCATGAATTGCGTATAATTCAAGCATAATAATTATAGGTATAGTATATAAATAATAATAGTATCTCATAATGATAAATAATAATAAGAAGAAGAAGAATAATAAGAATAGTATCTCATAATAATAATAATAATAATAATAATAATAATAATATAATAATGATAAGAATAGTGTCTCATAATAATAATAATAATAATATGAATATGAATAACGAATAGCAATAATTCAAGAATAATTCAAGTATATATCATGACTAGCTTATCATTCAAGTTGTATTGTTTCTAAATCATTAGGTATTCCAACAGCTGTGTAGGGAGGGAGGGAGGGGGGGAGGGGGAATGCTCATGGTTGTCACCATTGGCATTGCCATCGGCGGTAAGCAAGAGAAATCATGACTTGATTGTAGTTCAAGCTATTTTCATTCTAAGGAATTATGACAGCTGGGCAGGGAGGGAGGGAGGGAGGGGGGAATGCTCTTGGTTGTCACCATGGGAATAACCTTCAGCGGTAAGCAATTTGAATCACAAATTGTATATATTTCAAGTATAAATCAAGTAGAATTAAAGTGTAATTATAATTTAAGTAGAATTCAAGTGTAATGATTAATCAAGTAGAATTCAAGTGTAATAATAAATCAAGTAGAATTCAAGTGTAATGATAATTTAAGTAGAATTCAAGTGTAATGATTAATCAAGTAGAATTCAAGTGTAATAATAAATCAAGTAGAATTCAAGTGTAATAATAAATCAAGTAGAATTCAAGTGTAATAATAAATCAAGTAGAATTCAAGTGTAATGATAATTTAAGTAGAATCCATGTATAGATCATGACTTGCATCTAATCCAAGCTATACAGCATTTAAACTAGTGGTTAAGCTGTATGCTGTGGAGGGAGGGGGGGGGGGGGGGGATGGGGAAGGAGAGAAGGAGGGGGGCTCCCGTCCCTTGCTTGTGTCTTCTTTTCTTGTTTGATGCATCATCACCAACACATTCACCATGACGTCCTTAAATATTTAATTAGTACACCTTGTTACTAGGCGTGACGCAAGGGGGGCCAGCGTGACGCAAGGGGGCCAGGGGGCCAGCGTGACGCAAGGGGGCCAGCGTGACGCAAAGGGGCCAGCGGGGGCCAGCGTGACGCAAGGGGGCCAGCCCGTTTGCTTGTACTGGGGCCAACCACCAAATGCCATCCTTAAGTACCACCAACCAACCACTAACCACCAAATGCCATACTTATGTACCACCAACCAACCACCAACCACCAAATGCCATCCTTAGTTACCTACAACCACCAACCAACCACCAACCGCCATCCGAAGGTATCACCAACCAACCACCAACCACCAAATGCCATCCTTAGTTACCACCAACCAACCGCTAACCGCCAACCGCCATCCTTATGTACCACCAACTAACCACCAACCACCAAATGCCATCCTTAGTTACCTCCAACCACCAACCAACCACCAACCACCAAATGACATCCTTAGGTACCTCCAACCAACCACCAACCACCATATGCCATCCTTATGTACCACCAACCAAACAACCACCAACCACGAAACGCCATCCTTTTGTACCACCAACCAACCACCAACCACCAAATGCAATCCTTATGTACCACCAACCAACCACCAAATGCAATCCTTATGTACTCTCAGCAAACCACCAAACGCCAACCACCAACCACCAAATGCCATACTTATGTACAACCAACCATCAAACAACCAGCAACCACCATATGCCATCATTATGTAACACCAACCAACCACCAACCACCAAATGCCATCCTTAGGTACCACCAACCACCAAATGCCATCCTTATGTACCACCAACCAACCACCAACCAACCACCAACCACCAAACGCCATCATATGAACCTCCACAGGCGGGTTGGTGGTGGGCTTGGTGCTGTCGACTTGCAATCCTTCATCTGCGCCGGAGCTAATGCAGCACGAGCTATTTGACGATGGCGCATGGTGGATCGGTGTGCAGGTGGGTGTCGTTGTAGGGTGGGTGTCGTTGTAGGGCGGGTGTCGTTTGTGTGCACGGGAGCTGATGCAGCCCAAGCTGTTTGACGATGGCACCTCATGGATCCGTGTGCAGGTAGGTGTCGTCGTTGGGTGGTTGTTGTTGTAGGTGGTTGGCGTTTGTGTGCACCAGAGCTAATGCAGCAGGAGCTGTTGACGATGGCACATGGTAGATCGGTGTACAGGTGGTTGTCGTTGTAGGGCGGGTGTCATTCTTGTGCAGCGGAGCTGATGCAGCCCGAGCTGTTTGACGATGGCACCTCATGGTGGATCGGTGTACAGGTGGGTGTCGTTGTAGGTGGGTGGCGTTCGTGCGCAGCGGAGTAAATGCAGCCAGAGCTGTTTGATATTGGCGCCTGGTGGAGCGGTGTGCAGGTGGGTGTCGTTGTAGGGTGGGTGTCGTAAGTGGGTGGCGGTTGTGTGCACCGGAGCTGATGCAGCACGAGCGTTTTGATGATGGAACCTGATGGATGAGTGTGCAGGTAGGTGTCGCTGTAGGATGGGGTATGGGGTCTGGAAAGTAGGGGGGCACAGCTTGATTCTTTTTTGCTGAGCTAAGACACCACATTTTGTATTGATTATGTTTACCGGTATTTGCTGAGCTACGGCTCCATTTCTGCTCAGCTACGAGCAGCAGCTTCTAGGCAGCTCCCTGAGCCAGCCACCTGGCTAAGCCCCAACATTTTGACAGGTCTCGGTAGCGGATTCTGTAAGCTTCCAGACACACTAGGTTGCATTAGATTGGGCTGAAACAGCAGTCAGAGGCGCTGCCTAGAAGCTGCTGCTTTTAGTGGAAAAGAAAACCGCTGTTTCTTGTTCCCTGTATTTTTCACCCCCCCCCCCCCCCCCCCCCTTCCCCCCGTGCTGTGCAGTTGGAGCCTCTGTCAATATGCGTTCATGACCTATAACAACAGCCTATACTCTCCTCCATTTTATGCATCGCTTGCGCCGCTGCCTAGGACTTGTTCCCTGTATTGTTTACGCACACACACACCTGTTATATGCAGTTGGAGCCTCTGTCACCTGCGTTCATGACCTCTGACAACAGCCAACACTCTCCTCCATTTTCCGCACCGCTTGCGACCCTGCCTAGGACTTGTACCCTGTATTGTTGACACACACACACACACACACACACTGACACACACACACACTTACACACACACTGACACACACACCTGTTCTATGCAGCTGGAGCCTCTGTCACCTGCGTTCATGACCTCTGACAACAGCCAACACTCTCCGCCACTTTTCCGCACCGCTTGCGACCCTGCCTAGGACTTGTACCCTGTATTGTTGACACACACACACACACACACACACACACACACACTGACACACACACACACTTACACACACACTGACACACACACACCTGTTCTATGCAGCTGGAGCCTCTGTCACCTGCGTTCATGACCTCTGACAACAGCCAACACTCTCCGCCACTTTTCCGCACCGCTTGCGACCCTGCCTAGGACTTGTACCCTGTATTGTTGACACCTACACACACACACACACACACACCTACACACACACTGACACACACACACACACCTGTTCTATGCAGTTGGAGCTTCTGTCACAGCCAACACTCTCCTCCATTTTTCGCACCGCTTGCGACCCTGCCTAGGACTTGTTCCCTGTATTGTTGACACACACACACACACACACACTGACACACACACACCTGTTCTATGCAGTTGGAGCCTCTGTCGCACACGTTCATGACCTACGACAATAGCCATCACTCTCCTCCATTTTCCCGCATCGCTTGTGACGCTACCTAGGACTTGTTACATGTATTGTTCACACACACACACACACACACACATACACATACACATACACACTCGCACACACACTTCCCCCCCTCCCCCCCCCTGTGCAGTTGGAGCCTGTGTCGCATGCGTTCATGACCTGTAGCAATAGCCAACACTCTCCGCCAATTTTCAGCATCGCTTGCAACCCTGCATAGGACTTGAACCCTGTATTGTTAACCCCCCCCCCCCCCCTGCAGTTGGAGCCTCTGTCGCATGCCTTCATGACCTACGATAATAGCCAACACTCTCTGCCAATTTTCAGCATCGCTTGTGAAGCTGCCTAGGACGTAAACCCTGTATTGTTGACCCCCCTCCCCCCCCTGTGCAGTTGGAGCCTCTGTCGCATGCCTTCATGACCTACGACAACAGCAAGCACTCCAACCGCTCCCACCACCGAGCTGGGGACAGCAGTCGCCACTCGAACCGTTCGCACCAAGGAGCGCATGGCGTGGGAGATACTTCTTCTCATCACCAGTGCAAACCCAATCCAGCAAAGGACGGGAGCAGAACAGGCCGCTGGAATCTGAGCCAACTGGATAGTCACACACCTGGAGTGCCAGTGGTGTTGGAGATCGCACCCACGGGCACAGGAGTGAATGGCGTGCAGAAGCCACTTCCCACAGCGGGGGGGCCCAACCAATTTTGAATGGTGTTTGTGGAGCATGTGGTGTTTGTGGTCACACAACTGTAGTGCCGGTGGTGCTGGAGATTGTACCCATGGGAACAGGAGCGAATGAATCACTTCCCACAGGAGGGGGGCCCAACCAATTTTAACCGATATAGATGAAGAAGTACCGGACGGCTTCCCACAGGATGGGGACCCAACCAATTTTGACTGGCGTAGATGAAGAAGTGCAGGACAGCTCCCCTGGGCTCCACTGTTTTTCTTTTTGGCTACAAGGAGCAGCTTCCAGGCAGCTCCCTGAGCCAGCCACTGGGCTATTTTGGCTGTGCTAAAAAGCTGAGTACGTCAGCTTCCAGATGTACTACTTGTCTTTAGGTTTGGCTGCGTAGCAAGCGAGGGGAGCTGCCTAGAAGCTGCCGCTCGTAGCCGAAAATCTAGGCTATGCGGGGCTCCGAAACCAAGCTAAGGACCTGTGCAGGCAAAGCATTGTGGGAGGACTCCCTCAGCAGGGCCAAGCCAATTGCATACACAGACAAAGTAGTGCATGTTTGTATGTTACAGTCCAGGGGCAGGCTAAATAAATGAATAGGCCTGAGTAGGCTAAATACATGAATAGGCCTGAGTAGGCTAAATACATGAATAAGCCTGAGTAGGCTAAATACATCAATAGGCCTGAGTAGGCTAAATACATGAATAGGCCTGAGTAGGCTAAATACATGAGTAGGCCTGAGTAGGCTACATACATGAATAGGCCTGAGTAGGCTAAATACATGAATAGGCCTGAGTAGGCTAAATACATGAATAGGCCTGAGTAGGCTAAATACATGAATAGGCCTGAGTAGGCTAAAAACATGAATAGGCCTGAGTAGGCTAAAAACATGAATAGGCCTGAGTAGGCTAAATACATGAATAGGCCTGAGTAGGCAAAATACATGAATAGGCCTGAGTAGGCTAAATACATGAATAGGCCTGAGTAGGCTAAATACATGAATAGGCCTGAGTAGGCTAAATACATGAATAGGCCTGAGTAGGCTAAATACATGAATAGGCCTGAGTAGGCTAAATACATGAATAGGCCTGAGTAGGCTAAATAAACGGACTTGCCCAACCGTGGTAGGAAGAAAAGAAAGCGAAAAGGCATTGATGAACTGAACCTGAGTTGTGTGGAAGTGAAATCCTTTACACTGTCAAGAACGGAGGCCCTGCAATGGATCCTTGACACACTCATGTTAGGCGACATTCATCGGCCATGGACGGATATCCAACCTGCTCATTTCTGGATTCATGGTTCAGGGTTTGTTAGTTGTACTTCGTTGATAAGGTCGGAGTGTCAAGTTAAGTTTGTCCTAGTCATAATTCATTTCTTGCGTGAGTACCAACAAATTGCGATGTCATTTCCCATGATCCCATGTTCCTATGTTCATAAATCCCTCTTGGCTCCGTCAAGATGCGGGCACTAGTAACGGAGTCCAGCAGGGCACCAGGAAGAAAAAACAAATCATCATAATTTCTTGGCGAGTACTCTTTCCGACGCATGTAGGTGCATGCAGTGTAGGTGGTCCATGTTGTGTGTGTGGCACATGTTGTGCATGTGTAGCGTGTTGTGTATGTGTTTCTGTCATGTGTATGTGTATGTGGTGTATGGCATGTGGTGTATGTGGTGTATGGCATGTGTATGTGGTGCATGCTGTGTATGTGCTACTTGAAGAAGCCTGATGCCAGAAGCAGCAACAACTGTGTGCGTGGGTTGCCTCTCTGCAGCCCCGTTACTAATGGTTAGGGTTGGCATCCCTTAGGGTTATTACCTCCATGGCCCACGTATGCATGGAGCTCTGACAGCCTGTACCTGGTTAATAATGTCGTACCCAAAACCCAATGTTTTGGCACTGCATTTTACGGACAGGTACCTTGCATGGTAGTGTTAAGGATCTAATGGGTTAGGTGTGTCAAGTTTGGGTTCATGGGATATTGATCAGTTTGATTTTTTTTCCGGGTTAAATTCCAAGTCCAGGTATTTCCTCGTTGTTGTAGTTGAATTTTCAAGTATGGACTGTAGTATGGCAAAGCTCACGGCCCAATCCCTACATTGTAGAATTAAATTATCAATGTAGCACGAACTCAGGGACCCCGTCGGTTAAACGATTGTTTGGGGCTCAGTTCATCAGTGTTTTTTCTTTTTAAGCCCTTCCTATACGGTTGGGCAAGTCCCTTTAGCCTATTTGGCTTACCCCTGGACTGTAACATACATACATACATACATACATACAGGCCCAATCCCTCTGTTCATTTCTCCATAGCCCCAAACAACGAAGTCTAGCTCTTTCGTAGGAGTGGCAACGCCATTCGAACTGAATCCTCGGTGTCGCTGGATTGTGTCGGGAGACGGGGAGACCCACCTCTTGGGGTGACAGTCCTTTCACAACTTAAAAACAACTTGGTCCCTGAGATGTCCCTTCACTTTTTTATAGCACCATTAAGTTGTAGAATTCTTACAATAAAAGTAACTCAGCGCGAGCCCGTCCATCGCATACTTACAAGCCGGTTCCCTTAACCTCACGTCCTTAGAAGTGTCACGGTGACATATCTTGGAAGTTAAGATGTATTTATTTATTTATGTATTTATTTATTTATGTATTTATGTATGTATGTATGTATGTATGTATGTATGTATGTATGTATGTACTAGTACGGTAGCCCGTGTGGCCGGTGGCCACACCTACTCTCACGATGACCCCCCGCCCCCCCCCCCAATCATAGTACGGTGCCCGGTTTGGCCTTTGGCCACACCTGTTTGGGGCTGATTACATGGTTAACACTTGAAGCCCCCCCCCCCCCCCCCCCCCCCCCCCATTCACACACCACCACCACCAAAACATTATCCGCCCCCTCCCCCCTTCCCTCCCGTTGGCCACGCCTGTTTTGAGCTGGGTTGAAAAACGGTTTTCTCTGCAGTGCATGCAGCTTAAAACGTTGACGGATGCATATCCCTTGCGATGATCTCCCTTGTGCACCCACAAGCACACAAACAACACCGTACCCCCCCCCCCCCCCCCCCCCCCAGTTATCTTCACCCCCACCCCACCCAACCATGTACCCCGCCCACAAACAGACTCCATCCCTTACTCTTCCTGACATATTTCCTGACTCCATCCCTTCCCCCACCCCAGCCATCCCACCAGCCCCCACACTCTCCACACTCTCATCCCTCCCCTCCCTCCTACACGCACCCACCAGCACACACTTACTCCATATCTGCCTCCCTCCACTTCAGCTGTGGGCTTTGCCATAGCTGAAAGGCAAACGGGACGAAGAGCATCGACAACGTTTGCGCATCATCCGACTCCGCTAAAAGCATCGGACCTGCTTCCCTGCCACCTCAGCTGTGATCGATAGTCGACCCCACTGAAAAAGCTGAACCTGCGCAATCGCAACTGTATATAAGTAAAGCTTCTTCTTGGCGAGCATGTATTCAGTTCGGCCGAAGAACAATCCTGTTCACCGCAACTGCTCCCGAAGTCAACTCGATCTGAGACTTGGAAACATCGCTAGGTTCATCCATTCAAATTTGCCGCGTGCTCGCTATAGCACAATGCACAACGACGACATGTTTCTCGATGCAGGGGGAAGAAGTTGCAGTCAAGTTGCTGATTTGAGATGTTCGGTTAAGTTAGGGCGAGAATGCTTAGCGAGATTTTTCATTCGGTCAACTTTGATGCGTACTTGCTATGGCACAATGCTGTGCGACATGTTTCTCAATGCAGTGGGAAGAATTTGCAGTCAAGTTTGTGACATGGGATGGATGCGATTCGGAAATTTCTGATAGGGCGGCTGACTCACCACGCCACCTCCCGTTGTGCGCAGCGACAGGTCTCTTGACGCAAGGGAAAGGTCTTGCAGAGATGCAGGGGGAAAAGCTTGTAGGAAGACGAACTGTAGCGCTACCGAAATCAGGTGGATGAACTCAGGCGGGAAAAGGAGAAATCGGGCGGGATGCGCAACAGGTAGAATACGCAGGAGGCGAAGGTTGCATAAGGCAGATTTCGCAGGAGGCCAATCAGGCTGAAGTTGAAGCAGGAGGGATAAAAAACGTGAATTGGCTGAGCGTGAATTGGCTGGGCGGGAATTGGCCGGCCGGGAGTCGGTTAAGTCGGGTACGCGATGACACCACCACGACCACCACGACCACGACCACGACCATGATTTCTTTATATATATAGATGTATGTATGTATGTATGTATGTATGTATGTATGTATGTATGTATGTATGTATGTATGTATGTATGTATGTATGTATGTATGTATGTATGTATGTATGTATGTATTTATGTATGTAAGTATGTATGTATGTATGTATGTATGTATGTATGTATGTATGTATGTATGTATGTATGTATGTATGTATGTATGTATGTATGTATGTATGTATGTATGTATGTATGTATGTATGTATGTATGTATGTATGTATGTATGTATGTATGTATGTATGTATGCATGCATGCATGCATGCATGCATGCATGTATGTATGTATGTATGTATGTATGTATGTATGTATGTATGTATGTATGTATGTATGTATGTATGTATTTATTTATCTATTTATCTATGTATTTATTTATGTATTTATTTATTTATTTATTTATAGTTATTTATTTATTTATTTATTTATTTATTTATTTATTTATTTATTTATTTATCTATCTATCTCCATAGGTGCCTAAGTCCAAAAACGCCCCAAGTTGGTACAAGATTGTGGTACAGAGCTGTACATGCCCCAAAATGCTCGGAATCGAATTCTGTCTGGCCCACCTTTCGTGCAATTGTGTCAGCTACGCGCACATGTATTTCCGGCCATCATTCGCATGCGGTCGCGAGCAGCCTTGTACGGAAGGCCGTTGGCAGTACATCAGATGTGCGATAAATTGTGGTACAAATGCAGATCGCGCCAGACACAAGGCCGCGCGAGCTATTCCGAATCATGTTACCGCGGGACGAAAGGCTTATCAAACCCCTACCACAAGTTCGGAGGCTGCGCTTCAGCCTTGGCCTCGGAATTTACTGAGATAGCAGTACAACTCGAAAATTCACCTGATCACCTCCCAATCCCACCTCCCAACTTGAGATTTTCACCCCCTTTCCCAAATCAAAAACTGACTTCAGATGTGGATGTTGAAACAAAGTTGAAAACAAAGTTGTTTTTTGAATATATTTTGAAAATAAATTTGAATTATGATTTTTGAAATTTCAAATTTCAAAAACAAAGTAAGTCTTCGTGCTACGAAGCAAATCTAAGACCCAAAATGAAACAATTCAGCTTGTGCAGCGTTGTACCACACTTAGGGCACCCACAACATGTAAATAATCAGTATTTTGGGGGTCCATATTCACCCGTACTGCCCATGTACTGCCATCCAAAACCTGATGTAACAACTAACAAGTACTTAAGAGGAAAGATGTGCACAATAGGGCTACTTACTTTTATTTTACGAAAACTTGTTTTTGATAGCGATAGGCTCCGTTCCACTCCTACGTAAAATCCGAACCGACTTAGGGAGCCTCATAGTGAAACAAATCACATGTATGTTTTGCTTTGCCTGCTTCCCACAACCTGAGAGAACCCAACTCTGAGTATTTATATGTTGAACTGATGTGGTTAGGTAACTTATTAGCAAAAAAAGTTTTCTTTGGACTTGAGGTAATAAGTGAAAACCATCCGTACCACTCAGGGTCGGACTTAAGCACTTATGGAGATTTTTATTTTATTTTATTAACTGAGCCGGGAGTATAAAAAAAGGGGGGGACACCTATCCCTAAAAAACCTGAGGGGGACTGACCCCCCCCCCCCCCCCCCCCCCCCTTTAAATCGAAATACCCATTTTTTTAAAACTTAGATATGGATTGTGGGGGTTTACAGTATGGCGCACATAATGGCATGCTCGGAATTCCCACACAGGGATTGTCTGATAGTCAAAATTCAGTTTTTCCAACCCCATTCACCCAACAACCCACCCACCACCCACCCAAGGGGTAGATACGTATTGCATAAGGTCCAAAGTGGTGCCAATGGACTGCTCTTGCCAAGGCCTACTCATGGGTGGTCTCAGAATGTCATTTGGAGGTCTGAGTAAAAAGTTAGAAAACAACCGAGGAAGGCTGACCCCATTCACCCACCCACCCAAGGGGTATATACTTATTGCATTCACCCACCCAAGGGGTAGATACTCGTTGCATAAGGTCCAAAGTGGGGTGCCAATGGACTGCCCTTACCAAGGCCTACTCAAGGGTTGTCACAGAATGCCATTTGGAGGTCTGAGTAAAAAGTTCGAAAAAAACCTGAGGAGGGCTGACCCCCCCCCCCCCCCCCCCCCTAAATGAGGTGCTCAGAATGACCTGAAAAATGTCTCATAATATCGCAATGATACATGCGATTACAGCCCCATTATCAGAAAAAATCAATCGGGAGAACGAAAATTTTGGAGGCCTTGACACCTCCTGACTGAGCGAGGATAAAAAAGAGGACACTACGGTGGTAACTGGCAGATCATTCACTACCAGAACAAGTCCGACGCAGCGTCGCAAGCGACGCGGAAAATTGGTGGAGAGTGATGGCAACAGAATCTAGCAGACTGAAGCCAGTTAGTTACGAGCCCGATGGCTGACGTGCCAGGCTTGGTCTCGGGGGGTCGGACAGATGGACAACTGGGGTGCTCCGCCAAAAACTCATTCCATGTTTGGACTTAGTGAAAGAGCTCTGTGTCCCTCATGCAAAGAAGATCGTTTGCAGCTTTTTTAGTATTCTGTTTTGCACATTGCACGTCACCGGCTCAAATCTAGGCGACGTACAAGGGTGCAACGTGATGCAATGTGGCGACGTACAAGGGTAAAATTGTACATGCACCCAGTCCACCCACCCATGGCATGGCGAGTTGGCGACCTACCAACCCATCCAACGCACCCAGCCCAACTCTTGCTTGAATCAGATGGTCGTTTGGTGAACACATCTTAACAGTTTCACATACTTGCACGCTATGTCGCTATTGGTATATCTGAAGGGAGATGCTTGTATGTTTTAAACTATCAACGTCTTGCAGAACACTTTTAACTTGAAAAACCACTTGCGATGAGCCAATGTCTTGAGAACCCACAATTTATTGTGTCTTACCATCCGGAGGTAGCATTCTTTACGAAAAGTTGATTCAAGCCGATCCCCCCCGTCTTTTCTTTCCGCTACTCAACTGAACTCAACAACTCGCAAGTCAATAACTCAACCACTCGCAACTCAACTCAACTCGACTCGCATCTCATCTCAACACAACTCAGAAACTCGCACCACAACAAATCAACAACTGGGAACTCAACAACTCGCAACTCGCGACTCAATATCTCAACAGCAACTCAACAATTCGCAAGTCAGCAACAAGCAACTCGACTCGCAACTCGCAACAAGTACCTGCAGCTAGCATGCGCGAAGTCGAAATCCTAACTGCAGGCGCTAGGATTTCGGCAGATAGGATTCCATACCTTCTGTCATAAACCCCCGTCACACTTATCACTCTGCCCATTCTGAACAATGAGCGATTAAAAAAACCCAGACAAAACATAGAGATTGACGTATATTGGGTTGCGGGCCAAGTAATCATCAAATCGCGGAGCGCGCAGACCGCGCTTAGCGCAGATACAAGGTGGAAGTACCTAGCATGCGCTATTCGGCAGCTGGGATTTCATACATTTTCTCCTATCGGTGCACTGGTTTCGGACGTTGCCACCGTCATCTTCTGAAGACCGCGGTCAGCGATAAGACCGCGCTCAGCGCACAGGCCCAATGGATGTACCCTAGCATGCACCATTCGTTACCCCCCCCCCCCCCCCCCCCCCCCCCTATAAGCTCATCTGCCTCGGCACTGCAGTTTTTCCCCTAACTTTTTCTAAGGCCTCCAAATGACATTCTGAGACCACCCATGAGAAGGCCTTGGTAAAGAGCAGTCCATTGCACCACTTTTGGACCTCGTGCAATAAGTATATACCCCCCCCCCCCCCCCCCCCCCCCCAACCCCCAACCCCAACCCCAACCCCAACCCCAACCCCAACCCCAACCCCAACCCCAACCCCCAACCCAACCCCAACCCCCAACCCCAACCCCCAACCCAACCCCCAACCCAACCCAACCCAACCCAACCCAACCCAACCCAACCCAACCCAACCCAACCCAACCCAACCCAACCCAACCCAACCCAACCCAACCCAACCCAACCCAACCCAACCCAACCCAACCCAACCCAACCCAACCCAACCCAACCCAACCCAACACACCCACACAGCTCATTCCAAAAATGCAATTCTGAGAGCACCCATGAGTAGGCCTTGGTAAGGGCAGTCCATTGGCACCACTTTGGACCTCGTGCAACAAGTATGTACCCCCCCCCCCCCCCCCCCCCCCCCCCCCCCCCCCCCCACACACACACACCACACCACACCACCAAATAAAACCACGACCACCACCCCACACACAGCCCATTCCAAATGCACCTCTGAGACCACCCATGAGTAGGCCTTGGTTAGGGTAGTTCATTGGAAGTTTGGAACCACTTTGGACACCAATCAGAATGCCAGATCGAATCGAAACGCCACCGTTCTTCTGTTCCTTTCTTTTTCCGCGCCTCTCGGCAGTCCCTTTCTGTATTTCTTTTAGATTTATGCTATTAGATTAGCATTAGCTTTAGCTAATCTATAAGCTTTGGGTTCCTCGTCTTTCTTTTCACTTTACTCTTCGTTATCATTCTTTTTTTCCTTTCCTTCTCGAATCTAGGGTATAGCATCCTTCCTGTCAAGAAACTGCCACGTGTTTAAATGGCCACGAGTTCACAACCAGGTGTTACTAGATGACGCTGGCATCGTTCGAAACCATTGGACCGGCAGGAAGGAATGGCGCATGGGTAGATGTAGGCGCAGGCGCAAACGCAGGAAGTGATTAGCGAGGTCGGAGACCAATCTAAACGAGGCTGATAAGGAAGCCTATCCATCATTGGCACAGTCGTTACAGTAGGATAACACACGAACAACACGAGACTGGACGCATTAGTTTCCAGAGAAGATGAAGTCTGGATATTTTGTTGCGAACAATTTTGCAGTCGCTCCGTACTTCTCTAGTGCCTGCGCCTGCAATTCGCATGCGCTATGCAGTACCTACGAATTCATCGGTAAAAGAAGATCTGAAGGAGCAGGACCTGGCGCATGGTGAAATGATGAGCGAGGAGAGAGATAGACGCAACCTCTCAGCCTCGAGACGTCCCACGACAACCTGCATGCTCCATGAAAACACTGGACGAGGCTGTACAGATTGCCTCGCCATTGATGAAAGATATTCTCAAAAATAGGTATGTTTGGATGTTACAGTCCAGGGGTAGGCCAAATAGGCTGAAGGGATTTGTCCAACCGTGACAGGGAAAAAAATGACAAAAAAGCATTGATGAACTCAAACCCAAACAATCGATTTACCGACGGGGGCCCTGAGTTCGTGCTACAGTTAAAATTGAATTCATTATGCAAGAAGGGATGTAAACATGTATATGCATATCATGAGCGGCTCATTCCACTGTCCGCGCTGGGAGCTGTGTCAGTGACCTGGGCCACTGCGTGGTGTGTTGCGTCTGCCTGGCCACTGAAGAACTTGAGCTGGCCCTCTTCAGTTAACATTGAGCCAGTGGCGGATGGTTGCTGGGACATGTGGGCGGCACAACTTTGGCAGCTGTGGCCGTCCTCACCCTCGTGTGGGGTGCTGAGCATTCTGTTGTACATAAGCTGGATGTGTGCCGCACGCTCCTCCTCGCTCATGGCTGGCGGCGAGAAAAAGGAGAGAGGTGATGGAAGGTCGTGCTAAGATGGTGGGATGTGTTGAGATGTTGTGAGGGTGGTCTTGAGGTGATGGAAGGTCGTGGTATGATGGTGGGATGTGTCGAGATAGTGTGAAGGTTGTCTTGAGGTGATGGAAGGTCGTGGTATCATGGTGGGATGTGTTGAGATGGCGTGAGGGTGGTGTTGAGGTGGTGGGAGGTGGGGAATGGCGTGAAGGTGGGGTTGAGGTGATGGGAGGTGGTGAATGGTGTGGTGGTGTTGAGGTGGAGGAAGGTGGTGAATGGAAATGTACTAGCAGTACTAGTGGAAAAACATATCACTCTCCACATGTGCAAGCGGTGCTCATATCATCCTCATTATATACTAGCAGTACTACCGTCACCCTCCGCATGTGCAAGCAATACCATTACCACCCTCATTATATACTAGCAGTACTACCGTCACCCTCACCATGTAATAGCAGTACTTTCACCACCCTCATTATATACTAGCAGTACCACCGTCACCCTCACCATGTGATAGCAGTACTATCACCACCCTCATTATGCACTAGCAGTACTATCGTCAGTTCAACTATCACCCTCACCATGTAATAGCAGTTCTCAACTATCACCCTCACTATATATTAGCAGTACTATTGTAAAAACATATCACTCTCCCCATGTGCAAGCAGCACCATCACTACCCTCATTATATACCCCCAAGCAGTACCCTCACAACCCTCATTATATACTAGCAGTACTACCATCAACCTCAACATGTAATAGCAGTACAACTGTCACCCTTACCATGTAATAGCAGTACTATCACCACCCTCATTATGCACTAGCAATATCATTATCAATTCATCATCCTCTCCATTCAGTGATTTTTCGTTTCAGCCCATCCTATCACGGCTGGGCAAGTCTCTTTAGCCTATTTGGCATACCCCTGGACTGTAACAACATGCAAACATCCGCTACATTCGCATACCTCACTGATACGCTCCGTTCGCATACCTCACTGATACGCTCCGTTCACGTACCTCACTGATACGCTCCGTTCGCATACTTCACTGATACGCTCCGTTCACGTACCTCACTGATACGCTCCGTTCGCATACTTCACTGATACGCTCCGTTCACGTACCTCCCTGATACGCTCCGTTCGCATACCTCACTGATACGCTCCGTTCGCATACCTCACTGATACGCTCCGTTCGCATACCTCACTGATACGCTCCGTTCGCATACCTCACTGATACGCTCCGTTCACATCAGGGTACTTCAAATGGCCAAATTGGCCAGCGCTTTAGCGCACTTGAAAACAAAAAAACTGCGCTTTGTAGTGCAAAAAGCGCAAAAATTGCTTGCTGCGCCCACAAGGGGTTGCAAAAAACTGCGCATAAAGCGCAGAGGGGGTCAAAAAGTCAGCGCTCAAAAGCTCAAAAGCGCGCGCTTTGAATTACCCTGGTTCACATACCTGTAGTATCACATGTCACATACCTGTAGTATCACATGTCACATACCTGTAGTATCACATGTCACATCACATAACACCTGTAGTATCACATGTCACATCACATAACACCTGTAGTATCACATACCTGTAGTATAAAATGATCACTGTAGCACAAACTCAGGGCCCCTGTCAGTAAAACGATTGTTTGAGGTTCAGTTCATTAGTGCTTTTTCTTTTTAAGCCCTTCCTATCACGGTTGGGCTAGTCCCTTTAGCCTATTTGGCCTACCCCTGGACTGTAACATACATACATACATACATACATACATACATACATACCTCGCATTGACGCCATATCCGCCTCAACGCTTTCCCTCATCTTATCTAAAGCGTCGTATTTTTCTTTGAACTCTGGCGCACTGAGCTCGGCTTCATCCAACACCTTCTCCTCAGCAGCCACGAACTATCAGCAGGGGGGCGGGTGATTGGGAGGCTGTTTTAGTGCTGCCCTTTCAGTACAGTGCAGGGAACTGACAGGAGGGTGGTGCATGATTGGGAGGGAGATTAAGTGTTGCCCTTTAAGTACAGTGCAGGGAACTGACAGGAGGGTGGGTGGGTGGGAGGGAGATTAAGAGGTGCCCTTTCAGTACAGTGCAGGGAACTGACAGGAGGGTGGTGCATGATTGGGAGGGAGATCAAGTGGTGCCATTTCTTTGAACTCTGGCACACTGAGCTCGCCTTCGCCCAAAACCTTCTCCTCAGCCACGAACTATCAGGAGGGTGGTGCATGATTGGGAGGGTGATTTAGTGGCGCCGCTTCCTTGAACTCTGGCGCACTGAGCTCGGCTTAGTCCGATACCGTCTCCTCAGCAGCCACGACCTGACAGGAGGGTGGTGCATGATTAGGATGGTGATTTAGTGGCGCCACTTCCTTGAACTCTGGCACACTGAGCTCGGCTTAGTCCGATACCGTCTCCTCAGCAGCCACGACCTGACAGGAGGGTGGTGCATGATTGGGAGGGTGATTTAGTGGCGCCACTTCCTTGAACTCTGGCGCACTGAGCTCGGCTTAGTACGATACCGTCTCCTCAGCAGCCACGACCTGACAGGAGGGTGGTGCATGATTGGGAGGGTGATTTAGTGGTGCCGTTTCTTTGAACTCTGGTGCACTGAGCTTGGCTTCGCCCAAAACCTTCTCCTCAGCCACGACCTGACAGGAGGGTGGGTGAGTGGGAGGGAGATTAAGTGGTGCCATTTCCTTGAACTCTGGCGCACTGAGCTCGGATTAGTCCAATACCGTCTCCTCAGCAGCCAGGACCCTACAGGAGGGTGGTGCACGATTGGGAGGGTGATTTAGTGGTGCCGTTTCTTTGAACTCTGGCGCACTGAGCTCGGCTTAGTCCAATACCGTCTCCTCAGCAGCCACAACCTGACAGGAGGGTGGTGCATGATTGGGAGGGTGCTCTAGTGGTGCCGTTTCTTTGAACTCTGGCGCACTGAGCTCGGCTTAGTCCGATACCGTCTCCTCAGCAGCCACGACCTGACAGGAGGGTGGTGCATGATTGGGAGGGTGCTCTAGTGGTGCCGTTTCTTTGAACTCTGGTGCTCTGAGCTCGGCTTCATCCAAAACGTTCTCCTCAGCAGCCACGAACTATCAGAAGGGTGGTGCACGATTGGGAGGGTGATTTAGTGGTGCCGTTTCTTTGAACTCTGGCGCACTGAGCTTGGCGTACTCCAATACCTTCTCCACAGCAGCCACGACCTGACAGGAGGGTGGTGCACAATGAAAAGGGTGGTGCATGATTGGGCGGGTGAGTTAGTGGTGCCAATTCTTTGCAATGCAGATTATTACATTTATGAATTCTAGTGGTACACCAAATTGCTGAAACCAAGCGGGGTCGGGGGTTCGATTCCACCTACGGTCACCCTGAGCGTTTCAGGTCGTTGTCAACCGCGATGGCAGCTTGTCCAGTTGAGGTGGTAGACCGTTCTCTGCCCGCGTACGACGGGTTCCCTTAATACCACGCCCCACCAGGCGTTATCATTGCATTTATGAATTATCGCACACCACATAGGATATATGATGATTCACATACATCCTGCATCTATAACCCCCCCCCCCCCCCCTCCCCTGGGTTACATGGAGGCGTAACTTCTACTACTACTACTACTACTACTACTACCACTACTACTGCTACTGTTGCTACTACTACTACTACTACTACTACTACTACTACTACTACTACTACTACTACTGCTACTATTACTACTACGGTTACCACTCCTCCTCCTGTAACTACTACTGCTTCTACAAATACCACTGCCACCAACACATAGACTACTACTACTTTTACTTCTACTGCTACTACTTCTACTACTACGACGAATCCAACTACCACTCCTACAACTACTACTACTTCTACGAATACCACTACTACTACTAATGCTACTACTCCTACTCCTACTACTACGAACACCACTGCTACTACTGTAAGAACTACTACTGCTACTACTACTGCTACTACTACTTCTACTGCTGCTATAAGAACTACTACTCCTACTACTACTACGAATACCACTGCTACTACTGTAAGAACTACTAGTGGTACTACTGCTAGTACAATGTTTGTCACCCACCTCGTAGAATGTCTTGAGCATCGGGCCGTTGTTAGCGAACTGATTTCGTAAACTTGCCAAACACTTGATTCCGTAGTCTCCCTTCAAGAGGCAGCAGTGAGAAGATGGTTTAAATTCGAATTTGAATTTGAATGTGCAGGCACTTGATACTGTAGTCTCCCTTCAAGAGGCAGCAGAGAGAAGATGGTTTAAATTTGAATTTGAATTTGAATGTGAAGGCACTTGGTACCGTCGTCGCTCTTCAAGAGGCAGCAGTCAGAAGATGGTTCAAATTTGAATTTGAATTTGAATGTGCAGGCACTTGATACCATAGGCTCTCTTCAAATGGCAGCAGTGGGAGATGGTTTAAATTTGAATTCGAATTTGAATGTGCAGGCACTTGATACTGTAGTCTCCCTTCAAGAGGTAGCAGTGAGGATATGGTTCAAATTTGAATTTGAATGTGCAGGCACTTGATATCGTAGGCTCTCTTCAAGAGGCAGCAGTGAGAAGATGGTTCAAATTTGAATTTTAATTTGAATGTGCAGGCACTTGATACCATAGTCTCTCTTCAAGAGGCAGCAGTGAGAAGATTGTTAAATTTTGAATTTGAATTTGAATGTGCGGGCAGTTGACACTGTAGTCTCCCTTCAAGAGGCAGCAGTGAGAACGTGGTTAAAATTTGAATTTGAATTCGAATGTGCAGTTCCATTTGCCCTGGGACTTGGGCACCAAGTCTCCTGCCTCGAATAGATCCCTTCTCCTTGGGAGAGTGACTTCATCTTAGACAGCTTTGGCCATCACACTCATGCTTCTGCAGCCATCGCAAGCCAAAGCTTGTTACACACCATGCTGCGTGGCGTTCTCATGTATATATGCATCACCACCACCACCACCCCACCACCCCAACAACACTACCACACTCATGCTTCCGCAGCCGTGGCAAGCCAAAGTTTCTTACACATCATGTTGCGTGGCGTCCTCATGTGGGTCCTCAGCTTTGACAGCCAAGGTCCTGGGCTTTGACAGCCAAGGTCCTCAGCTTTGACAGCCAAGGTCCTCAGCTTTGACAGCCAAGGTCCTGGGCTTTGACAGCCAAGGTCCTGGGCTTTGACAGCCAAGGTCCTGGGCTTTGACAGCCAAGGTCCTGGGCTTTGACAGCCAAGGTCCTCAGCTTTGACAGCCAAGGTCCTCAGCTTTGACAGCCAAGGTCCTCAGCTTTGACAGCCAAGGTCCTGGGCTTTGACAGCCAAGGTCCTCAGCTTTGACAGCCAAGGTCCTGGGCTTTGACAGCCAAGGTCCTCAGCTTTGACAGCCAAGGTCCTGGGCTTTGACAGCCAAGGTCCTGGGCTTTGACAGCCAAGGTCCTCAGCTTTGACAGCCAAGGTCCTGGGCTTTGACAGCCAAGGTCCTCAGCTTTGACAGCCAAGGTCCTGGGCTTTGACAGCCAAGGTCCTGAGCTTTGACAGCCAAGGTCCTCAGCTTTGACAGCCAAGGTCCTGGGCTTTGACAGCCAAGGTCCTGGGCTTTGACAGCCAAGGTCCTGGGCTTTGACAGCCAAGGTCCTCATCTTTGACAGCCAAGGTCCTGGGCTTTGACAGCCAAGGTCCTCAGCTTTGACAGCCAAGGTCCTCAGCTTTGACAGCCAAGGTCCTCAGCTTTGACAGCCAAGGTCCTGGGCTTTGACAGCCAAGGTCCTCAGCTTTGACAGCCAAGGTCCTGAGCTCTTGAAGGAGGGCTGACCAGGGTATCTTCCAAGAGAGTACTAGTAGTATGTATGTATGTATGTATGTATGTATGTATGTATGTATGTATGTATGTATGAATGTATGTATGTAACAGTCCAGGTGTTGGCCAAACAGGCTAAAGGGACCTGCCTAACCGTGATAGGAAGGGCTTACAAATAAAAGGCATTGATGAACTGAATACCTTCTCCTTGGGAGAGAGAATTCAGCTTTTACAGCCAAGATCCTCAGCTCTTAAGGGGCAGTGGTGATTGTTCTTTTGGTCGAGGGGCGGTACCTCCCACCGCCCCTAAGTGCGCCTACTCTTTTGTAGGAGTGGCAACGCCATTCAAACTAAATCCTCAGTGCCGCTGGTTTGTGTACGGAGACCCATCTCCTAAGGTGAAAAACCTTTAACAACTAAAACAAAGGAGGGCTGACCAGGGTCTCCTCCAAGAGGGCACTAGTAGGATGCAATCTACTTAGGTACCAAGGCTTCTCCTACTGACAGACCAAGTCCATGAGGTATTGTTGGGGGGTGCGCTTAGCTTGACCTAGGGTCAAGTGTGCTTGGGGCATGATTAGGTCCTTGCACAGCTGGGTGTTGAAATTCCCAGCTGTGTTGTTGGTGGAGCCCCCTTTTCTGGGGGGTGGGAGCCCCCAGGGTTACCCCTTTGTCCATTTGACGGACGGACGGATCGACCGACGGACCGACCGACCAAAAAATTGAAGCCTGACACGTCAGCCAACCGTCTCATAACTAACTGGCTTCGGTCAGCCCCATCGTTGCCACCTTTCGTTCCGTTTCCAACACACTCCGCCAATTTTCCGCGTTGCAAGCGATGCTGCATAGGACTTGTACCTGCATTGCGAGCATGAGCTAAGCGTTCACTCCCCAAGGCCAATCACTCAAGGTGCATGAGTGATATCAGAAGCCTGGTGTTATCCACACCCGGGTTCGTACAAGTGTTATTACTCCTGAACACTTAAGTAATGACTGTAACCTAAGTGCTGTAATAAAGGGGCGAGCACACTAACGGGGGGCAGCAAAAGTGTAACACCCTACCAGGGTACTACATTTTATCAAATTGGTCAGCGCTTAAAGCGCACAAACGTCAAAATGGCCAGCGCTTTGTGGTGCAAAAAGCTCAAAAAGGCCGTATGCACTTTTTAGTACCCTGCACCCTACAGTACATGGAGACGTAACGCGTTTAAATACAGCGGCTCGGCCGGTCAGTCACCTATTTAAAGAAGAAGAAAAGACACCTGAAGGGGCGTCGTGTCTAAAACAAAGACAACGCCTGGAGGGGCGTGGTGTCTAAAGAAAAAAAGATAACGCCTGGAGGGGCGTGGTGTCCCTCAAAAAAAAATGATACCGCCAGGAGGGGCGTGGTGTCTCTAAAAAACAACATAACGCCTGGGGGGGGGTGGTGACTGGAAAAAAAAGATAAAGCCTGGAGGGGCGAGGTGTCTCTCAAAAAATAAATTAAAAGATAGCGCCTGGAGAGGCGTGGTGTCTCTTTCAAAATACGTCTTGCAAGACTGTCTGTCTGCCACCTGTGTATTGAAATTGTTACATCCGTGTAATACAGTTACTCACAGGACATGATGTTAAAGACACCACAGCGTAAGACGGAGCTAGCTATAGTCACCGTTAAAATTTGGAACCATTTCTCGATTTGTGCGTGTTATCCTTAATACTTGTGTATTCAGTCCTGAGAAATGAGATAAACACTTCAGGTACATGTAAATGTAATCAAGGTAATGGTAACGCCTGATGGGGCGTGGTGTTCAGGGAGCCCGTCGTACGCGGTTGGGAGAAAATGTAAATGTAATCAACCTACTTCAGTGTTTCTCTTGCCTCTTGCCTCGTAGATAGCGTCTATAATTTGAAGTAAGAGTATTAGGGCAGTTTAACCGGTAGGTTTTATTGTTACTCCCTTTGGGAGTCTTAAAGAAAGATGCTACGTGTTTCCAATGCATTGATATAGTTCTCGTACCTTTTGCCTTATGGATCAACATGTGCATGTATACGAGCATACCTGAATACCATGTAAAGGAGCATACCTGAATACCATGTAAAGGAGCATACCTGAATACCATGTAAATGAGCAAACCTGAAGACCATGTAAAGGAGCATACCTGAATACCATGTAAAGGAGCATACCTGAATACCGTACCATGTAAATGAGCATACCTGAATACCATGTAAATGAGCATACCTGAATACCATGTATACGAGCATACCTGAATACCGTACCATGTAAATGAGCATACCTGAATACCATGTAAATGAGCATACCTGAATACCATGTGTACGAGCATACCTGAATACCATGTATACGAGCATACCTGAATACCATGTAAATGAGCATACCTGAGTACCAGCATCCTCAAATATGGCCATCTGAAAGCAGTTGGAAAAGTTGGAAAAGCAGTTGGAAAAGTGGGCCATGTGATAAGATGGTGGACGTTTTTTGTTTTCAAATCTGAAAGTGGATTTTTTCTAGCTTTATGCTTTTTGGCCTCCTCCAGGGACAGCGTTTCAGTGTTTTTGATAGCTTTTTAAAGCTTTTTGTGGCTTTTTAGCAAGGGGGAGGGGGGGAGGGAAAGACACCATCCCAAAAAAGTGTGAAGGCACCCTTCTGCAGACCCTCCTCCCCCCCGGAACCGGAACCCACTGTACAGCTACTATCTCAGCCACCACTTAGTGTCATGGTGTCTAATTATGCTCATTTACAGGGGTTTTAAAGGCCTATACATTGAGGTTGGTCTTGAGACCATTGGGAATGTTTGGAGCACATGATATATTGATATTGTCACCATCAATGTTACATTGTTTGGTGGGGCTTGGGGGCCAGTCAGTCAGACAGTCATAAAAGTCAGTCAAAAAAGAAGAAGCAGTGTATCGCAAACAATCGGTTTACCAACAGGGGCCCTGAGTTTTTGCTAAAGTGATCAATTAATTCTACAATACCCTCCGGCTTACGCTGTGGTGTCCTTAACATTACGTCCTGTGAGTAACTGAACTACACGGATGTGACAATTTCAATTTCAATTCTGCCCTCACCCCCTGCTTCTTCACCCATGATCATTTAATTCTACAATAACCTCACTCCCCCGCTTCTTCACCCATGATCATTTAATTCTACAATAACCTCACTCCCCCGCTTCTTCACCCATGATCATTTAATTCTTACAATAACCTCATTCATGATCATTTAATTCTACAACCTCACTCCCCCGCTTCTTCACCCATGATCATTTAATTCTACAAAACCTCACTCCCCCGCTTCTTCACCCATGATCATTTAATTCTACAATAACCTCACTCCCCCGCTTCTTCACCCATGATCATTTAATTCTACAATAACCTCACTCCCCCGCTTCTTCACCCATGATCATTTAATTCTACAATAACCTCACTCCCCCGCTTCTTCACCCATGATCATTTAATTCTACAATAACCTCACTCCCCCGCTTCTTCACCCATGATCATTTAATTCTACAATAACCTCACTCCCCCGCTTCTTCACCCATGATCATTTAATTCTACAATAACCTCACTCCCCGCTTCTTCACCCATGATCATTTATTTCTACAATAACCTCACTCCCCCGCTTCTTCACCATGATCATTTAATTCTACAATAACCTCACTCCCCCGCTTCTTCACCCATGATCATTTAATTCTACAATAACCTCACTCCCCGCTTCTTCACCCATGATCATTTAATTCTACAATAACCTCACTCCCCCGCTCTTCACCCATGATCATTTAATTCTACAATAACCTCACTCCCCCGCTTCTTCACCCATGACCTCATAAACCCATGATCAATTCTACAATAACCTCACTCCCCCGCTTCTTCACCCATGATCATTTAATTCTACAATAACCTCACTCCCCCGCTTCTTCACCCATGATCATTTAATTCTACAATAACCTCACTCCCCGCTTCTTCACCCATGATCATTTAATTCTACAATAACCTCACTCCCCCGCTTCTTCACCCATGATCATTTAATTCTACAATAACCTCACTCCCCCGCTTCTTCACCCATGATCATTTAATTCTACAATAACCTCACTCCCCCTGCTTCTTCACCCATGATCATTTAATTCTACAATAACCTCACTCCCCCGCTTCTTCACCCATGATCATTTAATTCTACAATAACCTCACTCCCCCGCTTCTTCACCCATGATCATTTAATTCTACAATAACCTCACTCCCCCGCTTCTTCACCCATGATCATTTAATTCTACAATAACCTCACTCCCCCGCTTCTTCACCCATGATCATTTAATTCTACAATAACCTCACTCCCCCGCTTCTTCACCCATGATCATTTTAATTTCTACAATAACCTCACTCCCCCGCTTCTTCACCCATGATCATTTAATTCTACAATAACCTCACTCCCCCGCTTCTTCACCCATGATCATTTAATTCTACAATAACCTCACTCCCCGCTTCTTCACCCATGATCATTTAATTCTACAATAACCTCACTCCCCCGCTTCTTCACCCATGATCATTTAATTCTACAATACCCTCACTCCCCCGCTTCTTCACCCATGATCATTTAATTCTACAATAACCTCACTCCCCCGCTTCTTCACCCATGATCATTTGATTCTACAATAACCTCACTCCCCCCGCTTCTTCACCCATGATCATTTAATTCTACAATAACCTCACTCCCCCGCTTCTTCACCCATGATCATTTAATTCTACAATAACCTCACTCCCCCGCTTCTTCACCCATGATCATTTAATTCTACAATAACCTCACTCCCCCGCTTCTTCACCCATGATCATTTAATTCTACAATAACCTCACTCCCCCGCTTCTTCACCCATGATCATTTAATTCTACAATAACCTCACTCCCCCGCTTCTTCACCCATGATCATTTAATTCTACAATAACCTCACTCCCCCGCTTCTTCACCCATGATCATTTAATTCTACAATAACCTCACTCCCCCGCTTCTTCACCCATGATCATTTAATTCTACAATAACCTCACTCCCCCGCTTCTTCACCCATGATCATTTGATTCTACAATAACCTCACTCCCCCGCTTCTTCACCCATGATCATTTAATTCTACAATAACCTCACTCCCCCGCTTCTTCACCCATGATCATTTAATTCTACAATAACCTCACTCCCCCGCTTCTTCACCCATGATCATTTAATTCTACAATAACCTCACTCCCCCTGCTTCTTCACCCATGATCATTTAATTCTACAATAACCTCACTCCCCCGCTTCTTCACCCATGATCATTTAATTCTACAATAACCTCACTCCCCCGCTTCTTCACCCATGATCATTTAATTCTACAATAACCTCACTCCCCCGCTTCTTCACCCATGATCATTTTAATTCTACAATAAACCTCAACTCCCCCGCTTCTTCACCCATGATCATTTATTCTACAATAACCTCACTCCCCCGCTTCTTCACCCATGATCATTTAATTCTACCAATAACCTCAATCCCCCGCTTCTTCACCCATGATCATTTAATTCTACAATAACCTCACTCCCCCGCTTCTTCACCCATGATCATTTAATTCTACAATAACCTCACTCCCCCGCTTCTTCACCCATGATCATTTAATTCTACAATAACCTCACTCCCCCGCTTCTTCACCCATGATCATTTAATTCTACAATAACCTCACTCCCCCGCTTCTTCACCCATGATCATTTAATTCTACAATAACCTCACTCCCCCGCTTCTTCACCCATGATCATTTAATTCTACAATAACCTCACTCCCCCGCTTCTTCACCCATGATCATTTAATTCTACAATAACCTCACTCCCCCGCTTCTTCACCCATGATCATTTAATTCTACAATAACCTCACTCCCCCGCTTCTTCACCCATGATCATTTAATTCTACAATAACCTCACTCCCCCGCTTCTTCACCATGATCATTTGAATCTACAATAACCTCACTCCCCCGCTTCTTCACCCATGATCATTTAATTCTACAATAACCTCACTCCCCCTGCTTCTTCTCCATGATCATTTAATTCTACAATAACCTCACTCCCCCGCTTCTTCACCCATGATCATTTAATTCTACAATAACCTCACTCCCCCGCTTCTTCACCCATGATCATTTAATTCTACAATAACCTCACTCCCCCGCTTCTTCACCCATGATCATTTAATTCTACAATAACCTCAACTCCCCGCTTCTTCACCCATGATCATTTAATTCTACAATAACCTCCACTCCCCCGCTTCTTCACCCATGATCATTTAATTATACAAATAACCTCACTCCCCCGCTTCTTCACCCATGATCATTTAATTCTACAATAACCTCATCCTCCCCCGCTTCTTCACCCATGATCATTTAATTCTACAATAACCTCACTCCCCCGCTTCTTCACCCATGATCATTTAATTCTACAATAACCTCACTCCCCGCTTCTTCACCCATGATCATTTAATTCTACAATAACCTCACTTCCCCCGCTTCTTCACCCATGATCAGTTTAATTCTACAATAACCCTCACTCCCCCGCTTCTTCACCCATGATCATTTAATTCTACAATAACCCCTCACTCCCCCGCTTCTTCACCCATGATCATTTAATTCTACAATAACCTCACTCCCCCGCTTCTTCACCATGATCATTTTAATTCTACAATAACCTCACTCCCCCGCTTCTTCACACCATGATCATTTAATTCTACAATAACCTCACTCCCCCGCTTCTTCACCCATGATCATTTAATCTACAATAACCTCACTCCCCCGCTTCTTCACCCATGATCATTTAATTCTACAATAACCTCTCCCCGCTTCTTCACCCATGATCATTTAATTCTACAATAACCTCACTCCCCCGCTTCTTCACCCATGATCATTTAATTCTACAGATAACCTCACTCCCCCGCTTCTTCACCCATGATCATTTAATTCTCTACAACCCTCACTCCCCCGCTTCTTCCCATGATCTCTACAATAACCTCACTCCCCGCTTCTTCACCCATGATCATTTAATTCTACAATAAACCTCACTCCCCCGCTTCTTCACCCATGATCATTTAATTCTACAATAACCTCACTCCCCGCTTCTTCACCCATGATCATTAATTCTACAATAACC
The DNA here is from genome assembly GCA_022414725.1 of Microglena sp. YARC. NCBI lineage: Eukaryota > Viridiplantae > Chlorophyta > Chlorophyceae > Chlamydomonadales > Chlamydomonadaceae > Microglena > Microglena sp. YARC. The sequence continues at coordinate 37,390,392 of CM039466.1, forward strand.
TCACTCCCCCGCTTCTTCACCCATGATCATTTAATTCTACAATAACCTCACTCCCCCGCTTCTTCGCCCATGATCATTTAATTCTACAATAACCTTCACTCCCCCGCTTCTTCACCCATGATCATTTAATTCTACAATAACCTCACTCCCCGCTTCTTCACCCATGATCATTTAATTCTACAATAACCTCACTCCCCCCTTCTTCACCCATGATCATTTAATTCTACAATAACCTCACATCCCCCGCTTCTTCACCCATGATCATTTGATTCTACAATAACCTCACTCCCCCGCTTCTTCACCCATGATCAATTTAATTCTACATACCCTCACTCCCCCGCTTCTTCACCCATGATCATTTAATTCTACAATAACCTCACTCCCCGCTTCTTCACCATGATCATTTAATTCTACAATAACCTCACTCCCCCGCTTCTTCACCCATGATCATTTAGATTCTACAATAACCTCACTCCCCCGCTTCTTCACCCATGATCAATTTAATTCTACAATAACCTCACTCCCCCGCTTCTTTCACCCATGATCATTTAATTCTACAATAACCTCACTCCCCCGCTTCTTCACCCATGATCATTTAATTCTTACAATAACCTCACTCCCCCGCTTCTTCACCATGATCATTTAATTCTACAATAACCTCACTCCCCCGCTTCTTCACCCATGATCATTTAATTCTACAATAACCTCACTCCCCCGCTTCTTCACCCATGATCATTTAATTCTACAATACCTCATCCCCCGCTTCTTTCACCCATGATCATTTAATTATACAATAACCTCACTCCCCCGCTTCTTCACCATGATCATTTAATTCTAACAATAACCTCACTCCCCCGCTGTCTTCATGGATCATTTAATTCTACAATAACCTCACTCCCCCGCTCTTCACCCATGATCATAATGTCTACAATAAACCTCACTCCCACGCTTCTTCACCCATGATCATTTAATTATACAATAACCTCACTCCCCCGCTTCTTCACCCATGATCATTTAATTCTACAATAACCTCACTCCCCCGCTTCTTCACCCATGATCATTTAATTCTACAATAACCTCACTCCCCCGCTGGTCACGATTTCAATGATCATTTAATTCTACAATAACCTCACTCCCCCGCTTCTTCACCCATGATCATTTAATATCTACAATAACCTCACTCCCCCGCGGTTCTTCACCAGATCATTTAATTCTACAATAACACTCCCCCGCTTCTGTCACCCATGATCATTTAATTCTACAATAACCTCACTCCCCCGAGTTATCTTCACCCATGATTCATTTTAATTCTACAATAACTCACCCCCTGCTTCTTTTTGATCATTTGATTTACAATAAACCTCACCCCCGCTCTTTCACCCATGATCATTTAATTCTACAATAACCCCACTCCCGCTTCTTCACCCATGATCATTTAATTCTACAATAACCTCACTCCCCGCTTCTTCACCCATGATCATTTTGAATTCTACAATAACCTCATCCCCTGCTTCTTCACCCATGATCATTTAATTCTACAATAACCTCACTCCCCTGCTTCTTCACCCATGATCATTTAATTCTACAATAACCTCACTCCCCCGCTTCTTCACCCATGATCATTTAATTCTACAATAACTCTCACTCCCCCGCTTCTTCACGCCATGATCATTTTAATTCTACAATACTCACTCCCACTCTCTCCCGCTTCTTCACCCATGATCATTTAATTCTACAATAACCTCACCTCCCCCGCTTCTTCACCCATGATCATTTAATTTACAATAACCTCACTCCCCCACTTTCTTCACCCATGATCATTTAATTCTACAATAACCATCACTCCCCCGCTTCTTCACCCATGATCATGTTTCTACAATAAAACCCATGATCATTTAATTGCACTGCGCGCCCGCTTCGTCACCCATGATCATTTAATTCTACCCCCCTTGCTTCTTACTCCCATGCATCATTTATTCATACAAGAACCTCACTCCCCCCTTCTTCCACCCATGATCATTAATCTAAATCACTCCCAGCTTCTTCACCCATGATCAATTTAATTCTACAATAACGCTCCCCCTCTTCTTTCACCCAATTAATGATCATTTAATTCTAACAATACCCTCACTCCCCCGGCTCTTCCACGGCCTATTGAATCTTCAAGACCTCACCCCCCTGCTCTTGAATCATTTAATTCTACAATAACCTCACCCCCCGCCTTCTTCACCCCAAATGATCATTTTATTCTACAATAACCTCACCTCCCCCCGCCTTCTTCACCCCCATGATCATTAATTTCTACAATAACCTCACTCCCCGCTTCTTCACCCATGATCATTGTTAATTATACAATAACCTCACTCCCCCGCTTCTTCCACCCATGATCATTTAATTCTACAATAACCTCACTCCCCCGCTCTCTTCACGCCGATGAATCATTAATTCTACTAATACCCTCCCCCCGATTCCTTCTCACCAATCATAGCATCATTTAATTCTACAATAACCTCACTCCCCCCGCTCTTCAGCCCATGATCATTTGTAATTTACAATAACCTCAGCTTCCCGCTTCTACACCAGATCAATATTATTCTAACAATAACCTCACTCCCGAGCCCTTCTTCACCCATGATCATTTAATTCTACAATAAACCTCACTGCCCCCGCTTCTTCACCATGATCATTTAATTCTACAATAACCTCACTACCTCAGGGCCGCTTCTTCACCCCATGATCATTTAATTCTACAATAACTCACCTTACCCCCCACTCTTATCCGATACGCCTCACCCATGGATCATTTAATTCTACAATAACCTCACTCCCCGCTTCTTCACCCATGATCATGAAATTGTACCAATAAACCTCACTGCTCCCCTCTACTTCACCATGATGATCATTTAATTCTAAACACAATAACCTCACTCCCCCGCCCTGAGCCGCCTATATATATTACAAAGAACTCACTCACCAGCCTCTCCCCCATGATCATTTAATTCTTAGCAATAAGCCGTCACCTCCCCTTCTCACCTCATGATGCAATTGAATATCCACGAAGGTAACCACAAGCTTCTCACGAGCATGTATATTTAATTCTCAAATCCATATAACTCACCCCGGCAATACCTGTAATATGACGACTTTGAGTTACTCCTTTCCCTTGTACCTTGCATGGCTGGTTTTGAACTACGCCTGACCACCACACACACCCGCTCTGGCACTGAATACCTAGCCATACAACATCTGTATGTTGTCTTCTGTTTAGCGGTTTTGCGCTATTGAGCACCGTGTACATTGCCCCATTCTCAATCCCTACGACCTAACCGCTATGCTGTTTGCACTATGCCTGTGTGTCCGCCCTGTGATTAATCTACAATCTGTGTACCATAAAAAGTTGTCTGTCTTCTGGTCCTGTCTGCTGTATTGGGTTGTTTGCCTATTGAAGAACACCACGATTTGCCCCATCTCGCATTCCCCATGGTACTCAGCCCCTGCATGCGTGTGACATGCGCTGTGTGCTCTACCCTGTGTAAAAATGCTACCGATCTGTGCACCATACACCTGTAACTCGCCACACAACCTATCTATCTTCCTGATGCTGTCTGGTATTGGTTTTGCCCATTGAAGACACACATGTGCCCCCTTTGCGAATTCCTCATTCCAAGACTCTAAGCCTGCATCTTTAACATATGTCCTTGTGCTCTGACACTGTGTATAATGCTAAACATCTCTGACATGCACCTTGTATGTATGTATGTATGTATGTCCGGTCTCAACACACACACACCACACACTCTGGTGACTATAGTCCTGGTGGTTCTGCCCCTGTGTAACATGTTACCATCTGGCACCAACACCTTGTCTGTCTTTCCTGGTTTTGTCTGTCTGTCTGCTGTCTGTCTGTCTGTCTGTAATGGTTTTGCCCTACTTGACAACACCACATCTTGGCCCCATTTCCTCATTCTCCGGCCATGACCTCCTACCAGCATGCTGTTAAACTCTATTCCTGCGTTGCTCCATCTGACCACTCGTGTATAATCTTAAGACCCATTATTTGGTGCACATAGCATCCTTTGTCTGTCCTGTCCTGTCATGTCTTCTGTATGATATTGGGTCTGCCCACTTTGAAACACCACATTCTGCCTCCATTCCCTCATATATCCTTACGACCCCACCTGCAATGCTGTGACTAGTCCGTGTGATCGCTTCTGACCTCGTTAACACATGCTACCATCTTGCACATACACCTAGTCTGTCCTGTCCTGTCTGTCTTCTGTAGTCACACACAGAGCTACACACACAACTATTGAAAGCACCACATTTGCGCCCATTTCTCTCATTCCCAATGACCTCTCTACCGCAGCAATGCTGTTAACTTTGTTCCTTTGCTGCTCTGACACTGTGATATACATGCTAACGGAACCATGGACACACTTTTATGTATGCTTCTGTAGAAGCCGGTCTTCCTAGCTCGCATGGCGTTGACTATGTCCTTCTGTTTCCTGGCCCTGTGTAACATGACTAACCCATCTGTGCACCATATCACCGTTGTCTTCATGTCTGTCTGTGCTGACTTCTGTCTGTCTGTCGTCTGTATTGGACGTTTGTTGCCCTATTGAAAACACCAATCTTTGCCCGAATTTCCGCGCATTACCCCATTGACCCCTCAGACGCCGTGCATACTGTTTGACCTATGTCTGTATGGCTCTGACACTGATGTACACATGCTCCCACCTAGTATTGTTTGCCCATCACCTAGTATGTATGACACCACGCTGATGTCGGATCTCCTACCCGCTGCTGTTGACTAGTCCTGTGTGTTCTCCCCTGTGAACATAACTACCATCTGTGCAAACATTACACCTTGTCTGTCTGTCTGTCTGCTGTCTGTCTGTCTGTCTGCTGTATTGTTTTGCGCCTATTGAAACACCACATTTGCCCCATTCCCCATTCCCTATGACCTCCCACCTGCATGCTTTGACTATGTCCTGTGTGTTCTGCCCCTGTTAACATGCTACCATTTGTGCAACCAGTACACCTTGTCTGTCTGTCTGTCTGTCTGGTCTGTCTTCTGTCTGTCTGTTATTGCCGGTTTTGCCCTATTTAAAACACCCACATTTGCCCATTCCTTCATCCCCATGACCTCCTTCCGCATGCTGTAACTATTCCGTTCTCTGACACTGTGTATAATGCTAACACTCTGCACATGCTACCTTGTATGTATGTATTAAGCCGGTCTCCTACCCGTCATGCTTACATTCCTGTGTGTTCTGCCCCGTGCTAACATGTTACCATCTGTGCACCATACACCTTGTCTGTCTGTCTGTTTGTCTGTCTGTCTGTCGTCTTCTGCCTGCCTGTCTGTCTTCTGTATTAGTTTTGCCCTATTGAAACCACCACATTCCCCATCCTCATCCCCATACCTCCTACCTGCATGCGTTAAACTATGTCCTGATTGTGCTATGACACGTATAGCATAGCTAACAATCCTCTCGGG
>CM039466.1:37396891-37414391 GCA_022414725.1 Microglena sp. YARC
ATAGCGTCTCGCCGTAAGAGTCTCTTTCAGCCGGACCCACGACTTGCCTGTGTGCCCCCCCCACACACCCAACCCACACGCCTCTCCCCCCAAAAGTCTCTTTTTTCCAGCGGTCCCAAGACCATGCACCCCTGAGCACACCCACACACCCCACACCCACACCCCACCGGCCACTCCCCCCTATAGCAGTCTGCTTTCCAGCCGGACCACGGACCTGGCACCCCTTCCCCCCCCCACACCCCCACACCCACACGCCTCTCCCCCCAACGAGTCTTTTCCCAGCGACCCAAGACCTTGCACCCCTCCCCCCACACACCCACACCCACACCCGACACACCCGACTACCCACACGTCCTCTCCCCCCTAAGGTCTCTTTCCAGCCGGAGCCACGACCGTGGCAACCTCACACCCAGCCCACCCCCTCCCCACCAAATCGGTGAGTCTCTTCCCAGCCGAGCCTAGACCCTCGGCACCCCCCCCCCCCCACACATCCACACCCACACTCGCCTGCTCCTCCCTGACATCTCTATCCCGCCGGACCCACGACCTGGCGACCCACGCTCCCCCCCTACACACCCACACCCACTGGCTCTTCTCCCCCCTAAGAGTCTCTTCCCAGCGGACCCACGACTGGCACCCCTCACACCCACCACAACAATCACACGCCCTCCCCCCTAAGAGTCTCTTTCCAGCCGGACCCCACGACCTGGCACCCCCCCGCACAACACCCACACACGCCTCTCCCCCAAGAGTCTTTCCAGCCGGACCCAAGACCTGCACCCCTCACAGGACCCACACCCAACACACACACCCACACGCCTCTCCCTCCCTAAGAGTCTCTTTCCGCGGACCCACGACCTGGCAACCCCACTCCCCCCCACACACCCACACCACTCTCTCCCCCCAAGAGTCTTTTTCCCAGCGGACCCAGACCTGACCCCTCACACCCACACACACGCCACACCACACACCCTTCCCCTTAAGAGTCTCTTCCAGCCGGACCCACGACCTGGCCCCCTCCCCCCACACACCCACACCACACGCCCTCCCCCCAAGAGTCTTTTCCCCAGCCGGACCCAAACCGGCACTCCCTCCCCCACACACCCACACCCAACCCCACATCACCACACCCACACGCTCTCCCCCTAAGAGTCTCTTTCCAGAGGACCGAACGACCTGGCACCCCTCACACCCACACCCCTCCCCACAAGGAGTCTCTTCCCGCCGACAAGACCTGGCACCCACCCCCCACAGCTACCCACACCCAGCACGCCTCTCCCCCCTAAGAGTCTTTTCGCAGCCGTGACCCACGACCTGGCATACCCCTCCCCCCCACACACCACACCACACATGCCTCTCCCCCTCCTAAGAGTCTCTTCCAGCGGACGCCACGACCTGGCACCCCTCACACCCAACACAACAACCAATCACCACGCCTCTCCCCCTAAGAGTCCTTTTCCAGCCGGAAAAAAACCCCCCCACGACCTGGCACCGCCCTCCCCCCACATCACCCACACCACACCCTTCTCCCCCTCAAGAGTCTTTTTCTCCAGCTCGGTGACCCAAGACCTGGCCCCCTCCCCCTCCCCAACATCCACATGCTCTCCCTAAGATCTTTCCCCGGCGGGACCCAGACCTACGCACCCCTCCCCCCCTCCCCCCCAACGCCTCTCCCCCCAAGAGTCTTTTCCCAGCCGGCCCAAGACCTGGCACCTCACACTCGACACACCCACACACCCACACCCACACGCCTCTCCCCTAAGAGTCTCTTTCCAGCCGGACCCACGACCTGGCACCCCTCCCCCCACACACCAATCCCACACGCTCTTCCCCAAGAGTCCTTTTCCCCAGCCGGGACCCAAGACCGGCACCCCTCACATTGGCCCACACACTCAGACACCCACACCACACACCTCTCCGCCCCTAAAGAGTCTCTTCCAAGCCGGACCCGACCTGGCACCCTCCCACCAAACACCCACACCCAAATCGCCTCTCCCCCAAGAGTTTTCCCACAGCCGGTTACCCAAGACCTGGCCTCCCTCACACCACACACCCACACCCACCCCACGCCTCTCCCCCCAAGAGTCCTCTTTTCAGAGAACCGGACACGGACCTGGCACCCCTCCCCCCCATACACCCACACCCACACGCCTCTCCCCCAAGAGTCTTTTCAGGGCCCAAGACTGGCACCCTCACCAATCCCACAACCACACCAGACCGCTCTCCCCTACCAGCTCTCTTTCAGCCGCACCCACGCACTCTGACTCCCACACACCACACCCACACGCCTCTCCCAGAGTCTTTCCCACCAGACCAAGACCTGGCACCCCTCACACCCCAACACCTCACACCTCACACCCACACGCCTCTCCCCTAAAGAGTCCTCTTTCCAGCCGGACCCACGACCTGGCACTCCTCCCCACAACACCCCACACCCACACGTCTCCCGCCCAGTCCCTTTTCTTAGCCGACCCAAGACCTGGCCCCCTCCCCCCTCCCCCACATCCACACGCCTCTCCCCTAAGAGTCCTTTCCCCGGCCGACCCAAGACCTTAGAACCCTCCCCCCTCCCCCCCACAATTCGCCTCTCCCCCAAGAGTTTTTTCCCAGTCCCGGACCCAAGACCTGGCAGCCCCCTCACACTCACAACATCCCACCACACCCACAACACAGCACTCCCCTAGATCCTTCCAGCCGGACCCACGACCTGGCACTCTCCCCACACACCCACCACCCACAACGCGCTCTCCCCCAGGTCTTTTCCCAGCCGGACCCAAGACCTGGACCCCTCACACCACACACCACACACCACACCCACAAACGCCTCTCCCCCTAAGAGTCTCTTTCAGCCGGACCACGACCTGGCACCTCTCCCCCCACAGCCCCACCCACACGCGTCTCTCCCCCAAGAGGTCCTTTTCCCAGCCGGACCCAAGACCTGGCACCCCTCACACCCACACACCCACACCCACACCCACACGCCTCTCCCCCCTAAGAGTCTCTTTCCAGCCGGACCCACGACCTGGCATCCCCCCCCACACACCACACCCAACGCCTCTCCCCCCAGAGAGTCTTTTCCCAGCCGGACCCAAGACCTGGCACCCTCACACCCACAACCACACCGCACGACCCATCACGCCTTTCCCCTATAGAGTCTCTTTCCACGACCCACGACCTGCACCCCTCACACCTCACACCCCTCCCACAGGATCTCTTCTTCCCAGCCGGACCAAGACTGGCACCCCACCCCCCCACCACCAACCCAATCGCTCTCCCCCCCTTAAGAGTCTTTCTCCAGCAAGGACCCACGACTGGCAGCCCCTCCGCCTCCACACACCGCCACACCCACACGCCTTCCCCCAAGAGAGTCTCTTCCCAGCCGACCGACGACCTGGCACCCTCACATCCCACACAACACAATCACACGCCTCTCCCCCTAAGAGTTTTTCCAGCCCGGACCGACGACCTGGCAACCCTCCCCCTCCACACACCACACCACACCCTTCCACAAGGAGTCGTCTCCCTGGACCCACGACCTGGCACCCCTCCCCCCCCCCACACACACACCACACCCCTCCCCCCACCCAAGGAGTCCTTCCTAGCTGACCCAAGACCTGGCACCCCTCCCCCCACACACCCACAACCCCTCCCCACAAGGAGTCCTTTTCCAGCTGGGACCCATGACCTGGCAACCCTCCCCCCCACACACCACACCACACGCGCTCTCCCCCCTAAGAGTCCTTTTTCCAGCGGACCACGACTGGCACTCCTTCCCGCCCCCACACACACATCCCACAACGCCCCTCCCCCCTGATAGAGTCTTTTCCCAACCGGACCCACGACCTGGCACCCCCACCACACACCCACACGCCACACCCCTCCCCACAAGGAGTCTCTTCCCAGCTGGACCCACGACTGGCACCCACGCCCCCCACAAGCCCATCACCCACACCGTGGCGTCCCCCAAGGAGTCTCTTCCTAGCTGGACGCACACCTGGCACGCTCACCCCCCACACACCACCCCACACCCTCCCTACTAGGGAGGTCTTTCCAGCCGGACTCAAGACCTGCACCTAGTGCTAACGGCTAGAACTACGTAGCTTGAGGAATCTGGCGGGGATGAATTCGAGTCGTGTCCATCTGCCACCCATGGGACTCCACCTCTATCTGGTCATGCTTCGGGCCCAAATTCCCACAAACACACAACAAACACACACCACGATATCACTGCACACATAAACCACATGCACACACACATGCCCCCCCCCCTAGGAGTCTCTTTTCCCAGCCTACCCAGACCCTGGCACCCAGCGCTTAGTAGCTAAGCGGCTAGACTACGTAGCTGAGGAATCTGGCGGGGATGATTCAAGTCGTGTCACACTGCCACCCATGGACTTCACCTCTACTGGTCACACTTCAGGCCCCAATTCCCTACTGGTGTGTATGTTTATCATTGCATGTTATTCGCTACAGGTGTGTAAGTATCATTGTCATTTATTCGCTACAGGTGTGTATGTAATATCCTACATTAACATTGATTGTATTTGCAATTACATTGCATTGCATCACATCAGCAGAACATCGCACTGCATCACATCAGACCCCCATTACAATACATTCACATCAATAAGTCCACATCACATCACAACAATTTGCAGTTACAATACATTACATACATTACAAGACATTACGATACATCACATCAAATAAATTCACATTCACATCTCAGTGAATAACATTTAATTACAATTTTGCAATCAGCATCACATACAACAATCACAATAAATAACAATTATAATACATCACATCAAACTTAATGTCACATCACAGTCACAGTAATTTTGCATTGCAATAACATTACGATAATTACACTATCATTATCAATACAATACATTAAATATCATTGCAAAATATCATTACAATACATTACAAATACATTATCAATACACTAAATATCATTACAATACATTACAAATACATTACATTACAACACATTACAAATACATTACAATACTTCAATACTTTACATCAAATAAAGACTCAATCGCAATATTTGTATTCAATCCAATTACAATTCATGAGCACCTAGGATTCTCGGTTTCGGCGGACGGGTTCAATGGTTATCATTCCTTGGACTGAAGAAGTGCTGGTTTCGGACATCCTACGGGCACTATAGTTGTCGCGTCGCTGTCAAATGCCATCGGTAGCACTGCCAGGTAAGCTAGCAGCCCGGTTCTCCTGCGCCGTAAAGACAGGCTCCCTTAATAATACCATGGCCCCACAGGCCGTAAATAACGGGCTGTTGGGCGTCGTGGTGAGTGCGGGCTGGGGTCGCAGGGTGGGGCGGCGCGGGCTAATACACGCCCCACACGCACTACGGCGCTCAAGGTCCTATATCAGTTCCCCCTTGAACTCGCAACGTCTGAGAAAAGTTCCTATCTTACACCAATGGCTATGACCCTGCTTGCGTAGTAACCTCTCTTAGGCATCCCCCCCCCCCCCCCCCCCCACCCCCCCAACACCCCAACCACCCACATCCACCCACACACTCAAACCCCACCCGTAGGCCTCTTAGCACTGTCACCGGCCCATCGATGGGTGGGCTTCTCACCCATAGGCACAAAGAACGAATAAACGTAGCCGGTGCCCAGTCCCTTAATACCGCTCCTACGCCCCACCAACAGGCCTTTATCATTACTGAGCATCCTCTTTTTCAGGCAGGTTAAGTAAAGATAACGCCTGGTGGGGCGTGGTTGTTAAGGGAGCCCCGTCGTATGGCGGGTGGGGAGCGGTCTCCTACCTCAACTGGACAAGCTACCATCGCGGTAGACGACGACCTGCAACGCCAAAGCGTTAGCAATCCTAAGCACCTCAGGCAGGTTGAGACCATTTGTATACCACTGCTTCTTTCCGTGCGACGTGCACCCATTCAGTCGCTGCATGGCGACACATGGGTCCGGCTAAACAGTCAACTAGTCGCACACACAGACACACAGACACACAGACACACAGGGACAACACACACACACACACACACATCACACACAGACACAGGTTGTAGCTTCCCTCCCATAACTATGGTCGCTGTCCATCACGAAGAAGAGGTCAAGGGGCAGCACTCACTTCCATATCAAACAGTCAGCTAGTCAGGAATTTAGAATGTTGAATTTAACCCCCAACCCCTAGGGCTCGCTGGGTCAGGGGGGCAGCGTGTCGCACTGGGGGTGCACCTAGTCGCTCAATTTTGCGCACACGTCGCAACAAATTAAAACAGTGGTTAAGACATTTTCTCTATATATGAGTGTATATAGAGATAAACACAGGTTTATATATATGTATAAAAGTGCAAATAGAGATAAACACAGGTTTATATATATGTATAAAAGTGCAAATAGAGATAAACACAGGTTTATATAAATGTATAAAAGTGCAAATAGAGATAAACACAGGTTTATATGTATAAAAGTGCAAATAGAGATAAACACAGGTTTATATGTATAAAAGTGCAAATAGAGATAAACACAAGTTTAAATATATGTATAAAAGTGCAAATAGAGATAAACACAGGTTTATATGTACAAAAGTGCAAATAGAGATAAACACAGGTTTATATATATGTATAAAAGTGCCAAATAGAGATAAACACAGGTTTATATATTGTTATAAAAAGTGCAAATATAGATAAACACAGGTTTATATGTATAAAAGTGCAAATAGAGATAAACACAGGTTTATGTCTAAAAGTGCAAATAGAGATAAACACAGGTTTATATATATAGTATAAAAAGTGCAAATTAGAGATAAACACAGGTTTTATATGTCTAAAAGTGCAAATAGAGATAAACACAAGTTTATATGTATAAAAGTGTAGATCGAGATAAAACAGTGGTTTAGACATTTCTCTCTGTAAAAGTATACGCCAGATAAGATAAACAGTTTAGATATCTGTAAACAAGTTTGTAAATAGATACACACAGTGGTTCAGACATTTCTCTTTATAAACGTGCATACAGAGATAAGACAGGTTTATATATGTATAAAGTGTAAATATGTATAAAACAGTGGTTTAGACATATCTCTATATACAAGTGTACATAAAGATAAAACAGGTCTGCACATGTATACGAGTTCAAATATAGATAAAACAGTGGTTTAGACATTTCTCTATAGACAAGTGTACATAAAGATAAAACAGGTTTGCACATGTATACGAGTTCAAATATAGATAAAACAGTGGTTTAGACATTTCTCTATATACAAGTGTACATAAAGATAAAACAGGTTTGCACATGTATACGAGTTCAAATATAGATAAAACAGTGGTTTAGACATTTCTCTATATACAAGTGTACATAAAGATAAAACAGGTTTGCACATGTATACGAGTTCAAATATAGATAACACAGTGGTTTAGACATTTCTCTCTATAAAGTGTACATAGAGATAAAACAGGTTTATATGTGTACAAGTGCAAATAGATACCAAACATATTTATATTCATATATATAAAAGTGCAAAATAGATATTCAAACAGTGGTTTAGACATTCCTTTATATAAAGGTGTATATAGAGATAAAACAGGTTTATATATATATTGTATAAAGTGCAAATAGAGATCAAGCAGTGGTTTAGACATTTCTCTATATAAAGTGTATGTAGTGATAAAACAGGTTTCTATGTGTATAAAAGTGTAAATAGATATCAAACAGTGGTTTAGACATTTTCTCTATATAAAGTGATTATATAGAGATAAAACAGGTTTATATATATATATATATATCTATATATATATATAAAAGTGTAAATAGATATCAAACAGTGGTTTAGACATTTCTATATAAAGTGTATGTAGAGATATAAGCAGGTTTATATGTGTATAAAGTGTAAATGGATATCAGAACCAGTGGTTAAGACATTTCTCTTATATAAAGTGTATATAGAGATTAAACAGGTTTATATATAGGGGTCGGCAATATGATATCATATGATATCATGTCATTAGATGATATCATATCATATGATATCATATGATATCATATAATGCCGGCGGTCTGAGTGGGTAACCTTGGCCTGGGCTATCATACAATATGATATTAAATCATATGATTTGTGTATGATATCATATGATATCATACTCGTCTTTGGTCAACATCGTATGATTTGCCGTTCCCTATTTATATATATATGTATAAAAGTGAAAATAGAGATCAAACAGGGGTTTAGACAATTCTCTAATATAAAGTGCATAACTAGAGATATAATAAACAGGTTTATATATATAATGTATAAAAGTGCAATAGAGATCAAAACAGTGGTTTAGACATTTCTCTATATAAAGTGCATATAGAGATAAAACAGGTTTATATAAATATGTATAAAAGTGCCAATAGAGATCAAACAGTGGTTTAGACATTTCTCTATATAAACATAGTATATATAAGAGATAAAACAGGGTTGCATATTTGTAAAAGTACAAATAGAGATAAACAGTGGTTTTGACATTTCTCTATATAAAGTGTATATAGAGATAAAACAGGTTTATATGTGTATACAAGTGCAAATAGATATCAAAAAGTAGTTTAGACATTTCTCTATATAAAGTGTATATAGAGATAAAACAGGTTTATATGTGTATAAAATTGCAAATAGATATCAAAAAGTAGTTTAGACATTTCTCTATATAAAGTGTATATAGAGATAAAACAGGTTTTTTTAATATGTGTATAAAATTGCAAATAGATATCAAAAATTAGTTTAGACATGTCTCTATATAAAGTGTATATAGAGATAAAACAGGTTTATATGTGTATAAAATTGCAAATAGATATCAAAAAGTAGTTTAGACATATCTCTATAAAAAGTGTATGTAGATATAAAACAGCTTTTATACATATGTGTACCAAAGCGCAAATAGAGAATCAAACAGGTTTTTTGTATATATATATTAGACATATATATATAATATATATTATATATATATATATATATATATATATATATAGTAATACTATATATATATATATATATATATATATGTGTAAAAGTGCAAATAGAGATCAAACTGTTAGTTCAGACATTTCCTCTGCTCTTGCAACACATTACCCGCCTTGGATCACCCCGTCCACCAGGACGCAGCGTCGGGGGGAAGGGCCTCCACCAGTAGGGGTGTGTTTGGTTTGGTGCCTATGCCCACATCCACAGTCAGTCGGGAGGCTGTGCCAACAGCGGATCACACCCGGCCAGCCCCTGCATCTGCCTCCATTTCCACCTTCCACCCGCCCAATGCTGACAAGGTAAGCCAGATAGGTCAATTTGATCCTCATCATCCTCATCCTCATCCTCATCCTCATCATATGGGGTTCAGAATAGGCGTACAATGGCGTACAGGAGGTACGGCAGTACAATTTAGGGGCGGGGTATGGCAGTACAGTTTTAGCAAGGGCATTGGTTGCTCCTATGCCCACATCCAGTAAAATTGTATGGCAAAAAGTACAATATTATACACCGGGGATTGTTTCCTCTCACACGCCTGCGTAATTTTTGCCTCTCAGATTGCCTCTCGTATTGCCTCTCGTATTGCCTCTCAGATTGCCTCTCTTATGTATGGATGTATGGATGCATGCATGCATGCATGCATGCATGTATGAATGTATGTATGTATTTATGTATGTATGTACATGCATGTATGTATGTATGTATGTATGTATGTATGTTATGGTTTGTATGTATGTTATGTACATGCATGTATGACTGTATGTATGCATGTATGTACATGCATGTATGACTGTATGTATGTATGTATGTATGTATGTATGTATGTATGTATGTATGTATGTATGTATGTATGAATATATGTATGTATGTATGTTTCAGTCCAGAGGTAGGCCAAATAGGCTAAAGGGACGTTCACAACCGTGACAGTAAGGGCTAAAAATAAAAGGCATTGATGAACTGAACCCTAAACAATCGTTTTACCGACAGGGGCCCTGAGTTTGTGCTACAGTGATCCTATATTTCGACGATAAGACAAGCCTCTCACACATTGTCAGGAACTAGCTGGCTACGGGAGCTCTGAGGACATCTAATAGTTTCTTGACCAATTAGTTAGGGACCGGCAACTCAATATGATGCTTGACCAAAGACGAGTATGATAATCATATGAATATCATACAAAATATCGTATGATTTAAATATCATATGATATTGTTTGCCGTAGGCCAAAGTTACAGAGTCAGACCGCCGGGCATCGTATGATATCATCATATGAATATCATATGAATGACATGATATCAAATATGATATCATATTGGCCTATTCCCTAACCATAATGCATGTCCCGTATTGGAAACAATTGATTACCCAGCGGTCCCGGATTGGGAAACAATGATTACCCCAGCGGTCCCCGGATTGGAAACAATGATTACCCAGTGGTCCCCGGATTGGAAACAATGATTACCCAGCGGTCCCAGATTGGAAAACAATGATTACCCAGCGGTCCAGATTTGGAAACGATGATTCCCCAGCGGTCCCAACCAGGGTACTACTTCTTGCCAAATTGGTCAGCGCTTAAAGCGCACAAACATCAAATTGGTCAGCGCTTTTTAGTGCAGAAAGCGCAAAAACGGCGCGCTGCACCCACAGGGGGTTGAAAAAAGTGCGCGAAACGCGCAGAAGGGCTCAAAAAGGCAGTGCGAACACCGGCGCTGCCGCGCGCTGCGCTTAGTAGTACTCAAGGCGGTCCAACCACTTTGGCCTCAGAGGGTTTTTACATATGGTGGCGACTTTAGCACTTATCAAGATTCCACCCCGACCTGCGTCTCGACAGGATTCCGAACCCACCGACTCCGGGATATGCATTTCTGACAACACATGTCTGCATTTTTTGTTGAGGTTTTTCAGCATGGGTGTTAGTACAAAAGATTTTTATTTTATTTTAATGACCACGCTTGAATTTTTTCTGGCAAGGTTGAAATCAAGACCCCCCGCCCCACCCCCACCCCATTCTGGCAAGGTTGAAATCAAGACCCCCCCCCCCCACCCCCCACCCCATTCTGGCAAGGTTGAAATCAAGACCCCCACACACACACCCCATTCTGGCAAGGTTGAAATCAAGACCCCCCCCCACCCCCACCCCATTCTGGCTTTGAATGTTTTTGGCAGAGCCCCCCCTTTCTTGGGGGCGAGAGCCCCCAGATTCACCCGTTTGACAGTCTGTACAACCAACCAACCAATCGAAAAACGAAGCCTGACACGTCAGCCAAACTGTCTCAAAACTAACTGGCTACGGTCAGATCCATCGTTGCCACTGTCCCGCTCCGTTGCCAACACTCTCCGCCAATTTGGGCGTCGCTTGTGACGCTGCGTGGGACTTGTCAGCATGGTCCTGGCACCTCTTTTTTTTGCTCCCTCACGCACACACAGAGGAAAGTTTGCCTCTCAGATTGCCTCTCACACGCAAAGAAATTGATCTCACACACCAGGCCACCACACAACACACACCAGCCCCGCCACCCCCCACCGACCCCCACTCCCCACCCCCCACACACCCACACACCATAACATACATACATACATACATACATACATACATACATACATACATACATACATACATACACCACACACACAACATAGCCGCACACATCCCAGGAGCAGGCACAAGCCCATGCGCTGGTTTCAGGGCAAGGCAGCACAAGAAAACAGGCGTCCATGTCAGAGTCTGGCTCAAAGCCTGACAGCCTGGGTTAGGCGAACAAACTACAACAACAACAACAACGAACAACAACAACAACCACGGCCAACAACAACAACCAGGTCAACAAACAGCAACCAACCACGGCCAACAACAACAACAACAACAACAACACAACAACAACAACAACAACAACAACAACAACAGCAGCAGCGACAACTACAGCAACAACAACAACAAAACTGCTTAATGAATGCCATACCAAAATCAAACCAATCCCCCCCCCCCCCCCCCCACACACACACACACACACACACACACACACACCAGGAGCCCCCCCCCCCCTCCCCCCGCTCCCCCCCCCACACCACCACACACACACACACACCCCACACGACTCCCCCTACACACACACACACACCCAGGAGACCCCCCCCACCCGTCCCCCATAGCCCCCCGCCCCCAAACACACACACCCGCACACACTCCCCCTCCCCACACACACACAACCCAGGAGGCAGCACAAGCCCATGCGGCTGGGTTCCGGGGCAAGCACAAGAAAAAACAACTTCCATGCCGAGCCTGGCTCAAGGCCTATCAACGCGGAACCCACTGACTACAAACCACTATCACCTTTCTAGCTGCCACCGCCAATGCCTGCCTTCTCAGTGGCTGTAGCTCCTAATGCTAATGCTTCCTCTGAGACCCTGTCACCACCCCTGTGGTGCTGGTGCTGCTGCTGGTGCTAGTGCTGGTGCTGGTGCTAGTGCTAGTGCTGGTGCTAGTGCTAGTGCTGGTGCTGGTTCTGGTTCTCGTGCTGGTGCTGGTGCCGCTAGTACTGGTGCTGATTCTGCCGCTGCTGCTGGTGCTGCTGCTGCTGGTGCTGGTGCTAGTGCTGGTGCTGCTGCTGGTGATAGTGCTGGTGCTGGTTCTTCCGCTGCTGCTGCTGGTGATAGTGCTGGTGCTGGTGATAGTGCTGGTGCTGGTTCGCCTGCCCCTGCTTATGCTGTTGGTTCCCTATTGACCACTACTGCCCCTGGCTCACCTGCTGCTGGCACTACTGCTGGCACTACTGCTACCGCTGCTGGCACTACTGCTACCGCTGCTGCCGCTACTGCTACCACTGCTGGCACTACTCTATGTACTGCTGCTACCACTGCTGCCACTACTGCGTGTACTGCTGCTACCAATGCTGGCATTATTACTGCTGCTCCCGCTGCTGGCACTACTGCTGGCACTACTGCTGGCACTACTGCTGCTACCGCTGCTGGCGCTACTACTGCTGCTCCCAATGCTGGCACTACTGCTGGCACTACTGCCCGTACTGCTGCAACTGGCACAGCTGCTGGCACTACCACTGCTGCTCCCAGTGCTGGCATTACTGCCCCTACTGCTGCCACCATTGCTGGCACTACTGCCCGTACTGCTGCTACCGGTGCAGGCACCGCTTCCCGTACTGCTGCTACTGCGCCGCACAAAACTGGCGCGGCCCATTCGGACCCTCATCCTCACCTATCCATGGCCCCCTTATCAGCAGTTGCCACCTCCGCCTCCCTCGACCAGTGGACAGGTGAGAAACAGGGTACTTCAAATGGCCAAATTGGTCAGCGCTTTAGCGCACTTGAAAACAAAAAGACTGCGCTTTGTAGTGCAAAAAGCGCAAGAATTCCTTGCAGCGCCCATAAGGGGTTGCAAAAAACTGCGCTTAAAGCGCAGAGGGGGTCAAAAAGTCAGCGCTCAAAAGCGCAAAAGCGCGCACTTTGAATTACCTTGGTGGGTAAGCCAAGAATCTGTGGGTGTGGAGAGAAGTCCCCTTACATTCCAATATCCCCCCCCCCCCCACACACACACACACACACACACACACAGCACACACACACACACACAGACTAAGAACATACACACCTTTTTGTATTGGGGGTCGTTCAGCAACATCGTCACCACCTCCTTCATCTCGACCACAATGTGGTCCAGGCCTGCAATAGGGGGTGTGGAGAAAGTCCCCTTACATCAATTCAGCGGATGATTTGGATACACTTTTTAATTTGTATTTTGTATCTCGAACTAGAGAATTTGACCCAATGTTTATGACATAGTGGCCCGAGAATTGAGAAATCAGGCAATTATGAGATACATACATACACATATATGTACATACATAGGCTGTGCCTATGGCTGTAAAATCAGGCATGCACGTCGGCTCCAGCTTTCTCTCTACTGCAGAGCAGAGGATGGCGGTGGGAAGTTTCCGTGACATAGGTGAGTGTGTGTGTGGGGGGTAGAAGGTGCGTGTCTGTGGGTGTGGTGGGGGATAGGGGGGGCTGAGGGTAAGGGGGGAGGGGGGAGGGGGAGTTTCTGGGTACATAGGTGGGGTGGAGTAGGGGGGGAGGGGTGAGGGGGGGGGGGGGGGGGGAGGGGGTCAGGGGGTAGGGTCACCTCCTCTGCGTTGCCACCTCCACCTCCCTCGACCAGTGGACAGGCACCCACGTCAGCTCCAGCTTTCTCTCTGTTGCAGAGCAGTGGATGGCGGAGGGAAGTTTCCGGGACAGGTGGGATGGGGGGTGGGGTGGGGTGGGGTAGGGGGTGCGTGTGTGTGTGTGTGGGGGGGGGGGAGTTAGGGGGGGCTGAGGGTTAGGGTGGAGGGGGAGGGAAGTTTTCTTGGGTACATAGGTGGGATGGGGGGTGGGGTGGGGGAGGGGGGAGGGGGGTAGGGTGTGTGTGTGAGTGAGGGGAGGGGGGGGGGGGGGGGGGGGAGGGGGGGCTGAGGGTTAGGGTGGAGGGGTGGAGGGGGAGGGAAGTTTCTGGGGTACTTAGGTTGGGTGGAGTAGTGTGTGTGTGTGTGTGGGGGGGGGGGGGGGGGGGGGGGGGTAGGGGGTGAGTGGTTAGGTTTAGGGGTTACGAGCCTGGGGGTAGGGGGAAGGGGTAGGGGGATAGGTGGAAGGTAGATTCCGTGACCTGGTGGGGTGGGGTAGAGGGGGTAGGGGGTGAGAGGTTGGGTTTAGGGGGTAGGTGGAGGGAAGTTTCCGTGATTTAGATGGGGTGGGGTAGGGGGCGAGGGGTTGGGTTTAGGGAGCTGGGGGTTAGGGGGCTGGGTTTAGTGGGTATGGGGGTGAGGGGTTGGGTTTAGGGGGTAGGGGCTGGGTTTAGTGGGTAGGGGGTGTGGGGCTGGGGATAACGGGTAGGAGGGTAGGTGGAGGGAAGTTTCCGTGACCTAGGTTGGGTTGCTCCACAACAACTCCCAGCTGGTGTCACCACCATCACCATCATCATCATCATCACCACCATCACCATCATCATCATCATCATCATCATCATCATCATCACCACCACCACCATCATCACCGCCACCACCACCACCACCATTGTCATCATCACCACCACCACCATCATCACCGCCACCACCACCACCATCATCGTCATCACCAACACTCATAGGCCCTCCTGATTTGAAGAAGGTGATATCTCATCTCAGCCCTACCCTACACAAACCAAACCAAACCAACCCCCTTCTCATCACCACTGTCTTATAGGCCCCTCAGATTTAAAGCCGGCCGTGCCTCATCTCAGCCCTATCCAAACTAATCCAAACCACCCCCCTTCTCATCACCAAAACCCACGCCAAACTAAACCAAACCACCCCCCTTCTCACCACCAAACCCACGACAAAACAAACCAAACCACCCCCCCTCTCATCACCACCATCCCATAGGCCCCTCTGATTTGAAGCCTGCGATATCTTGTCTCAGCCCTACCCAAACCACCTTCTTCTCATCACCAAACCCAGTCCAAACCAAGACAAACCACCCCCTTCTCATCACCGAACCCACTCCCAACCAACCCAACCCACCCCCCTTCTCATCACCAAACCCACTCCCAACCCAGACAAACCACCCCCCTTCTCATCACCAAACCCACTCCAATCCAAACCAAACCACCCCCCTTCTCATCACCACCATCCCATACACCCCTCAGAATTGAAACCGTCCGTGACTCATCTCAGCCCTACCCAAACTAAACCAAACCACCCCCCATCTCATCACCACCATCCCATACACCCCTCAGATTTGAAACCGGCCGTAACTCATCTCAGCCCTACCCAAACCAAACCAAACCACCCTCCTTCTCATCACCAAACCCATACCAAAACAAAACAAACCGAACCACCCCCCTTCTCATCACCAAACCCACGCCAAAACAAACCAAACCACCCCCCTTCTCATCACCAAAACCCACTCCGATCCAAACCAAAACACCCCCCTTCTCATCACCACCATCCCATAGACCCCTCAGATTTGAAGCTGGCCGTGCCTCATCTCAGCCCTACCCAAACCAAACCAACCCCCTTCTCACCACCACCATCCCATAGACCCTTCAGATTTAATGCTGGCCGTGCCTCAGCTCAGCCCTACCCAAAACAAACCAAAGCACCCCCCTTCTCATCACCAAAACCACTCCAATCCAAACCAAACCACCCCCCTACTCATCACCACCATCCCATAGCCCCCTCAGATTTGAAGCCGGCCGTGACTCATCCAAGCTCCGAGGCGTGGGCTGATGCCTCACCCACATTTGCTGATGAGGCGGAACAGTCGAACACTACTTGGAACACGCTGTGGAGCAACCCCACTGCTTTTATGAGCGCCCCCACCGCACGTATGATGCCCCTGATGTGAGAGATGGTGGTCATGAGAGGGGGGGTAGGGTTGAGCTGGTCTGGTTTGGGTTGGGTTGGGGGTTAGGGGAAGGGGAGAATATTTCAATAGCAGTACGAAGCTGCTTTGTATAGGGTTGAGCTGGTCTGGGTTGGGTTGGGAGTTAGGGGAAGGGGAAAATATTTCAAGAGCAGTACGAAGCTGCTTTGTATAGGGTTGAGCTGGTCTGAGTTGGGTTGGGTTGGGGGATAGGGGAAGGAGAGAATATTTCAATAGCAGCACGAAGCTGGTTTGTATAGGGTTGAGCTGGTCTGGGTTGGGTTGGGTTGGGGGTTAGGGGAAGGGGAGAATATTTCAATAGCAGTACGAACCTGCTGTGGAGCACCCCCACTGCTATGATGAGCGCCCCCACCGCACGTATGATGCCCCTTATGATAGCGATGGTGGTCATGAGAGGGGGGGTAGGGGTGAGCTGGTCTGGGTTGGGTTGGGGGTTAGGGGAACGGGAGAATATTTCAATAGTAGTACGAACCCGCTTTGGAGAAAGCCCACTGCTATGATGAGCGCCCCCACGGCACGTATGATGCCCCTTATGTGAGAGATGGTGGTTATGAGAGGGGGGGTAGGGGTGAGCTGGTCTGGGTTGGGTTGGGGGTTAGGGGAAGGGGAGAATATTTCAATAGTAGTACGAACCCGCTTTGGAGAAAGCCCACTGCTATGATGAGCGCCCCCACCGCACGTATGATGCCCCTTATGTGAGAAATGGTGGTTATGAGAGGGGGTAGGGTTGGGTTGGGTTGGGTTGGGGGTAGGGCAAGGGGGAATATTTGAACACTAGCTGGAAGCTGTTGTGTAGCAGCCCCACTTCTTTGATGAGCGTTCCCACAGCACATATGATGCCCCTTATGTGGGGTTTTTATTTCAGATTACTGTAGTCCTGGTTAAGTATCTATTTGGCTACTTGGCTACTTGGCTTCTTGGCTACTCGACCCTAATTTCAGGATAGTTGTGTAGCCATCGCATGGCAGAGAGCTAAGCGCGGAGCCTGGGGGGGTCGGGGGGCAGCGCTTCCCGATATCGGGGCGTCCGGGGGGTGCAGCATTCGACGGAATGGCGACGGAATGGCAACGCGCCGTCTAAAAAAGAAACACTGCCC
>CM039466.1:37419391-37421891 GCA_022414725.1 Microglena sp. YARC
GGGGTGGGGTGTGGGGTGGGGTGGGGTAATAGGGTCTTTTGGGTGGGGTAGGAGCGTGCATGTTCTGATATGTTGTGGCAAGAATTGGAGGCAGAGGAGGGAAAGAGGAGGACACTACTACGCTTGAGGTGGGATGTATGTGTGTGGGGGGGTGGGGGGTGGGGTGGGGGGGGTCGGAGCGTGCAAGTTCTGATATGTTGAGGCAATAGGTGGAGGCAGCGGAGGGAAAGAGGAGGACACTACTACGCTTTGAGGTGGTGTGTATGTGTGTGTGGGTTGGGGGGTGGGTTGGGGGGAATAATAAGGTATTGTGGTGGGTGGGTAGGAGCGTGCATGTTCTGATATGTTAAGGCAAGAGGTGGAGGCAGTGGAGGGGTAGAGGAGGACACCTCTAAGCTATATGGGGTATGTGTGTGTGTGGGTGTGTGTGGTGGTGGTGGTGGGGGGGGGGTAATAGGGTAGGGTGGGGTGGGTAGGACTGGGTGAGGTGGTGGTGGTGTGTGTGTGGGGGGGGTAATAGGGTAGGGTGGGGTGGGGTAGGACTGGGTGAGGTGGTGGTGGTGGTGTGGTGGTGGTGGTGGTGGGGGGGGGGGGGGGGTAATAGGGTAGTGTGGGGTGGGGTAGGACTGGGTGAGGTGGGTGGGGGTGGGGGGGGTAATAGGGTAGTGTGGGTGGGGTAGGACTGGGTGAGGTGGTGGTGGTGTGGTGTGGTGGTAGTGGTGGTGGTGGGGGGGGGGTAATAGGGTAGTGTGGGTGGGGGGTAGGACTGGGTGAGGTGGGTGGGTGGGGGTGGGGGAGTGGGGCTGGGTGGGTAGGATTAGGTGAGCCCGGGGGGGGTAAGGTAAGGTGGGGTGGGTGGGACTAAGGGGATGTAATAGGGTATTGTAGGGTGGGGTAGGACTGGGGGGGGGGGGAGTGGGGCTGGAGGGGATAGGGAGAGGTGAGACTGGGGGGGGGGATCAGGGGGGAAGTAATAGGGTATTGTGGGGTGGAGTGGGCTGGGGGGATAGGAATAGGTGAGACAGGGGGGGGGGGGTAATAGGGTATTGTGGGGTGGGGGAGGACTGGGGGAGGTGCGTGTATGTTTTGTGTGTGTGTGTGTGTGGGGGGGGGGGGGGGGGGGGGGGGGTAATAGGGTATTGTGTGGGTAGGACTGGGTAAGGTGGGGAGAGGTGGAGTAGGACTGGGTGGGATAGGATTAGGGTATCTCCACTTTCCCTCTGTTACTAAGTTCTCCACCCTGTATCCTAACCAGGAGCCTTGAATAGGTAGGGTGGGATAGGTAGGGTTGGAAAAGGTGGGGAGAGGTGTGACAGAATCACTACTCTCCCTCCATGTTGAAGCTCTCCCCCCTGTCTCCTAACCAGGAGCCTTGAAAACCGACGTGAAATCTGCGTGTTGCGCCCCGAGGGGGGTTAAACATTTGTGTCAGTCGCGCAGTTGGGCTCCAGAACCTTGCCTTGCAAAAAGCCCCTCTCAGTGCTATACAATGGTCTAGTGGTAGACCAGATTGCTGTAGGACGAAGAGTCGGGGGTTCGACTCCCCATTCGTTCGCTCTTGGCGTTGCAGGTCGTCGTCAACCGCGATGGTAGCTTGTCCAGTTGAGGTAGGAGACCGCTCCCCACCCGTGTACGACGGGCGCCCTAAGCACCACGCCCCATCAGACGTTATCATCACTTTTCCTTGCAAAGCAATAGCGCGCGTCATGAAGTCCCATGGCGGGAAGAGCTAGGGTGTGGTGTGACAGAATCACCACTCTCCCTCCATGTTCAAGCTCCCCCCCCTGTCTCCTAACCAGGAGCCTTGAAAACCGACGTGAAATCTGCGTGCTGCGCCCCGAGGGGGGTTAAACATTTGTGTCAGTCGCGCAGTTGGGCTCCAGAACCTTGCAATGCAAAGCAATAGCGCGCGTCATGAATTCCCCTGGTGGGAAGAGGTAGGGTGTGGTGTGACAGTATCACCACTCTCCCTCCATGCTCAAGCTCTCCCCCCTGTATCCTAATCAGGAGCCTTGAAAACCGACGTGCTTTAGTTGTCTCAGGGCTTCAATTCAATGCCTACTTGTAGAAAAGCAAGACAGGAAGCCATATGGGCACCTTGGGAGTCCAATAGGGCACCAGCATCAGCAGTAGCATATCATCCTCATCATCATCATCATCCTCATCATCACTATCATCATCACCATCATCATCATCATCATCATCATCCTCATCATCATTATCATCCTCATCAGAACCTTTATGAATGGAAATGGTACTTTGCCTTTTTGGAGCAACCTAGCCGACTATCTTTCTACTTGTAGAAGAGCAAGACAGGAAGCCCTGGACGGCTTAGTGTCACCGTAATTTATTATCCCTTTTTTTCTTCTTGTGACTTCTCATTTGTTAGCTTCTTACCTCCGCCACTGTAAGTGGTTGAGATCTGGATCCTGCTCTAGGGGGTTTAATACCTACGCCACCAAAACGGTGTTTGGGAGTTTGGTTTGTTTGTCCTCGACAC
>CM039466.1:37424391-37441891 GCA_022414725.1 Microglena sp. YARC
GAGTGAGTGAGTGAGTGAGTGAGTGAGTGAGTGAGTGCATGCGTGAGCGAGTGAACGAATAGAGGAATAGATGATTTAACATATGTTTGAGGTAATGGATGAATATAATTTAACATATGTTTGAGATAATGGATGAATATGATTGAACATATGTCTGAGGTAATGGATGAACATGTTGGTGGACGCATGAACAAATGACTTGCAAAATGACTCAATACAATAATAAAGCATAAACCCATTCCTAGGCTGACAAGCCTCCCCCTATTGGTGGTTGACTCCAGCGCAAGCCAACAGGCTGGCCCCCTTAACCACAAGCCAACAGGCTACCCCCTTAACCACAAGCCAACAGGCTGGCCCCCTTAACCACAAGCCAACAGGCTGGCCCCCTTAACCACAAGCCAACAGGCTGGCCCCCTTCACCCAAGCCAACAGGCTGGCCCCCTTACTTACCACAAGCCAACAGGCTGGCCCACTTAACCACAAAGCCAACAGGCTGGCCCCTTCTTTAACCACAAGGCCAACAGGCTTGGCCCCCTGGCCCCCTTACCACCAACAAACCACAAGCCAACAGGCTGGCCCCCTTAACCACAAGCCAACAGGCTGGCCCCCTTAACCACAAGCCAACAGGCTGGCCCCCTTAACCACAAGCCAACAGGCTGGCCCCCTTTAACCACAAGCCAACAGGCTGGCCCCCTTAACCACAAGCCAACAAGCCAACAGGCTGGCCCCCTTAACCACAAGCCACACAGGCTGCCCCCTTAACCACAAGCCAACAGGCTGGCCCCACCTTAACCACAAGCCAACAGGCTGGCCCCCCTTAACCCACAAACAGCAACAGGCTGGCCCACTAACCACAAGCCAACAGGCTGGCCCCCTTAACCACAAGCCAACAGGCTGGCCCCTTAACCACAAGCCAACAGGCTGGCCCAAAACCACAAGCCAACAGGCTGGCCCCCTTAACCACAAGCCAACAGGCTGGCCCCCTTAACCACAAAGCCAACAGGCTGGCCCCTTAACCACAAGCCAACAGGCTGGCCCACCTTCACCACAAGCCAACAGGCTGGCCCCTTAACCACAAGCCAACAGGCTGGCCCCCTTAACCACAAGCCAACAGGCTGGCCCCCTAACCACAAGCCAACAGGCTGGCCCCCTTAACCACAAGCCAACAGGCTGGCCCCCTTAACCACAAGCCAACAGGCTGGCCCCCTTTAACCACAAGCCAACAGCTGGCCCCCTTAACCACAAGCCAACAGGCTGGCCCCCTTAACCACAAGCCAACAGGCTGGCCCCCTTAACCACAAGCCAACAGGCTGGCCCCCTTAACCACCAAGCCAACAGGCTGGCCCCCTTAACCACAAGCCAACAGGCTGGCCCCCTTAACCACAAGCCAACAGGCTGGCCCCCTTAACCACAAGCCAACAGGCTGGCCCCCTTAACCACAAGCCAACAGGCTGGCCCCCTTAACCACAAGCCAACAGGCTGGCCCCCTTAACCACAAGCCAACAGGCTGGCCCCCTTAACCACAAGCCAACAGGCTGGCCCCCTTAACCACAAGCCAACAGGCTGGCCCCCTTAACCACAAGCCAACAGGCTGGCCCCCTTAACCACAAGCCAACAGGCTGGCCCCCTTAACCACAAGCCAACAGGCTGGCCCCCTTAACCACAAGCCAACAGGCTGGCCCCCTTAACCACAAGCCAAACAGGCTGGCCCCCTTAACCACAAGCCAACAGGCTGGCCCCCTTAACACAAGCTTAACCACAAGCCAACAGGCTGGCCCCCTTAACCACAAGCCAACAGGCTGGCCCCCTTAACCACAAGCCAACAGGCTGCCCCCTTAACCACAAGCCAACAGGCTGCCCCCTTAACCACAAGCCAACAGGCTGGCCCCCTTAACCACAAGCCAACAGGCTGGCCCCCTTAACCACAAGCCAACAGGCTGGCCCCCTTAACCACAAGCCAACAGGCTGGCCCACTTAACCACAAGCCAACAGGCTGGCCCCCTTAACCACAAGCCAACAGGCTTCCCCTCTTAACCACAAGCCCCGTATTACGGCGTAACATACATTTATCCCTCACACTACTCGTTACATGGTAATTTATAATTGTATAATTAAATGTTCACTGCAGCACTAATCAAGGCCACGACCAAAACATTATGCCAGAAAACTAAAAACAAAACATGTATTTATCCCTCACATTCTTTGAGACAGGATAATTCCCTGCAGCACAAACTCAAGGCCCCCGACGAAAAACGTATAAAAATATAAAAAACCAAACATGTATTCATCAAAACTTGTACGTAAAATATAATAAAAAAACATGTATTCATCAAAAGTTGTACGTAAAATATAATAAAAAGACATGTATTCATCAAAACTTGTACGTAAAATATAATAAAAAAACATGTATTCATCAAAACTTGTACGTAAAATATAATAAAAAAACATGTATTCATCAAAACTTGTACGTAAAATATAATAAAAAAACATGTATTCATCAAAACTTGTACGTAAAATATAATAAAAAAAACATGTATTTGTCCTCACATTCCTCGTTACAGGGTTATCTATTATCGTACAAATGTATTTTCACAGCAGCACGAATTCAAGCCCCCGGACCAAAAACTTATACGTAAAATATAATTTAAAAAAACATGTATTTGTCCCTCACATTCCTTGTTACAGGGTAATCTATAATCGTACAAATACGTTTTCACTGCAGCATGAATTCAAGCCCCCCCGACCAAAAACTTGTACATAAAATATCATTAAAAAAAACATGCGTTTATCCCTCGCATTCCTCGTTACAGGATAATTTATAATCCGATCGTATCGTATAATTAAATTTCCACTGCAGCTCGAACTCATGGCCCCGATAAAAAAAACTAATACCAAAACCAACACAAAAAGACGTGTATTTCTCCAGTATTTTAGTATTTAGTATTTAGTATTTTAGTATCTAGTATTTAGTATTTAGTATTTTAGTATTTATCCATATAGCTAGCTCCGGCTTACGCTGTGGTGTCCTTAACATCACGTCCTGTGAGTAACTGTATTACACGGATGTAACAATTTCAATTTCAATACTATTTATCCCTCGCATTCCTCGTTACAGGATAATTGGACCAAAAACCTGAAGGGCTATTTTGGGGGCAGCAAGCCCAAACCAACGAAGCCCGTGATCAAATCCCGCCAAGTAAAGCCCAGCAGCAGTGGCAGGCCAGAGACCAGTGAAAAAGATCTTGCTGAGCTGGCAAGTCTATCAATCCTCGTCAGCCCGCCCCGTCAGCACCTGCACCTGCAGCTTCCACCCGGTGGAAACGGGCGCAGCCGTGATGAATGGGTGTATGGGCTGCAACACCTGATCAATAGCACGCATGGGACGTCTTAACTCCAGACGTTCGACCACCCTTGCCACTTTCACTGACGTCTTAACTCCAGACGTTCGACCACCCCTGCCACTTTCACTGACGTCTTAACTCCAGACGTTCGACCACCCTTGCCACTTTCACTGACGTCTTAACTCCAGACGTTCGACCACCCTTGCCACTTTCACTGACCTCATAACTCCAGACGTTCGACCTCCTACACAAGTGTCCCCAACGTCTCCACGTTCAGTCATCCTCGTCGCCAGCCCCGACGTCTGAACTCCAAACGTTCGACCAAGCTTACCATTCTCATTTACGTGCTTAGGAGTGATGAAAGTGGGTGTATGGGCTGCAACACCGAATCAATAGCACGCATGGGAGCGCTTACAGGATTGATGATATGGGTGTATGGGCTCCAACACCGAATCAATAGCACGCATGGGAGTGATTAGGATTGACGAAAATGGGTGGATGATCTGCAACACTTAATTAATAGCATGCATGGGAGTGCTTAGGATTGATGGAAATGGGTGGATGGGCTACACCGAATCAATAGCACGCATGGGAGCGCTTTCGATTGATGAAAATGGGTGTATGGGCTGCAACGCTTAATCAATAGCATGCTTAGGAGTGATGAATGGGTGTATGGGCTGAAGCACCTATTCAATAGCTTGATGGGAGCGCGTAAAGGATTGATGAAAATGCCTATGATTGTAAAGTCATTATTATTGTGGTGGTCGGTATTGATAGGAGAATGCTCAAAACAGAAAATCATTCAATAGTACGCCTTATTATGAGGCGTGAGGTTGAGGGGGCCAGCCCATTTGCTTGCACTGGGGTCAACCATAACATGTATACATTTTAAAGGCTTTTTTGTTGAAACTATTTTTCAAAAATCAAAATTTCAGTTGAGAAATCTTGTCTAGAATTACAGTTTTGGTTTTGACCAAATGGTATGTTGGTCTTGCATTGAATATAGGTGTGTTTTGGAGGGGGGGGGGGGGGGGCAATGGTCTGTTGGCACAGCATTAAATTATAAGCGTATGATTAAATTATTACTGTAGCACGAACTCAGGGATTGTTTGGGGTTCAGTTCATCAGTGACTTTTCGTTTTAGCCCCGCCTGCCAAGGTTGGGCAAGTCCCTTTAGCCTACCATAATCGGCCTACCCCTAGACTGTAACAAAAACAGCTAGCATTCTTCAGGCTGCTCGCCGTTTGCGGTCTAAATAAGCATGTGTGCATACCTGGTTTAAGTTTCAAAGGTCCCACACCTCCATGTAAATTGGTGGCCAGAGATTCACCCTGGTAATCTTCCAAGGAGTACAACGTTGCTAAGGCATCAGACGCATCCTTGCTCCAACAGTTTCTCTAGCCATATTGAGAGCGGCAAGGGCAACCTCAGAGTTACTACAACAGTATTTGTTATAGACGACTTATACGTCGTATCTAGAGTGGCAATGAGTGCACAGGTGTGAGTCCCCTCCGGGCCCTGTGCCGCCTGCAGTGCAGCACCGAGGCCAGCTATGGCCACGCGTGCCACTATGCAGGACAGATCTGTACTGTTGCCATCTCCTTCCGTCTTCCATATAGTCCAAGCTCCCGTGCTTGGTAGTCCTCTTCACTCAATGTAACGAGCATATCCAGTAGTGTCTGCAGTCTATACTATCGACATTAAAAGGCTATGGGCCGCCACTGTTAACCACTGCTAACCGGAAGAGCTGACTCGCTGACAGCATCGTGAGAAGACGATTTGAGCTACCTTCGGTTTGTAAGAAACCGTCGAATTCCATCAATCTATTCACACAGTAGGAAACCACTTGTCAGCGTAGTCTCCTGCTGCTAGGGTAGGATCTACGGCTATTGAGAAGCCAGCACCGATAGGAATTTACTGCCGACTTCACCTGTGCGAATCGCCTTGTTGATTTTAACCCCGCCCATCCGAGCATCCATCCCACCACTCTCTCCCTCCAAACACCCGACTGCAACCTACCTCACCTCAGATCCTCCGCCCACTATCCAACTATTCCAATACCTCTTGATCTGAGACATACACATACATTCCGCCTATGCAAGCATTACATTACATTACATTACATTACATTACATTACATTACATTACATTACATTACATTACATTACATTACATTACATTACATTACATTACATTACATTACATTACATTACATTACATTACATTACATTACATTACATTACATTACATTACATTACATTACATTACATTACATTACATTACATTACATTACATTACATGTTAAAGTCTACTTGACACCGTGAGGGTGTATGAGACTCTGTGCTTTAAACAAGAAGAAAAAGCACCCACAAAGCAAAAAACCCATTACATTAGGGGTGTGTCGAGGACAAACAAACCAAACTTCCAACCACCGTTTTGGTGGCGTAGGTATTAAACCCCTGGAGCAGGACCCAGATCTCAACCACTTATAGTGGCGGAGGTAAGAAGCTAACAAATGAGAAGTCACAAGAAGAAAAAAAGGGATAATAAATTACGGTGCCACTAAGCAGTCCAGGGCTTCTTGTCTTGCTCTTCTACAAGTAGAAAGATAGGTTGCTCCAGAAAGTCTTAGTGCCATTTCCATTCATAAAGGTTCTGAATGTGGAATCGCAGAATTCCACATTCCATACGGTTAAGTCGGTATCCTCATGGACATGCCTATAAATATCTGTAAACAGCTTCTGGTAGCGGAGGCGAATATCATTATAAAAAGGGCACTCAAACATAAGCATTGTAATCCTTCAGTCCATTCCCTGTGTCAGTACTCACGATATAACACTCCGGAAAGCTAGAGGCGTCATCCTTGCCAATACACATACTCATAATCGCCTTACTTCGTATCCCCTTGCTTGCATGGGACCGCCTCCTCGTCCTCACCCTAAGCCTGCATGGCGACCTGGTGCTATAACCCATCCTAATTCACCAGCCGCACAGCCTGGCACAACACCACCCCCTCGCTCGAACGCCGCATGGTTTAGAATCTGTTATACCTGCCAAGGTACAGGCCACCGCCAGAAGGCTTGCTGCGCACGATTTGATTACCCCCACTATGAATTGCGCATCAAACATCACATGCCCTGTAGTTTAGTCCAATGGGTAGTCACAGACTCGGGTGCGCTACACCCTCCCCCCCACTTACGCGCCGCATGGGCTGGACTCTGCTATCATTGCCAAGGTCTGGGCCACAACCAGGATGTCTGCCCCAGCAAACTGATCACCAATAACCCAAAATTATCTCATCGCTCTAACCCATCTAACAAACAGCCACGAGTCCCAATGCACCGGTACTTAACCACCCGCAAAGCACCTCGCAAAACACAGAATACTGTTTCGTTGCTCACACTATCACCACTACCCCTGCTGCTGTGTTGTATGCACCCACACTTAATGAGATTTCTGCTGCTGCTGCCACAGATGATGATAATGCTGCTGCTGATGATGATGATGATGACGCCGATGTTGCTGCTGATGATGTTGATGCTGATGCCGATGCCGATGCTGTTGCCGCTGATGATTCTAAGAACACTGATGCTGATACTGCCCTGACCACACCCATTCCAAAAGACTCACACTTGCTGCGCACGTCTACAGCCACAGTATCTTCACCACACGAATCTTCCGCCACGCCTAATTCCCCCTCCACTTCCGCTTCCACATCCACTCCGCAACAAGATGCTCACCCGTCAGACCTGCAAGACACCCCCTGGCCACAAACTGCCATTTGCATTCCACAAACACTCACTCAAGCTAATCCCTCTCCATCACCCACAGTCTCCTCCATATTCAGGAACCAACGATTGCTTTGCGACTACTCCACGCAAAAGGATCGTCTGGGAGTAGGCTAACTGCGGTATTTTTTGGCGAAGGGGGGGGTCCATGATTGCATGCCGCTTGAGCACTGGGAACTAGGGCTTTGCCCTCCTACGTGTGTGTACTACCGAAATACCTAGGCAAGCTAGTGCGCGCTCTTATCCTGCTGTTCCCAGTTTTGCCATTCCGTCTCACCGACTTCCACTGTTCGCAATTCCTTGCCCCTACCGTGATTACGAATATCCCATCATTTCCACCATTTCTCTTATCGCATCAACATAAGCACTGCTTCTGCCCTCGCTGCTTATTGATTGCGAATCTGCATATTGTTTCAGAGTCTGCAAATCTAATCTCATGCTCAACCTCGTACCTCATGATCATGCCACCCCATATCTTCCAGCGCCACTGCGCACTTACGCCGTGGCGCGACCCCTCCTTCCTAAAGCATTCAATTCCGACCTGTCGTCAATCTCCCAACCTGTCGTCAATCTACCAACCTGTCGTCAATCCCCCAACCTGTTGTCAATCTACCAACATGATTGACAACAGGTTGGGGGATTGACGACAGATTGGTAGATTGACGACATGTTGGGAGATTGACGACAGGTTGGAATTGAATGCTTTAGGAAGGAGGGGTCGCGCCACGGCGTAAGTGCGCAGTGGCGCTGGAAGATATGGGGTGGCATGATCATGAGGTACGAGGTTGAGCATGAGATTAGATTTGCAGACTCTGAAACAATATGCAGATTCGCAATCAATAAGCAGCGAGGGCAGAAGCAGTGCTTATGTTGATGCGATAAGAGAAATGGTGGAAATGATGGGATATTCGTAATCACGGTAGGGGCAAGGAATTGCGAACAGTGGAAGTCGGTGAGACGGAATGGCAAAACCGGGAACAGCAGGATAAGAGCGCGCAGTAGCTTGCCTAGGTATTTCGGCAGTACACACACGTAGGAGGGCAAAGCCCTTGTCCCCAGTGCTCAAGCGGCATGCAATCATGGGGGGGGGACTCACACCTGTGCACTCATTGCCACTCTAGATACGATGTATAAGTCGTCTATACCCCCCCCCCCCCCCCCCCCCCCCCCCCCCCCCATTCAATCTACCAACCTGATTGAGCATGCCTAAATTCCATTTCCATTATTGGAGATAAACCAGATGCATTACTGTGCATAGAATGAAGGGGTGATCTGAATGTGATGTATTATCTGCCCATGATAAATGCATGGGGGACAAATATGTCATGGGGGGGATTGATCTAACTTGCCATGCAAGTTTAATCATACTTGCCAACCCATGACAGATGAGTAAACTAACTTGACTGCAAATGACCTAGAGGAATTGAGATGACATGCCCATGCATCTCTCACCCACTTGCCCATCCCAATTGCATTTAGCAAGTACGACAAATTGATTGTTCGCTTCATACATGCCTTGGGACATGATCTTTGGCTGCCAACGTGCACCGTTAATGCAACGTGATAGAATGCAAGGCACATCGAGGACCTCTCCATTGTTATTTCCCTTTGACTTTCTGATTGGGAAATTACCTCACTCATGCCCACCTTGTCTATGCGCTGACTTTGATCTGCATTTTGAATGCTTGCTGGCAGATACAACACCTATAGAACCGCACCCTCATAGATTGACTTGATCTGCATAGGATAGGATTTCTTGGTGCACCAAACTCACTACATTCACTTATCAACACGAAACACATAGTGTCTCACACTTTGTTGATAAATAAATCTACGAGCGATACCCACGCAGATTAATCACTTTCCCAATCCCATTTCTGCATTATGCTTTACTAATCTGAGGTCTGATCGAATAGATTGTCAAACCAGAGGGGGATAGTGACGATGCTGGAATAGTGATGCTGATCCTGTCACTGCTGATGATGATGATTAGAATGCTGATGATGATACTTTCCTGCTGATACTGTCCAGATGATGATGATTAGAATGCTGCTGATGCTGACCTGATGATTTGGAACCTTAACTTCCACATCATGGGGGGGACATTCAACTGACTTATCCGACCCACATGCCTATGCAAGCATGAAGATCCTCTGCAGCTCCAGCTGTCCCTCCAGCTCCCCTGCAGCTCCAGATCTTCAGATGCACCTCTGCACATCGTGCCCTACGGCTCCAGCTGCCCTGCAGCTCACCTGCGGCCCCAGCTCTCCGGCAGCTCTAGATCCTGCAGCTCTCCTGCAGCCTCAGCTGCCTAGCAGATCCCCTCTAGATCCTACAGCTCTCCTGCAGCCTCAGCTGCCCAGCAGATCCCCTGCAGCTGCCCAACAGCTCCTACATGCAGCTGCCCTACAGCCCCTATGCTACATTCAAGTTGACATGCCTTGCCCCAGCTAGCAACTCAACCTGACCTGCGGCCACTACATGTAGCTTCTGTGCACCTACCGAGGAATTGACCCTGAATGGCTACCCTTCCCATAGCACTGGTAACCATGAATTCTGACCACATGGCACTTCAGAATTTGGCCATATCTCCTTAGGAGTACATCACGTACAGCCTCCAAGATTATCATCCTCTAGGGTCCTGTATCCTCATGAACACTGGTACCTCTTGCTCTCCCCACTTTTCCTGCTGAACATGATTGATAATAGCCTCCTCAACCGAGAGCTTTGTATCCCTTGTCTCCTCTTATCACACTTTGAGGAGACTGATTATCGATGGGCCGTGCCCACTTAGATAGTGAACACTCTAGAACCTGGTTCCACTGTCTTGATATTAAAGTACTTTCGCTAGTAAATATCTTGACTAATGTATAGAGCAGTTCTCTTATTGATTACACTTTAGTTTAAATTGCCCCTCTAATGTAATCCACGGTATTCTTGTGTACAAGAATATCATGGATTGGGGGGGATGTTATGAACGACTTATACGTCGTATCTAGAGTGGCAATGAGTGCACAGGTGTGAGTCCCCTCCGGGCCCTGTGCCGCCTGCAGTGCAGCACCGAGGCCAGCTATGGCCACGCATGCCACTATGCAGGACAGATCTGTACTGTTGCCATCTCCTTCCGTCTTCCATACATATAGTCCAAGCTCCCGTGCTTGGTAGTCCTCTTCACTCAATGTAACGAGCATATCCAGTAGTGTTTGCAGTCTATACTATCGACATTAAAAGTATTTCTGTATTTCACAATGGAGTTCCAGAATTCAATCACTGATTTTAATACGTAATAGTGAATTGGGAATTGACTTGTGTCTTGCAGAGCAATGCGTTGTAGGATAGATCGCTTCACTCCTAGGACACGTTTCATACATCCAGCACGCCTCATGTGAATATCTGTGGATGCTACTTTGTCTTTGCTGGTAGCACCAAGATGTTGAATGCGACCAGTGCTCCAGGTTTGAGAGCCAAAGGTAATGATAACGCCTGATGGGGCGTGATGTTAAGGGAGCCCGTCGTACGCGGGTGGGGAGCGGTCTCCTACCTCAACTGGACAAGCTACCATCGCGGTTGTCGACGACCTGCAACGCCAAGAGCGACCAAGGGGGATCGACCCCCCGACTCTTCATTCTGAAAGTGACTCAGTCTACCATTAGACCAATGTATATCACTGAAAGAGGCTTAAGAGCCTTTCATTCCCGCAGATACGGCAAAGAATGTTGTGTGGTCTATCATTAACTGCGTACCGTAATCTTCCCCAATCTGTGTAAAACGCTTGATCCCGGCCAAGAAAGGTCGAGCTGTGTATTGAGAAGCATGTTTCACACTGAAACGGATTCAATCTCGTTGGTGAGGGTGAGATCATATGATAGCATACAACTTGCATCATATGATATTGTATATAAATGGAGAGGTCCAAAGTTGGGTACCTCCCTCCAGGCCCCCCTTTCATCAGCACCATCACATCCCACACACTCTTAGGTAGGGACTGGCATGTGACGATGTCGTCCAAAGGCGAGTATGCTAGCATATAATATCATACTAATTGCATCATATGATATTGTATATAAATGGAGAGGTCAGTCGTTGGGTAGCTCCCTCCAGGCCATCTCCCATTAGCATAGCAGGTACTCTTTATTTCCTCCATCACACGACAGTTGTCTGGAGCCTAAGTGCCTAGTGCCCACATCCTAGCAGGCATCACATGCCCTCGAGTAGGACATCTTCATTTGCTGTTAGCGTGGGATCTGAGAGCATGATTGATCAAGGTTGGGTACGTCCCTTAAGGCCATCGCCAATTTTCATCACACAGTTTGGCGCAACTGTTTCGTGATGTTCATCAGTTCCCCTTGACTCCATCAGGCCGCGGGCACATTTGGAGTCCAGTAGGGCACCAAGAAAAATGTCATCATCATCATCATCATCATCAATCATCATCATCATCATCATCATCATCATCATCACCATCATTACTTAAGCCTCGAGTCTCCCTTATGTCTCAAAATTGAAAATTGAAAATTAGCAGTGAGCTGCCACAGGACGTGAGGTTCAGGAAACCCTCCCGTTTGCATGCATATGTACATACTGGAGAATGGCTACCATGTTGGTTTTATTTTGGTTTTGCAGACCCTCTGCGCCTGAGCTTGGACGACCGTGCAACAGCACAGAGGGAAGTTCTCTACCTCCTCCAAGGTGGCAAGTCTAAAATGTTATGAGCCAGCCAGGGCTCAAACCTAAGACCCGTCTGATGCTAGGTAATTCTATACCATCTAGCCAGCAGGGTACTTCCATTGACCAAATTGGCCAGCGCTGTAGCGCAAAAATTGCTTGCTGCGCCCACAAGGGGTTACAAAAAAGTGTGCGAAACGCGCAGTGGGGCTCAAAAAGGCAGCGCGCCAGCGCGCACCCTGGGAAGTAATCTGCTAGCCAGAGCTCGATTCCCCAGAGTCTCACTCTCTTAGTAGAAAGATTACAAGTGTCACTTGCCCTGGCAGTGGAACACCCCCCCCCTGGAAAGAACGGACTCGATACGCCCACTGTCTTCCAGCAGTGGGGCTAAAACTCTCATTGCCGTGACCTTTAGCAACAGTGTCTGGACCATACCGCCCTCCAGACTCGGACTGGCCTCTTAGCTGCGTCCCTTCCGGCCATCGCCCTTTTGTCACTTCCTAGTACTGGAGTGCTTTTGTCCCAGTCTGGAGGGCGGTATGGTCCAGCCACCGGTGTTAAAGGTCACGGCACCGGGAGTTCAAGCTCCAGTGCCGGAAGAGAGTGGGTGTTGACTCGAGTCCGTTCTTTCCAGGGCGGGGGTGTTTCCACTGCCAGGGCAAGTGCCACTTGTAATCTTTCTTCTAGTACAGGAGTGCTTCATTTGGTCTGATTCTAAACCTGTTCTGATGATATGACGGCCAAGCCCATTCGTCACTTCCTAGTACAGGAGCGCTTCATTTGGAATGATTATAAACCTGTTCTGATGATATGATGGCCAAGCCAATTTGTCACTTCCTAATGCAGGAGTGCTTCTTTTGGTCTGATTATAAACTTGTTCTGATGATATGATGGCCAAGCCCATTTATCACTTCCTAGTATGGGAGAGCTTCATTTGGTATGATTCTGATCCTGTTCTGATGACCTGGTCTGAATTTAATCCTGTTCTGACAATATGACGGCCAAGTGGAAGTCAAGGACCGGTTTGGCGTTGCAATTTGAAGCCATCAAAGATCTACTCTCGTTTCGACGAATGGCTCAATGGTAGAGCTCGTTGAAACAAGGTGAGGGGTTCAAACCCATATGGGTGCGCCAGGCTGGACGTCACCCAGACCTTCGCGCCCAGCTTCGCACGAGCGGCGTTTGGATGCGCGTGCTGAACTCTGGCTCCAAAAGCAGTCGAGCCTGGAGTTTTAGCGTTCGCAGTCGCTGTCAACCACCATGGTAGCCTTGTCCAGGTAAAGTAGCAGCCCGTTATCTACCACTGAAAGACGGGGCTCCCTTAATACCCCACGCCACCAGGCATTATCATTACTTTAAAAGATCTACTGCACTGCAAATATGAAATCAAGAACCGGCTTGGCATTGCATATTTGAAACAATTAAAGGTAATGATAACGCCTGGTGGGGCGTGGTGTTAAGGGAGCCCGTCATACGCGGGTAGGGAGCGGCCTTCTACCTCAACTGGACAAGCTACCATCGTGGTTGACAACGACCTGCAATGCCAAGAGCGACCGAAGGAGGAATCGAACCCCCGAATCTTCATCCTCAAAGTGATGTGGTCTACCACTAAACCAATTCAAATCACTGAAAGGGGCTCAAACAATTAAGGGTATACTGCACAGGTGAGCTGCCCAGTGGCCACACTAGCAGGCATCACATATTACATTGCAGGATGCCTTGTTTCGCTTTTGCTGGCACTGTTCAGAGAGGCCATATGACCACTTCGATAAATAACATCCTGGGCTATCAACGCAGCCTGAAAGCAAGGAAGAGAGGTGCAGGCAAGCTTACTCAGTGAATTGGATAAATCAAGATCAATCAAGCTGAGCAGTCGACAACTTCCAAACAAGCAATCAAGCAAGCAAGCATGCAAGCAAGCAAGAAAGAAAGAAAGCAAGAAAGAAAGAAAGAAAGAAAGAAAGCAAACCAACAGCAAAACAAACTAAGCTGCAGGCAAGCTAAATCGTGAATTGGATCAGTCAGGTTCAGTCGGGCTTAGCAATCGACTAACTAACAAGCACGCAAGCGAGCAAATCAACAGCGAAGCAAAATAAGGTGCAGGCAAGCTTAATCGGTGAATTGGATCAGTGAGGATCAGTCAAGCATAGCAGTCGACTAACTTACAAAGAAGCAAGCAAGCAAGCAAGCAATCCAACAGCAAAACAGAGTAAAATGCAAACAAACAGACAAAGAAGCAAGCAGGTAGACAAAGAGACAAAACAACAGAAGGAATCAAAACAAATAACCAATCAAACAATCAACAGTCAAACAAACAAACAAACAAACGGTCAAACTAACAAACAATCAAACAGTCAAACAGTCAAACAGTCAAACAGTCAAACAGTCAAACAGTCAAACAGTCAAACAGTCAAACATTCAAACAAACAAACAAACAAACAAACAAACAAACAAACAAACAAACAAACTAACTAACTAACTAACTAACTAACTAACAGTCAAACTAACATGAAGACAAACAAACAAACAAACAAACAAACAAACAAACAAACAGACAAACAAAGAAGCAGGCAGAAAAACGTTGAAACAAAGAAGCAGGCAGAAGAAGAGGCAAACAAGCAAGCAATTAAGCAAGCACGCCAACCAACAGCGAAAGAAAGTAAAATACAAACAAACAGACAATTAAACAAGCAGGTAGACAAGCAGGCAAAAAAACAGAGGGAAACAAAACAGGCAAGCAAGCAAACCAG
The DNA here is from genome assembly GCA_022414725.1 of Microglena sp. YARC. Classification (NCBI taxonomy): domain Eukaryota; kingdom Viridiplantae; phylum Chlorophyta; class Chlorophyceae; order Chlamydomonadales; family Chlamydomonadaceae; genus Microglena; species Microglena sp. YARC. The sequence continues at coordinate 37,438,936 of CM039466.1, forward strand.
CCGACCAATCAACAGCCAACCAAACAAACAAACAGTCAAACTAGCATGCAAACAAACAGACAAACAAAAAAAGCAAACAGAAAAACAGGCTAACAAAGAAGCAGTCAGAAAACAGAAAAAGTGGCAAAGAGGCAAACAAGCAAGCAAGCACGCCAACTTATTGGCTGTGCGCAATGAGCTTTAGGACTTCCTTGTCATCAGACAAACATTCCTTCAGGCAAACAAACAATCAAACTCACTAACTTGAGGAAGGTGCACGTCGAGCTTTGTGAATATCTTGGCACTAAACAAACAAGCAGACAAACAGACAATGCAACAAAGCAACTAACTCACTAGCTTGAGGAAAGTGCACAACAAGCTTTGAGAATCTCTTGGCACCAAACAGACAAACAAACAAACAATCAAACAATAAGTCAATCAAACAAACAGAAAATCAAACAAACATAAAAGAAACGCTCAATCAAACTCACGAGCTTGGGGAAGTTTCAAGGCAAGCTTTGGGAATCGCTTGGCAGCTGCTAAGTTGAGTGCTTTCCTCCCATCGTATCAAAAATAGAATCACCTCAACAAACATAAAGCAAACACTCAAGTAAACTCACGAGCTTGGGGAAGTTTCAAGGCAAGCTTTGGGAATCGCTTGGCATCCGCTAAGCTGAGTGCCTCCCATCGTGTCAAAAATAGAATCACCTCAAACGAACATAAAACAAACACTCAAGTAAACTCACTAGCTTGAGGAAGGTTCACAACACGCTTTGGGAATCGCTTGGCATCTGCTAAGCTGAGCACTTTCCTCCCATCGTGTCAAAAATAGAATCACCTCAAACAAACATAAAACAAACACTCAAGTAAACTCACTAGCTTGAGGAAGGTTCACAACACGCGTTGGGAATCGCTTGGCATCTGCTAAGCTGAGCACTTTCCTCCCATCGTATCAAAAATTAAATCACCTCAAACGAACATAAAAGAAACACTCAAGTAAACTCACTAGCTTGAGGAAGGTTCACAACACGCGTTGGGAATCGCTTGGCATCTGCTAAGCTGAGCACTTTTCTCCCATCCTATCAAAACGTAAATCACCTCAAACGAACATAAAACGAACACTCAAGCAAACTCACTAGCTTGGGGAAGGTTCACGACGAGATTTGGGAATCGCTTGGCGACCGTCAAGCTGAGTGCCTCCCCTCCTATCAAAATTGAATCACCTCAAACAAACATAAAACGAACACTCAAGCAAACTCACTAGCTTGGGGAAGGTTCACGACGAGCTTTGGGAATCGCTTGGCGACCGTCAAGCTGTGTGCCTACCCTCCTATAAAAAATTGAATCACCTCAAACAAACACTCAAGCAAACTCACTAGCTTGAGGAAAGTGCACGATGAGCTTTGGAAAACGCTTGGCATCTGATAAGCTGAACGCCCCCCCTCCTTCTAGAGCTTGAAGCAACTCAAACAAACATAAATCGAACACTCAAGTAAACTCACTAGCTTGAGGAAGGTTCACGATGAGTTTTGGGAATCGCTTGGCATCCGTTATGCTGAACGCCTCCCGTCCAATCAAAGCTTCAATCGCCTCAAACAAACAGGAAAACAAACACTCAAGTAAACTCACTAGCTTGAGTAAGGTGCACGACGAGTTTTGGGAATCGCTTGGCATCCGTTAAGCTGAACGCCTCCCGTCCAATCAAAGCTCCAATCGCCTCAAACAAACAGAAAAACAAACACTCAAGCAAACTCACTAGCTTGAGGAAGGTGCACGACGAGTTTGGGGAATCGCTTGGCATCCGCTAAGCTGAACGCCTCTCCTCCAATCAAAGCTTCAATCGCCTCAGGGTCATTGCCCACCCATTGCAGTTGCGTCTGGAATGCCTGGGCGTCTGATGGAGCCACGGCGAGAGACACTCTGATGGACTCCAACGTGTCACCCGGGTGTAGATTGAAGGTGTCAAAGGTACAGCGGAAAACTGTGATGTTGTGGGAGTTCTTTTCTTTCAAAGCAACGAGTTGCGGAGGGACCTGGGGGGGGGGGGGGGGGGGGGGGGGGGGGGGGCACAGGTTTGGTTGTGGGATAGGATGTGGTTGTGCATATGGTTGTGGCGTCCGATTGAGCCACGATCAGAGACACTCTGATGGACGCCAACGTGTCACCCGGGTGTAGATTAAAAGGTGAACCGGAAAACCGTGATGTTGTGAGAGTTCTCTCTTTCGAATAAACGAGTGGCGGAAGGACCTGGGGGAAGGGAGGGCATGGGGTTGGCTGTGGGATAGCATATGGGTTAGGATAGGATTTGGGATAGGAGATGGGTTTTGAATGAGTCTTCTGAAGCATCCCAGTACCTTTGAGCACGACCATGTATCTACATTATGTATTTTATGATTTTATTCTATTTTATTATCATCATCATCATCATCATCATCATCATCATCATCATCATCATCATCATCATCATCATCATCATCATCATCATCATCATCATCATCATCATCATCATCAATATATAATATCATATTGTAGTTTCATATATATGTATTTTCAGTCCAGGGGTGGCCAACTTGTCTAAAAGGACTTGCCCAACCTTAAAACTGGAAAGGCGGTTTAAAAAGCACGTTTAAAAAGCCCAGCCAGAGCAGGAGGTGATACGAGTCTGACCCCACAAATAAAAAACATATACATTGTTATGCTAATTAAAAAGATGAATTCAGTACAAAACGAATCTTTATATTTTGAGTTGTTCAAATACATACCAGCCTCCTGGGGGTGGCTCACAATATAAAACATATCCCAAACTCCGCTATAAATAAATAAATAGTACGCCTTATTACAAGGCGTGAGGTTGATGGGGCCAGCCTGTTTGCTTGCACTGGGGCCAACCACCAAAACAACTCTGTTATTGATACAGGTATTACAGGACGACGTTGCATTTTGGTTACATTTCAGGTAACGTCGTCAACCGCGATGG